>CAXIWW010000781.1:0-255000 GCA_964036315.1 Acanthosepion esculentum
GAAAATTCAATATTTTTCAAAAGTTTGTAAAACTTAATATTTGCAATAAAACTTTGTGTAAACTGTTGGAAATTGTCAAAAACACTATTTTCTGATCGATACCATATCGAATTGCAATAATTTTATTGGTTTTCTAATGATTTCGAACAGCATATTCAAATTTGAAATTACCGTGTTTAACGTTGAAAAACTAGCTTGAAATGCTTACTTTTGCATTGAAAATTCAATATTTTTCAAAAGTTTGTAAAACTTAATATTTGCAATAAAACTTTGTGTAAACTATTGGAAATTGTCAAAAACAGTATTTTCTGATCGATACCATATCGATTTTCAATAATTTTATTGGTTTTCTAATGATTTCAAACAGCATATTCAAATTTGAAATTACCCTGTTTAACGTTGAAAAACTAGCTTGAAATGCTTACTTTTGCATTGAAAATTCAATATTTTTCAAAACTTTGTAAAACTTAATATTTGCAATAAAACTTTGTGTAAACTGTTGGAAATTGTCAAAAACAGTATTTTCTGATCGATACCATATCGATTTTCAATAATTTTATTGGTTTTCTAATGATTTCGAACAGCATATTCAAATTTGAAATTACCGTGTTTAACGTTGAAAAACTAGCTTGAAATGCTTACTTTTGCATTGAAAATTCAATATTTTTCAAAAGTTTGTAAAACTTAATATTTGCAATAAAACTTTGTGTAAACTGTTGGAAATTGTCAAAAACAATATTTTCTGATCGATACCATATCGATTTTCAATAATCTTATTGGTTTTCTAATGATTTCAAACAGCATATTCAAATTTGAAATTACCGTGTTTAACATTGAAAAACTAGCTTGAAATGCTTACTTTTGCATTGAAAATTCAATATTTTTCAAAAGTTTGTAAAACTTAATATTTGCAATAAAACTTTGTGTAAACTGTTGGAAATTGTCAAAAACACTATTTTCTGATCGATACCATATCGAATTGCAATAATTTTATTGGTTTTCTAATGATTTCGAACAGCATATTCAAATTTGAAATTACCGTGTTTAACGTTGAAAAACTAGCTTGAAATGCTTACTTTTGCATTGAAAATTCAATATTTTTCAAAAGTTTGTAAAACTTAATATTTGCAATAAAACTTTGTGTAAACTATTGGAAATTGTCAAAAACAGTATTTTCTGATCGATACCATATCGATTTTCAATAATTTTATTGGTTTTCTAATGATTTCAAACAGCATATTCAAATTTGAAATTACCCTGTTTAACGTTGAAAAACTAGCTTGAAATGCTTACTTTTGCATTGAAAATTCAATATTTTTCAAAAGTTTGTAAAACTTAATATTTGCAATAAAACTTTGTGTAAACTGTTGGAAATTGTCAAAAACAGCATTTTCTGATCGATACCATATCGATTTTCAATAATTTTATTGGTTTTCTAATGATTTCGAACAGCATATTCAAACTTGAAATTACTGTGTTTAAACGTTGAAAAACTAGCTTGAAATGCTTACTTTTGCATTGAAAATTCAATATTTTTCAAAACTTTGTAAAACTTAATATTTGCAATAAAACTTTGTGTAAACTGTTGGAAATTGTCAAAAACAGTATTTTCTGATCGATACCATATCGATTTTCAATAATTTTATTGGTTTTCTAATGATTTCGAACAGCATATTCAAATTTGAAATTACCGTGTTTAACGTTGAAAAACTAGCTTGAAATGCTTACTTTTGCATTGAAAATTCAATATTTTTCAAAAGTTTGTAAAACTTAATATTTGCAATAAAACTTTGTGTAAACTGTTGGAAATTGTCAAAAACAATATTTTCTGATCGATACCATATCGATTTTCAATAATCTTATTGGTTTTCTAATGATTTCAAACAGCATATTCAAATTTGAAATTACCGTGTTTAACATTGAAAAACTAGCTTGAAATGCTTACTTTTGCATTGAAAATTCAATATTTTTCAAAAGTTTGTAAAACTTAATATTTGCAATAAAACTTTGTGTAAACTGTTGGAAATTGTCAAAAACAGCATTTTCTAATCGATATGCTGTTCGAAATCATTAGAAAACCAATAAAATAAAAACTTTGTGCAAACTGTTGGAAATTGTGAAAAACAGTATTTTCTGATCGATACCATATCGATTTTCAATAATTTTATTGGTTTTCTAATGATTTCGAACAGCATATTCAAATTTGAAATTACCGTGTTTAAACGTTGAAGAACTAGCTTGAAATGCTTACTTTTGCATTGAAAATTCAATATTTTTCAAAACTTTGTAAAACTTAATATTTGCAATAAAAGTTTGTGTAAACTGTTGGAAATTGTCAAAAACAGTATTTTCTGATCGATACCATATCGATTTTCAATAATTTTATTGGTTTTCTAATGATTTCGAACAGCATATTCAAATTTGAAATTACCGTGTTTAACGTTGAAAAACTAGCTTGAAATGCTTACTTTTGCATTGAAAATTCAATATTTTTCAAAAGTTTGTAAAACTTAATATTTGCAATAAAACTTTGTGTAAACTGTTGGAAATTGTCAAAAACAGTATTTTCTGATCGATACCATATCGATTTTCAATAATCTTATTGGTTTTCTAATGATTTCAAACAGCATATTCAAATTTGAAATTACCGTGTTTAACGTTGAAAAACTAGCTTGAAATGCTTACTTTTGCATTGAAAATTCAATATTTTTCAAAAGTTTGTAAAACTTAATATTTGCAATAAAACTTTGTGTAAACTGTTGGAAATTGTCAAAAACAGCATTTTCTAATCGATACCATATCGATTTTCAATAATTTTATTGGTTTTCTAATGATTTCGAACAGCATATTCAAATTTGAAATTACCGTGTTTAAACGTTGAAAAACTAGCTTGAAATGCTTACTTTTGCATTGAAAATTCAATATTTTTCAAAACTTTGTAAAACTTAATATTTGCAATAAAAGTTTGTGTAAACTGTTGGAAATTGTCAAAAACAGTATTTTCTGATCGATACCATATCGATTTTCAATAATCTTATTGGTTTTCTAATGATTTCAAACAGCATATTCAAATTTGAAATTACCGTGTTTAACGTTGAAAAACTAGCTTGAAATGCTTACTTTTGCATTGAAAATTCAATATTTTTCAAAAGTTTGTAAAACTTAATATTTGCAATAAAACTTTGTGCAAACTGTTGGAAATTGTCAAAAACAGTATTTTCTGATCGATACCATATCGATTTTCAATAATTTTATTGGTTTTCTAATGATTTCGAACAGCATATTCAAATTTGAAATTACCGTGTTTAACGTTGAAAAACTAGCTTGAAATGCTTACTTTTGCATTGAAAATTCAATATTTTTCAAAAGTTTGTAAAACTTAATATTTGCAATAAAACTTTGTGCAAACTGTTGGAAATTGTCAAAAACAGTATTTTCTGATCGATACCATATCGATTTTCAATAATTTTATTGGTTTTCTAATGATTTCGAACAGCATATTCAAATTTGAAATTACCGTGTTTAACGTTGAAAAACTAGCTTCAAATACTTACTTTTGCATAGAAAATTCAATATTTTTCAAAAGTTTGTAAAACTTAATATTTGCAATAAAACTTTGTGTAAGCTGTTGGAAATTGTCAAAAACAGTATTTTCTGATCGATACCATATCGATTTTCAATAATTTTATTAGTTTTCTAATGATTTCAAACAGCATATTCAAATTTGAAATTACCGTGTTTAACGTTGAAAAACTAGCTTGAAATGCTTACTTTTGCATTGAAAATTCAATATTTTTCAAAAGTTTGTAAAACTTAATATTTGCAATAAAACTTTGTGCAAACTGTTGGAAATTGTCAAAAACAGTATTTTCTGATCGATACCATATCGATTTTCAATAATTTTATTGGTTTTCTAATGATTTCGAACAGCATATTCAAATTTGAAATTACCGTGTTTAAACGTTGAAAAACTAGCTTGAAATGCTTACTTTTGCATTGAAAATTCAATATTTTTCAAAAGTTTGTAAAACTTAATATTTGCAATAAAACTTTGTGTAAACTGTTGGAAATTGTCAAAAACAGCATTTTCTAATCGATACCATATCGATTTTCAATAATTTTATTGGTTTTCTAATGATTTCGAACAGCATATTCAAATTTGAAATTACCGTGTTTAAACGTTGAAAAACTAGCTTGAAATGCTTACTTTTGCATTGAAAATTCAATATTTTTCAAAACTTTGTAAAACTTAATATTTGCAATAAAAGTTTGTGTAAACTGTTGGAAATTGTCAAAAACAGTATTTTCTGATCGATACCATATCGATTTTCAATAATTTTATTGGTTTTCTAATGATTTCGAACAGCATATTCAAATTTGAAATTACCGTGTTTAACGTTGAAAAACTAGCTTGAAATGCTTACTTTTGCATTGAAAATTCAATATTTTTCAAAAGTTTGTAAAACTTAATATTTGCAATAAAACTTTGTGTAAACTGTTGGAAATTGTCAAAAACAGTATTTTCTGATCGATACCATATCGATTTTCAATAATCTTATTGGTTTTCTAATGATTTCAAACAGCATATTCAAATTTGAAATTACCGTGTTTAACGTTGAAAAACTAGCTTGAAATGCTTACTTTTGCATTGAAAATTCAATATTTTTCAAAAGTTTGTAAAACTTAATATTTGCAATAAAACTTTGTGCAAACTGTTGGAAATTGTCAAAAACAGTATTTTCTGATCGATACCATATCGATTTTCAATAATTTTATTGGTTTTCTAATGATTTCGAACAGCATATTCAAATTTGAAATTACCGTGTTTAACGTTGAAAAACTAGCTTGAAATACTTACTTTTGCATTGAAAATCCAATATTTTTCAAAAGTTTGTAAAACTTAATATTTGCAATAAAACTTTGTGTAAACTGTTGGAAATTGTCAAAAACAATATTTTCTGATCGATACCATATCGATTTTCAATAATCTTATTGGTTTTCTAATGATTTCAAACAGCATATTCAAATTTGAAATTACCGTGTTTAACGTTGAAAAACTAGCTTGAAATGCATACTTTTGCATTGAAAATTCAATATTTTTCAAAAGTTTGTAAAACTTAATATTTGCAATAAAACTTTGTGTAAGCTGTTGGAAATTGTCAAAAACAGTATTTTCTGATCGATACCATATCGATTTTCAATAATTTTATTGGTTTTCTAATTATTTCAAACAGCATATTCAAATTTGAAATTACCGTGTTTAACGTTGAAAAACTAGCTTGAAATGCTTACTTTTGCATTGAAAATTCAATATTTTTCAAAAGTTATTAAAACTTAATATTTGCAATAAAACTTTGTGTAAACTGTTGGAAATTGTCAAAAACAATATTTTCTGATCGATACCATATCGATTTTCAATAATTTTATTGGTTTTCTAATGATTTCGAACAGCATATTCAAATTTGAAATTACCGTGTTTAACGTTGAAAATCTAGCTTGAAATGCTTACTTTTGCATTGAAAATTCAATATTTTTCAAAAGTTTGTAAAACTTAATATTTGCAATAAAACTTTATGTAAACTGTTGGAAATTGTCAAAAACAGTATTTTCTGATCGATACCATATCGATTTTCAATAATTTTATTGGTTTTCTAATGATTTCGAACAGCATATTCAAATTTGAAATTACCGTGTTTAACGTTGAAAATCTAGCTTGAAATGCTTACTTTTGCATTGAAAATTCAATATTTTTCAAAAGTTTGTAAAACTTAATATTTGCAATAAAACTTTGTGGAAACTGTTGGAAATTGTCAAAAACAATATTTTCTGATCGATACCATATCGATTTTCAATAATTTTATTGGTTTTCTAATGATTTCGAACAGCATATTAAAATTTGAAATTACCGTGTTTAACGTTGAAAAACTAGCTTGAAATGCTTACTTTTGCATTGAAAATTCAATATTTTCATTAGTTAGTAAAACTTAATATTTGCAATAAAACTTTGTGTAAACTGTTGGAAATTGTCAAAAACAGTATTTTCTGATCGATACCATATCGATTTTCAATAATTTTATTGGTTTTCTAATGATTTCGAACAGCATATTCAAATTTGATATTACCGTGTTTAACGTTGAAAAACTAGCTTGAAATGCTTACTTTTGCATTGAAAATTCAATATTTTTCAAAAGTTAGTAAAACTTAATATTTGCAATAAAACTTTGTGTAAACTGTTGGAAATTGTCAAAAACAGTATTTTCTGATCGATACCATATCGATTTTCAATAATTTTATTGGTTTTCTAATGATTTCGAACAGCATATTCAAATTTGAAATTACCGTGTTTAACGTTGAAAAACTATCTTGAAATGCTTACTTTTGCATCGAAAATTCAATATTTTTCGAAAGTTAGTAAAACTTAATATTTGCAATAAAACTTTGTGTAAACTGTTGGAAATTGTCAAAAACAGTATTTTCTGATCGATACCATATCGATTTTCAATAATTTTATTGGTTTTCTAATGATTTCGAACAGCATATTCAAATTTGAAATTACCGTGTTTAACGTTGAAAAACTAGCTTGAAATGCTTACTTTTGCATTGAAAATTCATTATTTTTCAAAAGTTTGTAAAACTTAATATTTGCAATAAAACTTTGTGTAAACTGTTGGAAATTGTCAAAAACAATATTTTCTGATCGATACCATATCGATTTTCAATAATTTTATTGGTTTTCTAATGATTTCGAACAGCATATTCAAATTTGAAATTACCGTGTTTAACGTTGAAAAACTAGCTTGAAATGCTTACTTTTGCATTGAAAATTCAATATTTTTCAAAAGTTAGTAAAACTTAATATTTGCAATAAAACTTTGTGTAAACTGTTGGAAATTGTCAAAAACAGTATTTTCTGATCGATACCATATCGATTTTCAATAATTTTATTGGTTTTCTAATGATTTCGAACAGCATATTCAAATTTGAAATTACCGTGTTTAACGTTGAAAATCTAGCTTGAAATGCTTACTTTTGCATTGAAAATTCAATATTTTTCAAAAGTTTGTAAAACTTAATATTTGCAATAAAACTTTGTGTAAACTGTTGGAAATTGTCAAAAACAGTATTTTCTGATCGATACCATATCGATTTTCAATAATTTTATTGGTTTTCTAATGATTTCGAACAGCATATTCAAATTTGAAATTACCGTGTTTAACGTTGAAAAACTAGCTTGAAATGCTTACTTTTGCATTGAAAATTCAATATTTTTCAAAAGTTTGTAAAACTTAATATTTGCAATAAAACTTTGTGTAAACTGTTGGAAATTGTCAAAAACAATATTTTCTGATCGATACCATATCGATTTTCAATAATTTTATTGGTTTTCTAATGATTTCGAACAGCATATTAAAATTTGAAATTACCGTGTTTAACGTTGAAAAACTAGCTTGAAATGCTTACTTTTGCATTGAAAATTCAATATTTTCATTAGTTAGTAAAACTTAATATTTGCAATAAAACTTTGTGTAAACTGTTGGAAATTGTCAAAAACAGTATTTTCTGATCGATACCATATCGATTTTCAATAATTTTATTGGTTTTCTAATGATTTCGAACAGCATATTCAAATTTGATATTACCGTGTTTAACGTTGAAAAACTAGCTTGAAATGCTTACTTTTGCATTGAAAATTCAATATTTTTCAAAAGTTAGTAAAACTTAATATTTGCAATAAAACTTTGTGTAAACTGTTGGAAATTGTTTAAAAACAGTATTTTCTGATCGATACCATATCGATTTTCAATAATTTTATTGGTTTTCTAATGATTTCGAACAGCATATTCAAATTTGATATTACCGTGTTTAACGTTGAAAAACTAGCTTGAAATGCTTACTTTTGCATTGAAAATTCAATATTTTTCAAAAGTTAGTAAAACTTAATATTTGCAATAAAACTTTGTGTAAACTGTTGGAAATTGTCAAAAACAGTATTTTCTGATCGATACCATATCGATTTTCAATAATTTTATTGGTTTTCTAATGATTTCGAACAGCATATTCAAATTTGAAATTACCGTGTTTAACGTTGAAAATCTAGCTTGAAATGCTTACTTTTGCATTGAAAATTCAATATTTTTCAAAAGTTAGTAAAACTTAATATTTGCAATAAAACTTTGTGTAAACTGTTGGAAATTGTCAAAAACAGTATTTTCTGATCGATACCATATCGATTTTCAATAATTTTATTGGTTTTCTAATGATTTCGAACAGCATATTCAAATTTGAAATTACCGTGTTTAACGTTGAAAAACTAGCTTGAAATGCTTACTTTTGCATTGAAAATTCAATATTTTTCAAAAGTTTGTAAAACTTAATATTTGCAATAAAACTTTGTGGAAACTGTTGGAAATTGTCAAAAACAATATTTTCTGATCGATACCATATCGATTTTCAATAATTTTATTGGTTTTCTAATGATTTCGAACAGCATATTAAAATTTGAAATTACCGTGTTTAACGTTGAAAAACTAGCTTGAAATGCTTACTTTTGCATTGAAAATTCAATATTTTCATTAGTTAGTAAAACTTAATATTTGCAATAAAACTTTGTGTAAACTGTTGGAAATTGTCAAAAACAGTATTTTCTGATCGATACCATATCGATTTTCAATAATTTTATTGGTTTTCTAATGATTTCGAACAGCATATTCAAATTTGATATTACCGTGTTTAACGTTGAAAAACTAGCTTGAAATGCTTACTTTTGCATTGAAAATTCAATATTTTTCAAAAGTTAGTAAAACTTAATATTTGCAATAAAACTTTGTGTAAACTGTTGGAAATTGTCAAAAACAGTATTTTCTGATCGATACCATATCGATTTTCAATAATTTTATTGGTTTTCTAATGATTTCGAACAGCATATTCAAATTTGAAATTACCGTGTTTAACGTTGAAAAACTATCTTGAAATGCTTACTTTTGCATCGAAAATTCAATATTTTTCGAAAGTTAGTAAAACTTAATATTTGCAATAAAACTTTGTGTAAACTGTTGGAAATTGTCAAAAACAGTATTTTCTGATCGATACCATATCGATTTTCAATAATTTTATTGGTTTTCTAATGATTTCGAACAGCATATTCAAATTTGAAATTACCGTGTTTAACGTTGAAAAACTAGCTTGAAATGCTTACTTTTGCATTGAAAATTCATTATTTTTCAAAAGTTTGTAAAACTTAATATTTGCAATAAAACTTTGTGTAAACTGTTGGAAATTGTCAAAAACAATATTTTCTGATCGATACCATATCGATTTTCAATAATTTTATTGGTTTTCTAATGATTTCGAACAGCATATTCAAATTTGAAATTACCGTGTTTAACGTTGAAAAACTAGCTTGAAATGCTTACTTTTGCATTGAAAATTCAATATTTTTCAAAAGTTAGTAAAACTTAATATTTGCAATAAAACTTTGTGTAAACTGTTGGAAATTGTCAAAAACAGTATTTTCTGATCGATACCATATCGATTTTCAATAATTTTATTGGTTTTCTAATGATTTCGAACAGCATATTCAAATTTGAAATTACCGTGTTTAACGTTGAAAATCTAGCTTGAAATGCTTACTTTTGCATTGAAAATTCAATATTTTTCAAAAGTTTGTAAAACTTAATATTTGCAATAAAACTTTGTGTAAACTGTTGGAAATTGTCAAAAACAGTATTTTCTGATCGATACCATATCGATTTTCAATAATTTTATTGGTTTTCTAATGATTTCGAACAGCATATTCAAATTTGAAATTACCGTGTTTAACGTTGAAAAACTAGCTTGAAATGCTTACTTTTGCATTGAAAATTCAATATTTTTCAAAAGTTTGTAAAACTTAATATTTGCAATAAAACTTTGTGTAAACTGTTGGAAATTGTCAAAAACAATATTTTCTGATCGATACCATATCGATTTTCAATAATTTTATTGGTTTTCTAATGATTTCGAACAGCATATTAAAATTTGAAATTACCGTGTTTAACGTTGAAAAACTAGCTTGAAATGCTTACTTTTGCATTGAAAATTCAATATTTTCATTAGTTAGTAAAACTTAATATTTGCAATAAAACTTTGTGTAAACTGTTGGAAATTGTCAAAAACAGTATTTTCTGATCGATACCATATCGATTTTCAATAATTTTATTGGTTTTCTAATGATTTCGAACAGCATATTCAAATTTGATATTACCGTGTTTAACGTTGAAAAACTAGCTTGAAATGCTTACTTTTGCATTGAAAATTCAATATTTTTCAAAAGTTAGTAAAACTTAATATTTGCAATAAAACTTTGTGTAAACTGTTGGAAATTGTCAAAAACAGTATTTTCTGATCGATACCATATCGATTTTCAATAATTTTATTGGTTTTCTAATGATTTCGAACAGCATATTCAAATTTGAAATTACCGTGTTTAACGTTGAAAAACTATCTTGAAATGCTTACTTTTGCATCGAAAATTCAATATTTTTCGAAAGTTAGTAAAACTTAATATTTGCAATAAAACTTTGTGTAAACTGTTGGAAATTGTCAAAAACAGTATTTTCTGATCGATACCATATCGATTTTCAATAATTTTATTGGTTTTCTAATGATTTCGAACAGCATATTCAAATTTGAAATTACCGTGTTTAACGTTGAAAAACTAGCTTGAAATGCTTACTTTTGCATTGAAAATTCATTATTTTTCAAAAGTTTGTAAAACTTAATATTTGCAATAAAACTTTGTGTAAACTGTTGGAAATTGTCAAAAACAATATTTTCTGATCGATACCATATCGATTTTCAATAATTTTATTGGTTTTCTAATGATTTCGAACAGCATATTCAAATTTGAAATTACCGTGTTTAACGTTGAAAAACTAGCTTGAAATGCTTACTTTTGCATTGAAAATTCAATATTTTTCAAAAGTTAGTAAAACTTAATATTTGCAATAAAACTTTGTGTAAACTGTTGGAAATTGTCAAAAACAGTATTTTCTGATCGATACCATATCGATTTTCAATAATTTTATTGGTTTTCTAATGATTTCGAACAGCATATTCAAATTTGAAATTACCGTGTTTAACGTTGAAAATCTAGCTTGAAATGCTTACTTTTGCATTGAAAATTCAATATTTTTCAAAAGTTTGTAAAACTTAATATTTGCAATAAAACTTTGTGTAAACTGTTGGAAATTGTCAAAAACAGTATTTTCTGATCGATACCATATCGATTTTCAATAATTTTATTGGTTTTCTAATGATTTCGAACAGCATATTCAAATTTGAAATTACCGTGTTTAACGTTGAAAAACTAGCTTGAAATGCTTACTTTTGCATTGAAAATTCAATATTTTTCAAAAGTTAGTAAAACTTAATATTTGCAATAAAACTTTGTGTAAACTGTTGGAAATTGTCAAAAACAGTATTTTCTGATCGATACCATATCGATTTTCAATAATTTTATTGGTTTTCTAATGATTTCGAACAGCATATTCAAATTTGAAATTACCGTGTTTAACGTTGAAAAACTAGCTTGAAATGCTTACTTTTGCATTGAAAATTCAATATTTTCATTAGTTAGTAAAACTTAATATTTGCAATAAAACTTTGTGTAAACTGTTGGAAATTGTCAAAAACAGTATTTTCTGATCGATACCATATCGATTTTCAATAATTTTATTGGTTTTCTAATGATTTCGAACAGCATATTCAAATTTGATATTACCGTGATTAACGTTGAAAAACTAGCTTGAAATGCTTACTTTTGCATTGAAAATTCAATATTTTTCAAAAGTTAGTAAAACTTAATATTTGCAATAAAACTTTGTGTAAACTGTTGGAAATTGTCAAAAACAGTATTTTCTGATCGATACCATATCGATTTTCAATAATTTTATTGGTTTTCTAATGATTTCGAACAGCATATTCAAATTTGAAATTACCGTGTTTAACGTTGAAAAACTATCTTGAAATGCTTACTTTTGCATCGAAAATTCAATATTTTTCAAAAGTTTGTAAAACTTAATATTTGCAATAAAACTTTGTGTAAACTGTTGGAAATTTTCAAAAACAGTATTTTCTGATCGATACCATATCGATTTTCAATAATTTTATTGGTTTTCTAATGATTTCGAACAGCATATTCAAATTTGAATTTACCGTGTTTAACGTTGAAAAACTAGCTTGAAATGCTTACTTTTGTATTGAAAATTCATTATTTTTCAAAAGTTTGTAAAACTTAATATTTGCAATAAAACTTTGTGTAAACTGTTGGAAATTGTCAAAAACAATATTTTCTGATCGATACCATATCGATTTTCAATAATTTTATTGGTTTTCTAATGATTTCGAACAGCATATTCAAATTTGAAATTACCGTGTTTAACGTTGAAAAACTAGCTTGAAATGCTTACTTTTGCATTGAAAATTCAATATTTTTCAAAAGTTAGTAAAACTTAATATTTGCAATAAAACTTTGTGTAAACTGTTGGAAATTGTCAAAAACAGTATTTTCTGATCGATACCATATCGATTTTCAATAATTTTATTGGTTTTCTAATGATTTCGAACAGCATATTCAAATTTGAAATTACCGTGTTTAACGTTGAAAATCTAGCTTGAAATGCTTACTTTTGCATTGAAAATTCAATATTTTTCAAAAGTTTGTAAAACTTAATATTTGCAATAAAACTTTGTGTAAACTGTTGGAAATTGTCAAAAACAGTATTTTCTGATCGATACCATATCGATTTTCAATAATTTTATTGGTTTTCTAATGATTTCGAACAGCATATTCAAATTTGAAATTACCGTGTTTAACGTTGAAAATCTAGCTTGAAATGCTTACTTTTGCATTGAAAATTCAATATTTTTCAAAAGTTTGTAAAACTTAATATTTGCAATAAAACTTTGTGTAAACTGTTGGAACTTGTCAAAAACAGTATTTTCTGATCGATACCATATCGATTTTCAATAATTTTATTGGTTTTCTAATGATTTCGAACAGCATATTCAAATTTGAAATTACCGTGTTTAACGTTGAAAAACTAGCTTGAAATGCTTACTTTTGCATTGAAAATTCAATATTTTTCAAAAGTTAGTAAAACTTAATATTTGCAATAAAATTTTGTGTAAACTGTTGGAAATTGTCAAAAACAGTATTTTCTGATCGATACCATATCGATTTTCAATTATTTTATTGGTTTTCTAATGATTTCGAACAGCATATTCAAATTTGAAATTACCGTGTTTAACGTTGAAAAACTAGCTTGAAATGCTTACTTTTGCATTGAAAATTCAATATTTTTCAAAAGTTAGTAAAACTTAATATTTGCAATAAAACTTTGTGTAAACTGTTGGAAATTGTCAAAAACAGTATTGCCTGATCGATACCATATCGATTTTCAATAATTTTATTGGTTTTCTAATGATTTCGAACAGCATATTCAAATTTGAAATTACCGTGTTTAACGTTGAAAAACTAGCTTGAAATGCTTACTTTTGCATTGAAAATTCAATATTTTTCAAAAGTTAGTAAAACTTAATATTTGCAATAAAACTTTGTGTAAACTGTTGGAAATTGTCAAAAACAGTATTTTCTGATCGATACCATATCGATTTTAAATAATTTTATTGGTTTTCTAATGATTTCGAACAGCATATTCAAATTTGAAATTACCGTGTTTAACGTTGAAAATCTAGCATGAAATGCTTACTTTTGCATTGAAAATTCAATATTTTTCAAAAGTTTGTAAAACTTAATATTTGCAATAAAACTTTGTGTAAACTTTTGGAAATTGGCAAAAACAGTATTTTCTGATCGATACCATATCGATTTTCAATAATTTTATTGGTTTTCTAATGATTTCAAACAGCATATTCAAATTTGAAATTACCGTGTTTAACGTTGAAAAACTAGCTTGAAATGCTTACTTTTGCATTGAAAATTCAATATTTTTCAAAAGTTTGTAAAACTTAATATTTGCAATAAAACTTTGTGTAAACTGTTGGAAATTGTCAAAAACAATATTTTCTGATCAATACCATATCGATTTTCAATAATTTTATTGGTTTTCTAATGATTTCGAACAGCATATTCAAATTTGAAATTACCTTGTTTCACGTTGAAAATCTAGCTTGAAATGCTTACTTTTGCATCGAAAATTCAATATTTTTCAAAAGTTTGTAAAACTTAATATTTGCAATAAAACTTTGTGTAAACTGTTGGAAATTGTCAAAAACAATATTCTCTGATCGATACCATATCGATTTTCAATAATTGTATTGGTTTTCTACTGATTTCGAACAGCATATTCAAATTTGAAATTACCGTGTTTAACGTTGAAAAACTAGCTTGAAATGCTTACTTTTGCATCGAAAATTCAATATTTTTCAAAAGTTTTTAAAACTTAATATTTGCAATAAAACTTTGTGTAAACTGTTGGAAATTGTCAAAAACAATATTTTCTGATCGATACCATATCGATTTTCAATAATTTTATTGGTTTTCTAATGATTTCGAACAGCATATTCAAATTTGAAATTACCGTGTTTAACGTTGAAAAACTAGCTTGAAATGCTTACTTTTGCATCGAAAATTTTATATTTTTCAAAAGTTTGTAAAACATAATATTTGCAATAAAACTTTGTGTAAACTGTTGGAAATTGTCAAAAACAGTATTTTCTGATCGATACCATATCGATTTTCAATAATTTTATTGGTTTTCTAATGATTTCGAACAGCATATTCAAATTTGAAATTACCGTGTTTAACGTTGAAAAACTAGCTTGAAATGCTTACTTTTGCATTGAAAATTCAATATTTTTCAAAAGTTAGTAAAACTTAATATTTGCAATAAAACTTTGTGTAAACTGTTGGAAATTGTCAAAAACAGTATTTTCTGATCGATACCATATCGATTTTCAATAATTTTATTGGTTTTCTAATGATTTCAAACAGCATATTCAAATTTGAAATTACCGTGTTTAACGTTGAAAAACTAGCTTGAAATGCTTACTTTTGCATTGAAAATTCAATATTTTTCAAAAGTTTGTAAAACTTAATATTTGCAATAAAACTTTGTGTAAACTGTTGGAAATTGTCAAAAACAATATTTTCTGATCAATACCATATCGATTTTCAATAATTTTATTGGTTTTCTAATGATTTCGAACAGCATATTCAAATTTGAAATTACCTTGTTTCACGTTGAAAATCTAGCTTGAAATGCTTACTTTTGCATCGAAAATTCAATATTTTTCAAAAGTTTGTAAAACTTAATATTTGCAATAAAACTTTGTGTAAACTGTTGGAAATTGTCAAAAACAATATTTTCTGATCGATACCATATCGATTTTCAATAATTGTATTGGTTTTCTACTGATTTCGAACAGCATATTCAAATTTGAAATTACCGTGTTTAACGTTGAAAAACTAGCTTGAAATGCTTACTTTTGCATCGAAAATTCAATATTTTTCAAAAGTTTTTAAAACTTAATATTTGCAATAAAACTTTGTGTAAACTGTTGGAAATTGTCAAAAACAATATTTTCTGATCGATACCATATCGATTTTCAATAATTTTATTGGTTTTCTAATGATTTCGAACAGCATATTCAAATTTGAAATTACCGTGTTTAACGTTGAAAAACTAGCTTGAAATGCTTACTTTTGCATTGAAAATTCAATATTTTTCAAAAGTTTGTAAAACTTAATATTTGCAATAAAACTTTGTGTAAACTGTTGGAAATTGTCAAAAACAATATTTTCTGATCGATACCATATCGATTTTCAATAATTTTATTGGTTTTCTAATGATTTCGAACAGCATATTCAAATTTGAAATTACCGTGTTTAACGTTGAAAAACTAGCTTGAAATGCTTACTTTTGCATCGAAAATTTTATATTTTTCAAAAGTTTGTAAAACATAATATTTGCAATAAAACTTTGTGTAAACTGTTGGAAATTGTCAAAAACAGTATTTTCTGATCGATACCATATCGATTTTCAATAATTTTATTGGTTTTCTAATGATTTCGAACAGCATATTCAAATTTGAAATTACCGTGTTTAACGTTGAAAAACTAGCTTGAAATGCTTACTTTTGCATTGAAAATTCAATATTTTTCAAAAGTTTGTAAAACTTAATATTTGCAATAAAACTTTGTGTAAACTGTTGGAAATTGTCAAAAACAATATTTTCTGATCGATACCATATCGATTTTCAATAATTTTATTGGTTTTCTAATGATTTCGAACAGCATATTCAAATTTGAAATTACCGTGTTTAACGTTGAAAAACTAGCTTGAAATGCTTACTTTTGCATTGAAAATTCAATATTTTTCAAAAGTTAGTAAAACTTAATATTTGCAATAAAACTTTGTGTAAACTGTTGGAAATTGTCAAAAACAGTATTTTCTGATCGATACCATATCGATTTTCAATAATTTTATTGGTTTTCTAATGATTTCGAACAGCATATTCAAATTTGAAATTACCGTGTTTAACGTTGAAAAACTAGCTTGAAATGCTTACTTTTGCATTGAAAATTCAATATTTTCATTAGTTAGTAAAACTTAATATTTGCAATAAAACTTTGTGTAAACTGTTGGAAATTGTCAAAAACAGTATTTTCTGATCGATACCATATCGATTTTCAATAATTTTATTGGTTTTCTAATGATTTCGAACAGCATATTCAAATTTGAAATTACCGTGTTTAACGTTGAAAAACTAGCTTGAAATGCTTACTTTTGCATTGAAAATTCAATATTTTTCAAAAGTTTGTAAAACTTAATATTTGCAATAAAACTTTGTGTAAACTGTTGGAAATTGTCAAAAACAATATTTTCTGATCGATACCATATCGATTTTCAATAATTTTATTGGTTTTCTAATGATTTCAAACAGCATATACAAATTTGAAATTACCGTGTTTAACGTTGAAAAACTAGCTTGAAATGCTTACTTTTGCATTGAAAATTCAATATTTTTCAAAAGTTTGTAAAACTTAATATTTGCAATAAAACTTTGTGTAAACTGTTGGAAATTGTCAAAAACAATATTTTCTGATCAATACCATATCGATTTTCAATAATTTTATTGGTTTTCTAATGATTTCGAACAGCATATTCAAATTTGAAATTACCGTGTTTCACGTTGAAAATCTAGCTTGAAATGCTTACTTTTGCATCGAAAATTCAATATTTTTCAAAAGTTTGTAAAACTTAATATTTGCAATAAAACTTTGTGTAAACTGTTGGAAATTGTCAAAAACAGTATTTTCTGATCGATACCACATCGATTTTCAATAATTTTATTGGTTCTCTAATGATTTCGAACAGCATATTCAAATTTGAAATTACCGTGTTTCACGTTGAAAATCTAGCTTGAAATGCTTACTTTTGCATTGAAAATTCAATATTTTTCAAAAGTTAGTAAAACTTAATATTTGCAATAAAACTTTGTGTAAACTGTTGGAAATTGTCAAAAACAATATTTTCTGATCGATACCATATCGATTTTCAATAATTTTATTGGTTTTCTAATGATTTCAAACAGCATATACAAATTTGAAATTACCGTGTTTAACGTTGAAAAACTAGCTTGAAATGCTTACTTTTGCATTGAAAATTCAATATTTTTCAAAAGTTAGTAAAACTTAATATTTGCAATAAAACTTTGTGTAAACTGTTGGAAATTGTCAAAAACAATATTTTCTGATCGATACCATATCGATTTTCAATAATTTTATTGGTTTTCTAATGATTTCAAACAGCATATACAAATTTGAAATTACCGTGTTTCACGTTGAAAATCTAGCTTGAAATGCTTACTTTTGCATTGAAAATTCAATATTTTTCAAAAGTTTGTAAAACTTAATATTTGCAATAAAACTTTGTGTAAACTGTTGGAAATTGTCAAAAACAATATTTTCTGATCGATACCATATCGATTTTCAATAATTTTATTGGTTTTCTAATGATTTCAAACAGCATATACAAATTTGAAATTACCGTGTTTAACGTTGAAAAACTAGCTTGAAATGCTTACTTTTGCATTGAAAATTCAATATTTTTCAAAAGTTTGTAAAACTTAATATTTGCAATAAAACTTTGTGTAAACTGTTGGAAATTGTCAAAAACAATATTTTCTGATCAATACCATATCGATTTTCAATAATTTTATTGGTTTTCTAATGATTTCGAACAGCATATTCAAATTTGAAATTACCGTGTTTCACGTTGAAAATCTAGCTTGAAATGCTTACTTTTGCATAGAAAATTCAATATTTTTCAAAAGTTTGTAAAACTTAATATTTGCAATAAAACTTTGTGTAAACTGTTGGAAATTGTCAAAAACAATATTTTCTGATCGATACCATATCGATTTTCAATAATTGTATTGGTTTTCTACTGATTTCGAACAGCATATTCAAATTTGAAATTACCGTGTTTAACGTTGAAAAACTAGCTTGAAATGCTTACTTTTGCATCGAAAATTCAATATTTTTCAAAAGTTTGTAAAACTTAATATTTGCAATAAAACTTTGTGTAAACTGTTGGAAATTGTCAAAAACAATATTTTCTGATCGATACCATATCGATTTTCAATAATTGTATTGGTTTTCTACTGATTTCGAACAGCATATTCAAATTTGAAATTACCGTGTTTAACGTTGAAAAACTAGCTTGAAATGCTTACTTTTGCATCGAAAATTCAATATTTTTCAAAAGTTTTTAAAACTTAATATTTGCAATAAAACTTTGTGTAACTGTTGGAAATTATCAAAAACAATATTTTCTGATCGATACCATATCGATTTTCAATAATTTTATTGGTTTTCTAATGATTTCGAACAGCATATTCAAATTTGAAATTACCGTGTTTAACGTTGAAAAACTAGCTTGAAATGCTTACTTTTGCATTGAAAATTCAATATTTTTCAAAAGTTTGTAAAACTTAATATTTGCAATAAAACTTTGTGTAAACTGTTGGAAATTGTCAAAAACAATATTTTCTGATCGATACCATATCGATTTTCAATAATTTTATTGGTTTTCTAATGATTTCGAACAGCATATTCAAATTTGAAATTACCGTGTTTAACGTTGAAAAACTAGCTTGAAATGCTTACTTTTGCATTGAAAATTCAATATTTTTCAAAAGTTTGTAAAACTTAATATTTGCAATAAAACTTTGTGTAAACTGTTGGAAATTGTCAAAAACAGTATTTTCTGATCGATACCACATCGATTTTCAATAATTTTATTGGTTCTCTAATGATTTCGAACAGCATATTCAAATTTGAAATTACCGTGTTTCACGTTGAAAATCTAGCTTGAAATGCTTACTTTTGCATTGAAAATTCAATATTTTTCAAAAGTTAGTAAAACTTAATATTTGCAATAAAACTTTGTGTAAACTGTTGGAAATTGTCAAAAACAGTATTTTCTGATCGATACCATATCGATTTTCAATAATTTTATTGGTTTTCTAATGATTTCGAACAGCATATTCAAATTTGAAATTACCGTGTTTAACGTTGAAAAACTAGCTTGAAATGCTTACTTTTGCATTGAAAATTCAATATTTTTCAAAAGTTTGTAAAACTTAATATTGGCAATAAAACTTTGTGTAAACTGTTGGAAATTGTCAAAAACAATATTTTCTGATCGGTACCATATCGATTTTCAATAATTTTATTGGTTTTCTAATGATTTCGAACAGCATATTCAAATTTGAAATTACCGTGTTTAACGTTAAAAACTAGCTTGAAATGCTTACTTTTGCATTGAAAATTCAATATTTTTCAAAAGTTAGTAAAACTTAATATTTGCAATAAAACTTTGTGTAAACTGTTGGAAATTGTCAAAAACAATATTTTCTGATCGATACCATATCGATTTTCAATAATTTTATTGGTTTTCTAATGATTTCAAACAGCATATTCAAATTTGAAATTACCGTGTTTAACGTTGAAAAACTAGCTTGAAATGCTTACTTTTGCATTGAAAATTCATTATTTTTCAAAAGTTTGTAAAACTTAATATTTGCAATAAAACTTTGTGTAAACTGTTGGAAATTGTCAAAAACAATATTTTCTGATCGATACCATATCGATTTTCAATAATTGTATTGGTTTTCTAACGATTTCGAACAACATATTCAAATTTGAAATTACCGTGTTTAACGTTGAAAAACTAGCTTGAAATGCTTACTTTTGCATTGAAAATTCAATATTTTTCAAAAGTTTGTAAAACTTAATATTTGCAATAAAACTTTGTGTAAACTGTTGGAAATTGTCAAAAACAATATTTTCTGATCGATACCATATCGATTTTCAATAATTTTATTGGTTTTCTACTGATTTCGAACAGCATATTCAAATTTGAAATTACCGTGTTTAACGTTGAAAAACTAGCTTGAAATGCTTACTTTTGCATTGAAAATTCAATATTTTTCAAAAGTTAGTAAAACTTAATATTTGCAATAAAACTTTGTGTAAACTGTTGGAAATTGTCAAAAACAGTATTTTCTGATCGATACCATATCGATTTTCAATTATTTTATTGGTTTTCTACTGATTTCGAACAGCATATTCAAATTTGAAATTACCGTGTTTAACGTTGAAAAACTAGCTTGAAATGCTTACTTTTGCATTGAAAATTCAATATTTTTCAAAAGTTTGTAAAACTTAATATTTGCAATAAAACTTTGTGTAAACTGTTGGAAATTGTCAAAAACAATATTTTCTGATCGATACCATATCGATTTTCAATAATTTTATTGGTTTTCTAATGATTTCGAACAGCATATTCAAATTTGAAATTACCGTGTTTAACGTTGAAAAACTAGCTTGAAATGATTACTTTTGCATTGAAAATTCAATATTTTTCAAAAGTTTGTAAAACTTAATATTGGCAATAAAACTTTGTGTAAACTGTTGGAAATTGTCAAAAACAATATTTTCTGATCGGTACCATATCGATTTTCAATAATTTTATTGGTTTTCTAATGATTTCGAACAGCATATTCAAATTTGAAATTACCGTGTTTAACGTTGAAAAAAACTAGCTTGAAATGCTTACTTTTGCATTGAAAATTCAATATTTTTCAAAAGTTAGTAAAACTTAATATTTGCAATAAAACTTTGTGTAAACTGTTGGAAATTGTCAAAAACAATATTTTCTGATCGATACCATATCGATTTTCAATAATTTTATTGGTTTTCTAATGATTTCAAACAGCATATTCAAATTTGAAATTACCGTGTTTAACGTTGAAAAACTAGCTTGAAATGCTTACTTTTGCATTGAAAATTCATTATTTTTCAAAAGTTTGTAAAACTTAATATTTGCAATAAAACTTTGTGTAAACTGTTGGAAATTGTCAAAAACAATATTTTCTGATCGATACCATATCGATTTTCAATAATTTTATTGGTTTTCTAATGATTTCGAACAGCATATTCAAATTTGAAATTACCGTGTTTAACGTTGAAAAACTAGCTTGAAATGCTTACTTTTGCATTGAAAATTCAATATTTTTCAAAAGTTTGTAAAACTTAATATTTGCAATAAAACTTTGTGTAAACTGTTGGAAATTGTCAAAAACAATATTTTCTGATCGATACCATATCGATTTTCAATAATTTTATTGGTTTTCTACTGATTTCGAACAGCATATTCAAATTTGAAATTACCGTGTTTAACGTTGAAAAACTAGCTTGAAATGCTTACTTTTGCATTGAAAATTCAATATTTTTCAAAAGTTAGTAAAACTTAATATTTGCAATAAAACTTTGTGTAAACTGTTGGAAATTGTCAAAAACAGTATTTTCTGATCGATACCATATCGATTTTCAATTATTTTATTGGTTTTCTACTGATTTCGAACAGCATATTCAAATTTGAAATTACCGTGTTTAACGTTGAAAAACTAGCTTGAAATGCTTACTTTTGCATTGAAAATTCAATATTTTTCAAAAGTTTGTAAAACTTAATATTTGCAATAAAACTTTGTGTAAACTGTTGGAAATTGTCAAAAACAATATTTTCTGATCGATACCATATCGATTTTCAATAATTTTATTGGTTTTCTAATGATTTCGAACAGCATATTCAAATTTGAAATTACCGTGTTTAACGTTGAAAAACTAGCTTGAAATGCTTACTTTTGCATTGAAAACTCAATATTTTTCAAAAGTTTGTAAAACTTAATATTTGCAATAAAACTTTGTGTAAACTGTTGGAAATTGTCAAAAACAATATTTTCTGATCGATACCATATCGATTTTCAATAATTTTATTGGTTTTCTACTGATTTCGAACAGCATATTCAAATTTGAAATTACCGTGTTTAACGTTGAAAAACTAGCAATATTTATTCTGTAATAATGTACAGAAATGTGGCACAAGGCCAAAAGGGGGGAGTGGGGAAAAGGACGGTCTTCATCTTGTCTTAACTATAACTTAGCTAGCCGCAAACATTGACCCAATCATACAAACAATATTCCTTACACCAAAACACCACATTCATACGAACCGTTCTTACTACAACCACCATAATACCTCACTGTCTCTATGAAAATACTAAATAGTCCCCATATGTACAATTCAATGTCTGTGGGGGGGAGGGGAATAACAATTCTAAAAAATTAACCCCAATGAATATATACAAATGAACACAAAATATTTACAAGAAACTAAAGAAAATATTATTAGTAATTAAAAACCCCCACAATAACTATATGTGGCAGAAATGCCAGTGCACTGGACGAAATCAATGCGGGGCTAGAATATTATAGAACATTTATCCATCCCAAGCACACACACTGACACGCACTCATTCAAACACAACAACAAATACGAAAAACACTCACGCGAAACGAAAGACGCCCCACATCCTACCTGCGAACTGACATCACTAACCACCTAACGAGGGAGGGGAGGGGAATTAAACTTAAAGAAAAATAGGGGCAGAAATAAAAGGGGCCAATGAGCATACATACCCTAGCTAAGTTAACTGGGAAAGGAAACTAAAACATTAAAAAATGAAAAACCTAAACTAGCCTAGTTTTTGGGATGGGTTGCCCTAGTTCAACCCAGGAAGAACAATATCCTAATGCCTAACCGGCATCAAAGTGCCACTCAAGGTCAGCTCCTTTCACACGACACATGCGCGCAAGATGCACCCACCTTTTGCTGAATTCTGATGAAGGGAGCCGCTGCCTTTCCGTCCTAATCTTGACTCTAAGCTGATGCTTAAAGTACAAGATCAGTTGGGAAGAGGTAAACTTCTCGCCTCCCTAGAATCCCTTCTGACGCGTCGTCCATATCACGACTCTCAAAACACCTAGCAAGCAGTGGAACACATATAGTTCACCCTTCGTCAGCGGCGGTGCCACATTGCTACAAACAGAAGAGGCTTCAAGGACAAAGAACTTTCCCCGCAGCATGCGGACCATGAGGCCTTCAACAAACTTGATCAACGGCACTACCAGGCTGCACTGAAAGAAGGCGTGACACAGGGTCTCGACTTCCCCAGTACAGCGTCGGCAGTTTGGAGAATTCTCCAGGCCAGCTGAACAGAGTCTTTTGGCGACCCAGAGGGCCCCACGAATCACCAGCCAGGTGAGTGATGCCTCATCGTTATTGAGACATTTCAACCCGGGCGCCCAAGGCCATATTGAGCGAGCCACCTGCTTCGTAAGACCGAGTCTGCCTATCAGCTCATCATGAACGGACCCCCTGACTAAAACTTGATATAATGCCCTACGAGACAACGCCTGGACGTTGGAGAGGCCATCCGACGCCCGTAAGAGTCGCTTCAGAGCAATACGACATTCGCGATAGAAGGAGCATTCGGCTCGGGGTAAACGGCGGGCCTCCCCCTCGCACGAGTGCACACTTCTTAGGGATGGGAAATTCTTACGGACGTCTTCCTTCCAGAAGGCGCCCTCCCCATCCGGATCGCGACACATTCGATCCAGAAAGCCAATGCGAAGCATATGTTGACGAATCTCAATGCTTGGCATGCCCAGACCGCCCTCAGAAGGATGAAGGCAACAGATCTCCCGAGTGACTCTGGCGGCCCTGCCTCTCCACAAGAAAGAGAACAGCAAAGTGTCACACGGAAGTGGAAGTTATTTTTCAATTGAAAATGTTGTAATCAAATGGAATTATAGCAGATTTTGTTGTGTTTGTATTTTAAAATGTTGAAATAAAATAGAATTATAGCGATTTAAAATGTTGAAATCAATGGATTTTGTTATTTTTCAATTGGAAATGTTGAAATCAATTAGAATTATAGCAAATTTTTCATTTTCCGATTGAAAATGTTGAATTAAATTTGAATTTTATCTGATTTTGTTATTTTTAAATAGAAAATGTTGAATTATAGCAGATTTTGTTATCTTACAATATGAAAAGTTGAAACCAAATAGACTAATAGTAAATTTTGTTATTTTACAATTGAAAAGGTTGAAATCCAGTAGAATTGTATCGGATTTCATTCTTTTTAATTGAAAATGTTGGAATCAAATAAAATTATAGATGATTTTGTTATTTTTCAATTGTAAATGTATAAATGACATGGAATTTTAGCAGTTCTTCTCATTTTTCAATAGAAATTGTGAACAAAATTTAGAATTATAGCAAATTTTGTTATTTTTAAATTGAAAATGTTGAAATCAAATGGAATTATAGCATTTTTTTTCATTTTTCAATGTAAAACGTTGAAATAAAATAGAATTATCTGAGATTTTGTAATTTATCTATTGAAAATTTTGAAATCAAATGGAATTATACTAGATTTTGTTATATTTCAATGTGAAATTTTGATATCAAATGGAATTATAGTAGATTTTGCTATTTTTTAATTTCACTTGTTGAAATTAGATGGAAATATAGCATATTTTGACAGTTTTCAATTGAATGTGTTGAAATTAATAAAATTTATAGCAGATTTTGTTAATTTTCAATTGAAAATTTTGAAATCAAGAAGAATTATAGCAGAGTATGTTATTTTTCAATTGAAATTCTTGAAATAAAGTAGAATTAGAGCAGATTTTGTTATTTTTCAATTCAAAATGATGAAATCAATTGTAATTATATCAAATTTTCATATTTTTCAATTGAAAATGTTGATATCAAATGGAATTATTGAAGATATATTTATTTTTCAAATGAAATTTATGAAATGAAGTAATTATAGCAGGTTTTGTTATTTTTCAATTGAAAATGTTTAAATCTAATGGAAAAATAGCAGATATTTTTATTTTTCAATTGGAAATTTTGAAATCAAATGGAATGACAGGTTATTTTTATTATTTTTCCATTGAAAATGATGAAATAAAGTAGAATTATATCAGATTTTGTCATTGTTCAATTTAAAATTTTGAAATCATACATCTAACACTTTCACCTCAGCCACTCAACCTCCGGCATCTTACTCTCTGGGTTGAGGTGTCTACTCGGTCCTAACTGAACTTAAAGGAGTGGGCATAGGTCCCCTGAGCATCTGTAGATTATTCGACCGGTCCGCTGGTTTAATCCTGCTTCCTGCCCACATTGTGATTTATTTGATCCAGAAGTGATGTCCGTCCATTCATGGTCGACTGATAATTTAGACATGGCTGAGGAGACTGCGATAAGAAATTTAGAATGCACCAAAAAAAAAATTTAATATCTGCAGAAAGCCGGACAAACAACTATTCAATGGTTGAATTGTTAATGTCTTTTATATAGCAGAAAAGAATAGTAGAGAAAAGAAACGCGTTACAGAAATTAAAAGTATTTAATGTAAAAACTCATACACTGGATTCTAGACAGAGAGAGAGAGAGTGTAGTGATTAACTTGGTGTTAAATTGCCTGAGAATGATATATGACTCTTGCGATGGAGGGGTAAAGATTTCTGTGCAGGCTTAAAGTTATATTTGCATTCCTCCTCCCAACGCATGCCCGGGCCAATTCTCTCTTCTCTCTTCAAGAATTTTCTCCGTCTGCCTTTTTTAGCATAACTACGCGTTTATATAGATAAACCCACCTGGTTATAACTGACCCTCGGCCCTACTACTTTGCATGTGATTATCACGGGTTTCTGGCTGCTTCAACCAAAATCATCTGAATTCCAAAGTTCCTTCTAGCTTACACAGTTCTATTTTTATTTTTAATCGATAAAATTATTTCGACCATTAGCATTGTCTTCTGATGACCAAGATTCAATGGGTACAACTTCTGCCCTAGATCAGATTTCCCTTTCAGTAAACAAAATGCTCTGTTTTAATTTCGCTATTCAAATCTACTCCAATTCCACTAAAAAAATATACGTGTGTGTTTCCCAGACTCTCTCTCTCTCTCTGTCACATTTCCTCCCCTACCCATCTCTCATGTAAATGACACACGAGCTTTCATATTAACAAAATATGAGAAAACATGCTTCTTACTAGGCGGCTAATTAAACATACGTCTCTTACAGCATGCAACGGTAGAGTCCTCAGTTCTTCTTATGCCCATTTACATTTTTATTGTCCTTACGATACATATGTACATGCAACTTTCAGTTAAAGTTCACTGTTTTGGTGATCTCGTGCAATACAACATTTTCACATAGTTCACTAGTTCGAGGGTTTTTTCCATTTTTTCTTTTTTTTTCTCTTGGAGTTCGCAACACTCCTTACCAATTGTTTCAGTCTCATTTAGTAAAAATTTTTAAAAATTCGATTTATTTGGTAAATCTGTCCCTCCGATTTTGTCTCGACTTCGCAACAAGTTTTTGCCGAATCTTTTGTTGGTTCAGGTTCTTCCACGACAATCGTGGATTCTTCTTCCGTATCATTTAGGGGTTCCAATGCACTCGGGTCGGACCTACCTTGGCAAAGTACACTAACTGGAATCCCTCCTTCACTCATGCACTCACATGGCAGTATATTCTACCCGGTCGACAACACCGCACGCCTCTTCAACCACCACCAAACCAGCAAGTATAATTCCCACAACGTTAGCCAGGTTATTATAGCAACCAAATTCTCTCTTCAGCCCGAATTCGGCGTATCTATCTTATCTAACTCCGACTTCAACCGTCCAAGATCAATCTTATCGATTGGCTTTAACAATGCCGGCATCATTTCTAGCGACATCTTAGGAATCTCTCTTGTAATGGGTTCCCACAATCCCGTCCTACCAGCTCTAACAAAGCCTCATTCTCTTCAAACCTCTCTTCTGATTGGTAGTAAGGAGGTAAAGCGATAGATGGACCATGAGCTCCACAACCAATGGGTAGCTCTACAAAAAACAAAGGGGAATAACTCTTATCGTAGTTGTGGGCTTCCCTTCACACACCTTAGATAATTCTTTTCTTGTGTGGCCACCGCCCAAATTCCGTCAGAGACACTGGTTGCTTTAGGTAACATTACACTAGCCAACACCTCTACCTGACAATGATCTCTAATTCCTTTCTTATTTTTCTTAAATAAATCTAGTACACACAGATTATGACTACCTGTCACGTAAAATGGACTTATAGACCCACAGATACCTAAGGCAGCATTCTTGCATTTTTCTGCTTCTCCCTTTGTTAATAGCATAAACTCTGTCCTGGCTAGGTTTAGGGCAACAAATTCGGTCTCTACCTTGTACCTACCCACCGCTTTTATTGTCGGCCTTAGTTTTGGATAAATAAGGGGAAGATTCATCACCTGATAAATTTCAAAGATACTATCTCTGTCCAGTAATGGAACCAACACTAGCACTAACAATTTATTATCTTCCAACAAGGTAGTACATCCCAAGGCATATAATACCTCCATAACTGCTGGGTAGGGTCTACAGGTAATCTAAGATGATGGGATAGTTTGGCTTGTATCTCCAGTAGTACTTCCCTTAATCGTTCTGGAGGTATTATACTCGGAGGCAGATGTCCCAGCGACAAAATGTCTAATTGTGCTCTCACATGCTCTAACAACACCGTTAAAGAGTGACTTGTTTGACGTACCTTACTCATTATAGCTAATAATTGAAAATACCTCTAATTTCTGTAATTCGGTTGTAATTGAACTGTCTCAGACTTCCAGTCCTCTTCCACTTCTTCTTTCGGGTCCCGTATCTGGATCCGCTCCCGGTCCTTCTTTTTCATCACTACTTTGCCCCCCCCCCCCGGGGTTTCCTAACTACATCCCCTCTTATTCTATCCCAGAGCCGTTCGCTGGTCCGAGCCGCCTCTATGGCTGAGGCCTGGCTGACCGGTCCCCCTTTCAGAACATCGCACCTCAGGTCCCTGTCACTCAGCGCGTCCGCATACACATAGGCCAAAAAGGCCTGAATGGGACCACTGTCCCGAGTCGCCAACTCAGGAAAATCTAACGCCGCTAGCCACGCGTTTCTTTCCCCCAATTCCTCATTAGTCCTTCTTGTTGCTACAGCCTTAATAATTTCCTGACCGTCTCAATGGCCGTACGCTCACTTATTGATGCCCCAGAGCGGATTTAAGCTCAGTCCCCTTCAGAGCCGGGTTTTCTTTGTACCACTAACCTATGAACTTTGAAACATCTACCCCGCTGCAGCGTCGTAAACTAGGAGCACTATTTCTTGGTCTCAGAGGTTATAGATAACATGCTTCTGAATGAACAGAATCCATTCGTGCAGGTTCGCAGAGTTTCCTATATAAATAGGTAGCTTCATGCTACCTATCAGCCTCCTGAAACCCATCGATATTTCGGGGACTCCCACGTCCCCAAAGTCATCTGTGGCGTCTGATCCTGCTACGCTCATCCTAGCGTCTTGTCAACTACCACTTTCCCACGAGAAGAGAGACCAACGACAGAACGAAAGGAAAAATACTTAACACGGTGGTGGCGCTTCAACTGCGTACAAAGTCAAAACAAGATCAACAATATTACTGGCAGATCTATGTGCAATGAGCGAACAAAGGAAACCAAAAATTGACTTACTTGAGGTCCGCCGCTTCGTGTTCTGTTTCTTTTCCCTCCTCCTTTTGCTTCCTTCTCTTCCTAGACAGAGAGAGAAAGTGTTGTGATTAACTTGTTGTTAAATCGCCTCAGAACAATATATGACTCTTGCTCTGATTTAATTTCGCTATTCAAATCTACACCAATTTCATGAAAAAAGCGCGTTTATGTGTGTGTGGGCGCGTTTATGTGTGTGTGGGTGTGTGTGTTTCCCAGACTCTCTCTCTCTCTCTCTCTCTCTCTCTCTCTCTCTCTCTCTCTCTCTCTCTCTCTCTGTCACATATAAAACTTTAGTAAATTTTGTTATTTGTCAATTGAAAATGTTGAAATCGAATGGAATTATAGCTGATTTTATTATTTTTCAATAGAAATTATTGAAATCAAATGGAATTATATCAGATTATTTTAGTTTTCAATTTCAAATGTTGAAATCAAATGGAATTATGGAAGATTTTGATACGTTTTAATTGAAAATGTTGAAATCAAGTAGATTTTTAGCAGATTTTTTATTTTTCAATTGAGAATATAGAAATGAACTTGAATTATAGCAGATTTTCTTATTTTTCAAATGAAAAATAAATAATTAGAATTGTATCAGATTTCGCTATTTTTCAATTGAAAATGTTAGAATCAATTAGAATTATAGCAGATTTTTTCATCCATCTGAAAATGTTTAAGTCCAGTAAAATTTTAACTGATTTTGTCATTTTTCTATTGCAAATATTGAAATCAAATGGAATTATACTGATTTTGTTATTCTTCAATTGAAAATGTTGAAATCAAATGGAATTATAGCAGATTTTGTTATTCTTCAATTGAAAATGTTGAAATTAAATGGAATTAATGCTGATTTTGTTATTCTTCAATTGAAAATGTTGAAATTAAATGGAATTAATGCTGATTTTGTTATTCTTCAATTGAAAATGTTGAAATCAAATGGAATTATAGCAGATTTTGTTATTTTTCAATTTAAAATGTTGAATTCACCTGAAATTAAAGTAGATTTGTTATTTTTAGTTGAAAATGATGAAATCAACTGGAATTATAGTAGGTTTTATTATTTTTCAATTGAAAATATTGAAATCAATTAAAATTTTAGCACATTTTGTCAGTTTTCTAATGAAAATATTGAAATCAAGTAGAATTATAGAAGATTTTGTTATTTCTCAATCTGAATTTTGAAATCGAACGGAATTATAGGAGATTTTGTTATTTTTCAATTAAAAATATTGAAATCTATTAGAATTATACCTGATTTTGTTATTTTTCAATTGAAAATGTTAAAATCTATTAGAATTATATCTGATTTTTTATTTTTCAATTGAAAATGTTGAAATCCAGTAGATTTTTAGTTGATTTTTTCATTTTTCAATTGAAAATGTTGATATCAAAATAAATTATAGCTGATTTTGTTATTTTTCAATTGAAAATGTTGAAATCAATTATAATTTTAGCTGAATTTGTCATTTTGCAATTAAAAATGTTGAAACCAAGTAAAGTTATAGATTTTGTTATTTTTCAGTTTGAAATATTAAAATCAAATGGAATTATAGCAGATTATGTTATTTGTCAATTAAAAATGTGGAAATCTATTAGAATTATATCTGATTTTTTGATTTTTCAATTGAAAATGTTGAAATCAATTAAAAATTTTTGCTAATTTTCTCATTTTTTAATTGGAAATCAAATGAAATTATATCTGATTTTGTTATTTTTCTATTGAAAATGTTGAAATCAAGTGGAATTATATCAGGTTTAGTTATTTTTCAATTGGAAATATTGAAATTGTGGCCAATTTTGTTATTTTTCAATTTATCAGTTTTCGATTGATGGTTATGAAATCAAGTTAAATTGTAACAGATTTTGTTCTTTTCCAGTTTGAAATGTTATAATCATATGGAATTATACCAGATTTTGTTATTTTGTTATTATAGAATTATAATAATTATAACAGATTTCAATACTCTTCATTTGAAAATGTTGAAATCCATTTGAATGGAAGAAAATTTTGTTATTTTTCAATATAAAATTTGGAAATCAATTAGAATTATAGCAGATTTTGTTATTTTTAAATTGCGAATGTTGAAATCAAATGGAATAGTAGCAGATATTTTTATTTTTCAATTGAAAATGTTGAAATCAATTAGAATTACAGCAGATGTTTTCATTTTTCAATAGAAAATGTTTAAATGAAAGGCAATTATTGCATATTTTGTTATGTTTCAATTGAAAATGTTTAATTCAAATAGAATTATAGGAGATTTGTTATTTTTTAATTGAAAATATTGAAATCAATAGGAATTATAACAGTCTTTATTATTTTTCATTTGGAAATATTGAAATAAATTAGAATAATAGCATATTTTGTCAGTTTTCAATTGAAAATTTTGAAATCATATTGAATTATATTAGATATTGTAATTTTCAATGGAAAATGTGGAATCAAGTAGAATTATATCAGATTCTGTTATTTTCCTATTTTAAATGTTGAAATCAAATGGAATTATTGCAGATTTTCTTATTTTTCGATTGAAAATTATGAAATCAAATGGAATTGTAACAGATTTTGTTAGTTTTCAATTGAAAATGATGAAATAAAATTGATTTTGCTATTTTTCAATTTAAAATCTTGATACTAAATGGAATTTTTAAAGATTTTGTAATTTTTCAATAGAAAATGTTGAAATCAGGTATTATAAGAGATTTTCTTATTTGTCAATTGAAATTGTTCAAATCAAGTGGAATCATAAGAGAGTTTGTCATTTTTCAACTGAAAATGATGAAAGAAATTAGAAATATAGAAGATTTTGTTATTTGTCAATTGCACATGTTGAAATCAAATGGAATAATAGCAGTTTTAATTAATTTTCAATTGAAAATGCTGAAATCAATTGGAATTATAGCAGATTTTTTCATGTTTCAATTTAAAATGTTGATAGAAAGGAGAGTTATATCAGATTTTGTTATTTTTCAATTTGAAATATTGATATCAAATGGAATTATACCAGCTTTTGTTATTTTTTAAATGAAATTAGTAAAATCAAATGGAATTATAGCAGATTTTGTTATTCTTCAATTGAAAATGTTGAAATTAAATGGAATTATAGCAGATTTTGTTATTCTTCAATTGAAAATGTTGAAATCAAATGGAATTATAGAAGATTTTCTTATTCTTCAATTGAAAATGTGTAAATCAAGTAGAATTATAGCAGATTTCATTATTTTTCATTTGAAAATGTAGAAATCAATTTGAATTAAAGAAATTTTATTATTTTTCAATTGGAAATTTGGAAATCACTAGGATTATAACAGATTTTATTATTTTTAAATTGCGAATTTTGAAATCAAATGAAATAAAAGCACATTTTATTATTTTCAACAGAAAATTTTGCAATCAATTAGCATTATATCAGATTTTGTCATTTTTTAAGGGAAAATGTTGAAATCAATTGCAATTACCACAGATTTCATTATTTTCAATGGAAATGTTGAAATCAAGTAGAGTTATTGCTGATTTTGTTAATTTTCAATTGAAAATGTTGAATTCACCTGGAATTATAGCAGATTTGTTATTTTTAGTTGAAAATGATGAAATCCATTGAAAATATAGTAGCATTTATTGTTTTTCAATTGATAATATAGAAATAAATTAGAATTATAGCGGATTTTGTTAATTTTCAATGAAAAATGTTGAAATCAAGAAGAATTATATCTGTTTTTGTTAATTATCAATTGAAAATATTGTAATCAATTGGAATTATAGAAGATTTTGTTATTTTACTCTTGAAAATGTTGGAATAATATATAATTATAGCAGATTTTCTCATTTTTGATTGAAAATGTTGAAATAAATTAGAATTATATCACATTTTGTTATTTTCAGTAGAAAATGTTAAAATCGAGTACAATTATAGCAGATTTTCTTATTTTTGAAATGAAAATCTGAAAGAAACTAAAATTATATCAGATTTTTTTTCAATTTAAAATTTTGCAATCAAATGGAATTATAGCAGATTTTGTCATATTTCAATAGAAATTGATGAAATCAACTGTAATTATAACAGATTTTTGTTATTTTTCAATTGAAAATGTTGAATTCAAATTGAATTATAGCAGATATTTATATTTTTCAATTGAAAATGTTGAAATCAACTGGAATTATAGGAGACTTTATTATTTCTTAATTGAAAATATTGAAATAAATTAGTAGTATAGCACATTTTTTCAGTTTTCAATTGAAAATGTTGAAATCAAATGGAATAATAGCAGATTTTGTTATTTTTCAGTTGAACATATTGAAATCAAATACAATTTTAGCAGATTTTCTTATTTTTCAACTGAAAATTTTGAAATCATACGTATTTATAAGTCATTTTGAAAAAGTTGAAATAATGTAGAATTATAGATGTTGTTATTTTTCAATTGAAAATGTTGAAATCAAATGGAATTATAGAAGATTTTGATATTTTTCAATTAAAAATATTAAAATAAAGTAGAATTAGTGCTGATTTTGTCATTTTTGAAATGAAAATGTTGAAATAAACTAAAAGTATATAAGATTTTGAAATTTTTCAATTTAAAATGTTGATATCAAATGGAATTATTGCAGATTTTTTTATTTTTCAATAAGAAAAATGAAATCAACTGGAATTGTAGCAGATTTTGTTATTTTTCAATGGAAAATATTGAAATCAAGTAAAATTACAGCACATTTTGTTATTTTTCAATAGAAAATTTTGAAATCAAGTAGAATTCTAGCCGATTTTGTTAATTTTCTATTTCAAATTTTCAAATCAAATAGAATTATAGCAGATTCTGTCATTTTTCAGTAGAAAATGTTGAAATCAACTGGAATTATAGCAGATTTTCTTAATTATCAATTGTAAATTTTTAAATAATATAGAATTATAATAGATTTTGTTATTTTTCAAATTGAAAGGAAGAAATCAAATGGAATAATAGGAGATTTTGTTACTTTTCAATTTATATAAATTAGAATTATATCAGATTTTCTTATTTTTCAATTTAAAATTTTGAAATCAAATAAAATTATAGCAGAATTTTTTTAGTTTTCCAGTCCAAATGATGATATGAAGTTATTATAGTCTAACCATTTTTGCCCCAGTCCCTGAACCTCCGACGTCTTACTCTCTGGGTTGCGGTGTCTACTCGGTCTTAACCGAACTTAAGGGAGTGACCGTAGGTCCCCTGAGCATCCGTAGATTATTCGACCGGTCCACTGGTTTAATCCTGCGTTGTGTTTGGTTTGATCCAGAAAGCAGAAGTGATGATCATCCATTCACGGTCGACTGAAGATGTAGACACGGCTGGAGAGTCTGTGCTAAGAAATTTAGAATGCACCAAAAAATATATATCTGCAGTAAGCCGAACAAACATCTATTCAATGGTTTAATTGTTAATGTCTTTTATATAGCAGAAAAGAATAGTATAGAAAAGAAATGGGTTACAGAAAAGAAAATACTCCCTCTGTTCCAAAATAGTTGTTCCATAGCCGGAAATCTCATGTGGAATATACTAATTCTTAGTCGAATTGTTTGCCGTTTAACAGGTTAGCATTGATGTTTCTCAAGTATTTATATTAGCTTATTCAGGTAGAATAATTTGAAGTGCAAATTATATCACTTTTTCACCACATTAAAATTGGTTTTTTTTTCAGACAACCCGCTGGCAAGAGATTATGATGAGAGAAGAGAAGCTAATTGGCAGAAATGCTAAACGAAATTGCAAGAAGCACGAATTGACAAATAATGAACGTAGTGCTGTGTTGCAAGCACTGCTGGAAAGATCCACAGATCGTGTCCTGAAGCGTGGTGCAATAAAACAGGTTGCAGATGAATTAAACGTAGCTGCAGAACGTCTGAGTTTGCAAATTGAATTAGTTTGCCAGCCTCCAAATAGTCCTGATCTCAATGTCCTTGATTTGGGTTATTTTAATGCAATTCAATCAATTCAGCACCAGCAAGCTCCAAATAATGTTGACCTGTTCATTGAAGCAGTGGAAGAAAGCTCCAATAAACTTCAGAAGTCGAAGCTGAACAATACTTTTCTAGGTTTGCAGTTAGCAATGGAACAAGTTATTTTAGTTGACGGCGATAACAACTATAAACTCCGGCACATGTCTAAAGAGAAGATTGAAAGAGAAGGAAAACTTAAAGTATCCATTTCTATTTCTGACGAGTGCAACAAAATCTGGTTTTGTTAAAGTAAACCTTCCCCAGATACTTTTGTTATTAATTTAACTGTTTATGTATATCAGTTTCGATATAATTCACACTTATTTATATGACAATTCACTAATATTATTCATTTACTGCTGAGTATGGGAATAAATGATATTTTTGTGTTCTTTAGAAGGGAGACCTAACTGGGAAGATCAGGAGGCGGGAGAAACAGAGACCATTACGGACCCCCACTGGATAGACATGGTTAGACAAAGTCAAGGGGATAGTGACATTAGGTCTAGGGTACAGGTAGGAAATACCTCCAAATATGTATTGCAGGATGATGTATTGTATTACCTTTCAGGGAAAGATGAGGAGGTAAGCTTGAAGATGGTAATACCCGAAAAGTTGAGGTCTGAGATCTTAGATCAGTGCCATAGAAAGTTGGGACACATGGGGATTGACAAGACGTATGGATTGATAATGAGGAATTACTACTGGCCCAAGTTGTTTAATGATGTTGTAGATTATGTAAAGAAATGTGTAACGTGCCAAGTGCAGAGTAGAGGAAGTAGGGCTGCTCCAGTTTTAGAGACGGATATTTCCCACTGCCCATTTCAGAAAATGAGTTTAGACATTTCGGGCCCTTATGGGCCAACTGATAGAGAGAATTGTTACATATGAAGTTTTGTGGATTGGCTGACAGGTTGGCCTGAAGCATTCGCCATACCTGATAAGAAGGCGCGATATAATACTTGGCAAGATATTTCCCAGGTATGGGGCTCCCAAACAGTTGGTTACGGATAACGGTTCGGAAAATGTAAATCAGGTTATGAGGGAGACGTTGGGAGAACTGAATATCCAACACATAACCACCTCCCCATACCATCCCCAGAGTAACGCTAAGGTGGAGAGATTCCATAAGACTCTTGCTGATGTGCTGGATAAATTAGCAGAGCATAATAGGGAGAATTGGGATCTGTTTTTATCTCAAGCCTTAGCAGCTGTGAGATTCTCGGTGAACGAAACGACCAAGTTTTCCCCTTACTATAGTGTATATGGCCGGGATGTGGTCTAACCCATAGACAACCTATTAAGGCCTAGGAGGAAATACCTAGGGGAGGACCATCATAGACGAGAAGAATTCGAAGATCCCAGAAAATGCGAAATGATAGGATAAATAAGAATAGAGAAGAGGTTTCCTTCCAAATAGGTGACCCGGTGTATTATAAAATACACCTGAGGGACGGTAAACTGGACCAGAGGTGGAGCCCCTATTATATAATAGTGGAACAGACAGGCCCAGTGTCCTTTGTGATATGGGATCAACTGACAGGGAAAGTGAAAAGAGTACACGCAAATGACATAACGTTAGCTGAGATAGAAGACTGGAAAGGGAGCGGCATAGAGACGAAACAGAAAAAAACTTAGGAGGACCACACTGGTGGAACCAGAACTACTAGGAAGTGATAGTGAAGCTAGCGAGGAGGTCGAAACTAGTCCCACTACCATTCAAAGGCTAAGGGGAGTAACTCGACCCCCGGTTGGACACCCTGAGGAAGAGAATATTGAACATAGTGATAGCGGAGAAGAAGACGGATCGAGCAATTGGGATCCTGACGACGAGATTCCGCTAGCTCAATTACGTAATCAATGGCAAACTGAACAAGGGCCTGATAATGAGGAGGAGTTGCCATTGAGGTTGCGATGTTACTAGGTTGGAAGTGACTAAGAACAGAGAGAGTATTAATTGGTTACTGGCATACCTACATGATCTTAGGCAAGAGCTGGCGAATGTAACCACAACTATAACAACTGAGTACCAGGGGCTGGAGGGTTTCTTGCTAAAGCATCTCCAGTTGTTAGCTATAGTGAATAGGGTGCGCCAAACCAGTCATACGTTAACAGTGCTGTTAGAACATGAGAGAACACAGTTGGATATGGTGTCTATGGGACACCTATCCCCGAGTATAATAACCCCAGAACGACTAAGGGCGGTATTGCTGGAAATACAGTCCAAACTCCCTCATCATCTTGGTTTGCCGGCGGACTCCACTCAACAATTATGGAAGTATTATAGTGCCTTGGGATGTGTTACCCTATTAGAAAGAAGTAAATTGCTAGTACTGGTGTCAGTTCCCCTATTAAACCGAGACAGCACTTTCGAAGTTTACCAGGTATTAAATCTGCCTCTTCCTTACCCAAAATCAACCCCAAAATTAGAGGCAGTGGCTAGGTACAAAGTAGAGACAGAATTCCTCGCTCTAAACATAGCCAGGATAAAATTTATGTTACTGACAAGGGAAGAAGCACGGAGGTGCGAGAATAAGGCTCTAGGCCTTGTTCGTCTGCAAGTCCCATTCATGTAACAGGTAGCCATGAATTGTGTGTGATAGACTTATTTAGAAAAAATAAGAAAGGAATTAGAGACCATTGCCAGGTAGAGATACTGACTGGTGTAGTGTTACCCGCAGCTGTTAGCATTGCAGACGGGATCTGGGCAGTGGCCACTCAGGGTGAAATGGAGCTCTCTAAGGTCTGCGAGAATGAGGTGACAACGACAATGAGAGTTATTCCCCCTTGACCATTTTAGCTTTACCCCTTAGCTGTGGTGCACACGGGCTGACCTTATTCCTACCCACCTACTATCAAGCAGAAGAGAGGTTCGAATGGAACGAGGCGTTGTTGAAATTGGTAGGATCAAATGAAACTGGATGGGCTGAATTATGGGATACGAAAATTACGAAAGAGTTCCCTCAGTTTTCGTTAAGGAAAATGCCGGGGTTACTGAAACCTGTTGATAAGATTGATTTCGGGCGACTGAAGTTAGAATTAACTAGGCTGAGTAGGCAAGACTCGGACTGGAGAGAGAAAGTGGTTACTGTAGTAACCTGGCCAACTGTTGTGGGGATTATATTAATTATAGGTATGGTTTCTTTGAGTTGGTGGTGGTGGAAAAAGAGACAGATGAGAATGTCGAGTGTGGAAGTTGAACTGTCAGAAAGTGGAAGTGCAGAGCGTACTGAGAACCCAATTGGTGCGCCTTACCAAGACTGGCTCGATCGAGATGCATTAGAACCTGCAGCCGATGTGGGAGAACAGCCCACAGTTGCTGTGAGAGAATTGGAACCCGTAAAAAGTCTAACGAGGCCTGTGGTGAAGGCTCGGTAAGACAAGGTTGTGAGAGAAAAAAAGGGAATAAATAAGTAAAATATGTAGTTAAAAAAAGAACAGTGAGTGCTTAATCTTTAAAAAAAACTGAGTGTTTAATTTTTAAAAAAAACTGAGTGTTTAATTTTTTTTAAAAATGTGTGTTTAATTTTTTTTAAAAATGTGTTTTTGATTTTGAAGAAAAAAAATGAGGAGTATTCAATTATAAAAAGAAAAAAAATCTATATAGATGCAATACATATGTAGATGAATGAAGAGGTAAATGCGTTGGTGAAGATATGGGAGCATCCCAAGTAGTGAACTGGATGAAAATACTAATTGTTGTGAGATCAATGAAAACATATATTCTCATAGTAACCAAACTTATTCTTTTTTTTGCATGTGAAAATCTGAACAATGAACCTTATTCCGTGAAAGCACGACAATGTGCTTTATAAAGACGCTCTGAAAAGAAACAGAAATGGACTCAGAACACTATATCTCAACTTCGTATTTTCTTGTCTGTTCTTGTTCGTGTTTTTATTTTTAGAATTGTTCGCAGTTGAAGTCAGACCGGATCGCCAGAGGACCATGAACTTCCAGGAAGGACAGCTGAACGACCCTGTTTCTATTGACGTTTTATTTTGTATGACGCCTCATATGTCATTTACTAGTAAATGACAGATGGGTACGGGAGGAATTGTGACAGAGAGACCACCAGGTGGGTTTATTAATCAACGGTTCTAAAGGATTGGGATGAAGGTACTAATTAGTTAGGTAGAAGGGATTTCGGTGTAATTCCAGAAATAAGTTTTTCTTTTTACTTAGTTGTTTCTGGGATTGAATTATTAATTAACTAGGTGGATTAATTCCAGAGTAATTAATGGACAGGTTCGTTAAGTAAAGCTTGTGATAAATGGTGAATTGGATTTTGGGTGGTCTGCCGGGCGAAATCCAGCCAGAGCCCTCAGACGAGATAAGTGCTTTTCGCCGGTCTTAAGTAGACGTTGTCTGCGGACCCAGCGGGGAGTAAGAATCCGTTTTAGTACCTCTTGAAAACTGGGTTTCGTGGAGTTTCGGAGAGCAGGCGGAAACACATGGTGGTCAAGGCGATTTGCATATTAAAATTCGTGGGCAGTGCTCCAAAACTGTTTAGGTCCGCCTCTCTATATATAAGCGGCCTGCACGCTTGAGTTGGTGAGATGAGATCGGAGAGCAGATCAGATCGGATCGGAGAACGCGTCGGAATGCGAGAGAAGCGGCAGAGAGAGAGAGAGAGAACGCGGAAGAAAACGCGCCGGAAACGGCTTGGTGGATCTTGCTGGTCAGTTGGTTGCATGCGTCAATATTTATTTCAATATTTTCAATTGAGAAGTAATAAAATCTTCTATAAGTCTAGTTGATTTCAAAATTTTCAACTGAAAAATTACAAATCTGCTATAATTCCATTTGAATTCAACATTTTCAATTGAAAAATAAACAAAAGTCTTATATAATTTCACTTGATTTCAACATTTTCAATTGAAAAATAACAAAAGCTGCTGTAATTGCACTTGATTTCAACATTTTCCATTAAAAAAGACAAAATCTGCTATAATTTAAAATGATTGAAATTAATATAAATTATAATCCTTAATCTTAGTTTGAAAAATAACAAAATCTTGTATAATTCCATTTGATTTCAAAATTTCTCAATTGAAAAATAACAAAATCTACCATAATTAATTGATTTCATTTTCAATTGAAAAATGACAAAATTTGCTATAATTCCATTTGATATTAATAATTTAAATTGAAAAATGATAAAATCTGCTATAATTGTTTTGATTTCAACATTTTCAATTGAAAAATGATAAAATCTGCTATAACTCCATTTGATTTGAACATTTTCAATTGAAAAATAAGAAAACATGCTATAATTTTACTTGATTTCAACATTTCCTTTGAAAATTAATAAAATAACATATAATTCCATTTTCTTTCAACATTTTTAATTGAAAAATAACAAAAACTACAATTATTCAATTAGATTTCAAAATTTTAAATTGAAAAATAACAACTTCTGCTATTCTACCACTCCGTCCCTTCAGCACCTCAACATCCGGCGTCTTCCTCTTTGGTTTGAGGCGCCCACTCGGTCTGAACCGAACACAGGGGTAGCTGGCCGCACGCTCCCTGAATGCATGTAGATTGTTCGACCGGTCACTGGCCAAGTCCCGCTCGCTACCCACGCTGTGTTAGTTTTTAAATCCAGTAAGCGGGGTGTTGTCCATACGTTCACGGTCGATTGGGGATGTAGGCAGGGCTATGAGGGTGGGTGGCAGGAAAATTGGAATGTGGCGAAAAAAAGGAAATAATATCTGTAGAAGCCGAACAACAATGGGTAATTGATGTCTTTTATATAAGGAAACAACAACAGTAGAAAAGATTACAGAAAGGATAGAAAAGCAATTAACATAAGAAAATAGGACTACTCCTCTACCAATTTTCCAACAGAGAGAGGTGCGTGTGTGATTAACTCGTTCCAAATCGACTTGGGAGGATATGTGGCTCGTAATTCCAGCCCTATGTGGAAGTGTAGCTTTTCAGTTTATTGTCGTAAGTGACAAACGTTAAGTTTCAGCGGCTTTTCAATGCGACTGCTACAACGACAATGATAATTCTTGAAGTCCTTATCTCTCACTCGTCACTGGATCGACTCACTGCGACGACAGCCTCTCTACTCTCTCGGCGACAGTCTCTTTCGTCTCTTCGAGATTTCTCTCCCGACTGTCCTCTTCCGTCTGTCTTTCTCGTCAGCCTTTCTCGTCTGCCTTTCTCAGCTGCCTTTCGCCTCTGCCTTTCTCGTTGGCCTTTCTCATCTGCTTGTAGCACCGCGACCCGTAATGGTCGCTGCGGGTGCCCACGCACGTGACGGCACGCAGCGACAACGATGTGCCGACCGATCGCGGTCTCTCCCGTCTCTTCGAGAATTCTCTCTCGTCTCTTCGAGAATTCTCTCCTAACTCTCTTGACGACTGTATCTTTCGTCTGGCCTCTTCTGTCTGTCTTTCTCGTCGGCCTTACTCGTCGGCCTTTCTCATCAGCCTTTCTCATCAGCCTTTCTCGTCGGCCTTGTAGCACCGCGACCCGTAATTGTCGCCTGCGGGTGTCCATGCACGTGACGGCATGCTGCAACGACGATGTGCCGACCAATCGCGGTCTCTCCCACCTCTTCGAGAATTCTCTCCTGTCTCTTCGAGATTTCTCTTCCAACTGCCTTATTAGCAAAATCTCGAGTTAATATAGCAACCGAAGGTTATAAGCCAGGTTCTTCACGCGCTTAACACGAGTGTCGTCATAATAACGTGTATTTGCAAAGTTTTCTGTTGCTTACTCAGATCTATTTCAAATCTCTTAGTGGATAAAATTAAGTCGTTCATTCCAATTGTTTTTTCGATAACCAAATTCAGCGGACACAACTTATGTTTAGATTAGATTTCGCTAGCGGTAAACATACACTTATCTTATCTCCCCGGTCCAATTTACTTCAATATGTTTTTATCAAAAATATTGTTTTCGCCTATTTCTTTTTTAATGAACCAAATTAAACATCGCCTCCTGCCCTTTGCATTTGTTTATAAACAAGTCTTCGCCAACCCGATTTGAAATTCACCCTTTATCCATCAGCCTTCTTAGGTTTCATATATCATTGTTCTAGATTCTTTCCTATTAATAGCGCTGACACAGTTTGTAACTTCACAGGAGATCGTGTTTTCCATTTTCAATCAATAAACGTTATATTTGCGTGTGTGCATTCATGTGGTTGTGTGCGTCAACCTCTCTCTGTTACACTACAATTTCATTTGTGTGCGTCAACCTCTCTCTGTTACACTACAATTTCATTTGATTTCAACATTTTCAATTCAAAAATAAATTCTGCTTTTGTGACAGAGAGAGTCTGGGAAACACAGACACACGCACACATATATTTTTTTTATTGAAATTGGAGTAGATTTGAACAGCAAAATTAGATCAGAAGAATTTTATTTACTTATGGAGACCTGATCTCGCCCATTTGGAATTGGGTCATTAGAAAAGACAATGAAAATGAACGAAATAACTTTTGTAGGTTAAAATTATGAATAGGGCTGAGTAAGCAAGAAAGGCCTTTTGAAATTCCCGTTGTTTGGGACACACGACACTCATGATAATTGGTGTGGACCAAGGGTCAATTTGTGATCAGCCAGGCTTATACTATATAAACGCGCACAGAAATCTGTTGAGAGAGTGGTTGGCTGGTCTGCCGTCGAGTGCAGTCGAGCTGGAGACAGAGGTCGGAGACTGGGAGTGATGTCAGAGGTTGGAGCCAGGCGCCCGCTTACATATTCTGTTGATACGTACGAAGAAGCGAATTACTCCGCCAACGTCTAAGACTACTACTGCTACTATTATTACTACCACTGGAAACGGAAACGTCGAACAAGCTACAATAATCAAGAGTCACATATCATTCTGAGATGATTTCACAACAAGCTAATCACAACCCACTCTCCCTCTATCCAGTGTATGAGTTTTTACGTCAATTATTTTCTTTTCTGTAACACGTTTCTTTTCTATACTATTCTTTTCTGCTATATAAAAGACATTAACAATTCAACCATTGAATAGATGTTTGTTCGGCTTACTGCAGATATATATATTTTTGGGTGCATTCTAAATTTCTTAGCACAGACTCTCCAGCCGTGTCTACATCTTCAGTCAACCGTGAATGGATGATCATCATTTCTGCTTTCTGGATCAAACCAAACACAACGCAGGATTAATCCAGTGGACCGGTCGAATAATCTACGGATGCTCAGGGGACCTACGGTCACTCCCTTAAGTTCGGTTAAGACCGAGTATACAGTAGAGAGTAAGACGTCGGAGGTTGAGGGGCTGGGGCGAAAGTGTTAGAATCGCAGATTTAGTTAGTTTTCACTTGTAAATCTTGAAATAAAATAGAATTATAATAGATTTTGTTATTTTTCAATTTCAAATCTTGATATCAAATGGAATTATAGAAGATTTTGTTATTTTTCAATTCAAAATGTTCAAATGAATTTGAATTATATAAGATTTTGTAATTTTTCAATCGAAAATGTTGAAATCAAACAGTATTATAACAGATTTTTTTATTTGTCAAATGAAATTGTTGAATCTAAATGGAATCATAGCAGAGTTTAGCATTTTTCAACTGAAAATGCTGAAATAAATTCAAAGTATAGATGATTTTGTTATTTGTCAATTGAACATGATGAAATCAAATGGAATAATAGCAGATTTTGTTATTTTTTAATTGAAAAAGCCGAAATCAAATGGTTTTATAGCAGATTTTGTTATTTTGCTATTGAAAATGTTGAAATAATTTAGAATTATATCAGATTTTTTGATTTTTCAATTGAATATGTTGAAATCAACTGGAATTATAGCAAATTTTCTTATTTTTCAATAGAAAACGTTGAAAAATTAAAATTATATCAGATTTTTTAATTTTTTAATTGAAAATTTTCAAATCAAATGGAATTATAGCAGAGTTTGTCATTTTTAATTGAAAATGTTGAAATCAAGTACAATTATAGCAGATTTTATCATTTTTCAATTTGAAATGTTGAAATCAAATGGAATTATAGCAGATTTTATCATTTTTCAATTTGAAATGTTGAAATCAAAGGAAATTATAGCAAATTTGTGATTTTTCAATTGAAAATTTTGAAATGAAATAAAATTATATCAAATTTTGTTATTTTTCAATATAAAATTTTGAAATCAAATGGAATAATAGCAGATTTTGTTATTTCTCAATTTAAAATGTTTAAATCAAATGAAGTATACTAGATTTTGTTATTTTTCAATTGAAAATGTGGAAATCTAGTACAATTATAGCAAAGTTCACTATTCTTCATTTGAAAATGTTGAAATCAATTTGAATTAAAGAAATTTTTTTTATTTTAAAATAGAAAATGTTGAAATCATGCAGAATTATAGCAAATTTTGTTACTTTTAAATTGTGAATGTTGGAATCAAATGGAATAACAGCAGATTTTGTTATTTTTCAATTGAAAATGTTGAAATCAATTAGAATTATATCAGATTTTGTTATTTTTCAATTGAAAATGTAATCAAATGAAATTATAGCGGATTTTGTTATTTTTCAATAGAAAATGTTGCAATCAAAGAGAATTATAGCTGATTTTGTTATTTTTCTATTTCCGTGCAGAATCAAGCCAGTTTGGCTACTTTTAGAACCTTAAACATGGTTGTTTGAAAATTTACTTTTCTATTTGAAAACTTCAGAGATCCAATAAGATTATTGAAAATCGATATGGTATCGACAGGAATATATTAATTTTGACATATTTCAACAGATTTTACAAAGTTATATTACAAATTTTAGGTTTGACAAACTTTAAAAAATATTAATATTGACGTGCAGAATCAAGCTAGTTTGGTTACTGCTAGAACGTTAAACACGGTTGGTTGAAAAATTACTTTGCTACGTGAAAACATTAGAAAACCAATAAAATTATTGAAAATCAATATGGTATTGATCGAAAATTATTGATTTTGACAAGTTTCAACTGTTTTCACAAAGTTTAAGTTTTACAAACTTTTGAAAAATATTGAAATTTACGTGCAGAATCAAACTAGTTTGGTTATTTTTGAACGTTAAAAACGTGTTGGGATTGCTATGAGTTTGTTATCAGAAGGTTTTAATATTAAGATGGTTAGTTTACGGGCATGTTCACCATATTAAACCACAACAATATAGAATATAGGCATTCAAAACGAATCAATCACAATGCAATTGAATAAGAAACAACGGTAATTTAGGTTTCAATAAAAACAACAGACATTTATGTACAATTAATATACAATTAGAAAACTTGTGGTTTGATAATGCAAGAATTGACCATGTATAAATTGGGTGTCTTATTGATTTACAGTTCAAAATTGTTCATGTGTTAAAGAACTGGTCAGTAAAATGGAAAATATTACTTATACAGAAATTTGTGTAGTTTGTGTGCGTGATTAAAGTAGAGTATAAATGTCTTAATTTTCTAGGGTTGTTTACTTTGGATTGTTCTGTATTTATCTTTTGTTAAATACAATTTCTATTTTAGTAGTGTGTAAGAACACTTTTCTTAGAAAATTGTAAGTGAATTTTGAGAGAATAATGTTGGTGTTTGAGTCAGCAGTTGACGCACGAAAAGTTTCTTAAGTTAAAATAGTGACACGCGTGAATTCGTGTGGCATCTCTCTGAAGCTAAGTGACTGACTGGTGAATTGGGTCGAAATGGTCCTTTTTATTTATTTTTGGAATCCAAAACAGGCTCCAGGGATTGGGCGCGAAATAGGTTTTCGACAATTGTTACATATTTTGGTGTTGTCTCAACCAATAAAAAGTCGAGATTTGCAATGTGAGGTGTTGGTTAATTAAAACTGATTCTGAGGGAAGAGTGTATTTTATCTCGGGGATGAGTAGAAAATATGGACGATTCTATCACACGATTGTTTGAAAATTTACTTTGCTTTTTGTAAACATTAGAAAACCAATGAAATTATTGATAATCGATATGGTAACGATTGAAAAATATTGATTTTGACAAGTTTCAACAGTTTTCACAAATTTATATTACAAATTTTACGTTTTATAAACTTTTGAAAAATATTGAAATTTACTCGCGAAATGAAGCTGCTTTTGGAACGTTAAAAACGGTTGTTTGGAATTTTAATTTCCTATTTGAAAACTTTAGAAAACCAATAAAATTATTGAAACTCGATATGTTATCGATCGGAAAATATTGATATTGATATGTTCCAACATATTTTACAAAGTTATATTACAAATTTTAAGTCTTACAAAGATTTTAAAAAATATTGAAATTTACGTTGAATTTAATTCAAGCTAGTTTGAGTATTTTTGAACGATAAACACGGTTGTTTGTAAAATTACTTTGCTATTTGAAAACATTAAAAAACGAATAAAATTATTGAAAATTGATATGGTATCGATCGAAAATATTGATTTTGACAAATTTCAACTGCTTACACAAATTTATATTACAAATGTATGTTTTACAAACTTTTGAAAAATATAGAAATTTACGTTAAAAGTCATGCTAGTTTGGCTACTTTTCGAACGTTAAACACGGTTGTTTGAAAATTTACTTTGCTATTTGAAAACATTTTTAAAAAAACAATAAAATTATTTAAAATCGATATTGTATCCATCGAAAAATATTGATTTTCACAAATTCCAACAGTTTTCACAAAGTTATATTACAAATTTTAGGTTTCACAAACTTTTGAAAAATATTGAATTTACGGGTAGAATCAAGGTAGTTTGGCTACTTTTTGAACGTTAAAAACTCTTGTTTGGAAATTTAATTTGCTATTTGAAAATATTAGGAAACCTATAAGATTATTGAAAACCGATATGGTATCGATCGAAAAATATTGATTTTGACATGTTTCAACAGTTTTCACTAAGTTATATAAGAAATTGTAGGTTTTACTAACTTTTGTAAAATATTGAATTTTACGTGCAAAATCAAGCTGGTATGACTACTTTTTTACCGTTAAACACGGTTGTTTGGAAATTTAATTTCCTATTTGAATACATTAGTAAACCAATACAATTATTTAAAATCGATATGGCATCGATCGAAAAATATTTATTTTGACAAGTTTCAACAGTTTTCACAAAGTTATGTTACAAATTTTAGGTTTTACAAAGTTTTGAAAAGTATTGATATTTTGCTGTCTCTTACTGCTTAGAGCTAAACAAAGATTTATTTGCAGCTGATAATAGTCTTTCTTATCAAATCTCGTTTACATTTCCTTTAGATATGTACGATTCTTACTTAACTGACACAGGCTATTTAACTTTTGAATTTATGGACTCCGTCTTCATTTTGAGATTCGGTAATATTTATTGTAGCGATAAAAACTTGGTTGTTTGCCCTTAACTCAGCTATAATTCATTCACGTCAAAAAGTGAAAAAAAATAAAATGCATCACAAGACAGTGTGGCTGGAAGTGGGACAGTCTAGCTGGAAGTGGGACAGTCTGGCCGGTTGCAACCAATTCATCAGAATCACAGCATGTGTCTTTCTATACTTCCATTTTCTATCGCTGATTCGGCTGGGGCAAAATCACTGACGGTCACATCAACTATCAAGGAAGACTTTAATTCACTTCTCTTTTTCAATTCTGCTGATATCTATTAATGTTTTACTGCCTGAATAAACCTTTGTTGCACTCATGTTCTACAAATATATATATATATATATATATAATGTGTTTTTTCTCTCCAACATGTCCGTGTATGTTTTCGCCCATGAACAGAGTGTTACCATATCGCGGGTATTATATTGCTTCTATTGGGATGGTTAGGAAAGTTTCTCCCTAGCAGCCATTCCAATAGTACTAAAAGTTCTTGATAATCTGTACGTTTGTAGGGCGCTAATGGTGTTGGTAAGAAATTATCAGAAGGTTTTTGTCGAAGGTTGCGTTTTTATCATTAACACTCCACATTCAATTTGCAAAGAAAACACAGAAAAGAAAACAAGTGATGATTGAAAGATCAACAAGTAAAATATATATTGAAACAAAAGCATATACAATGACAATGAAAGATTAAGTCGTAAAAAGTGATTTCCCTTGGACCGTGTGGAAAATACAAGTGTATGTTGTAAGGAGTTTCTTTGTTGATATTTGTTTAGTGTTTAAGAATGTTTGATGTTTGAATTTGAAAGTTCTTTGTTTGTGCAGAAGAATGTTAAAGTTCTGAATAGTTCGCTTGGCTTTGATAACAGACAGTTCACTGTGTGTGAATGTAGTAAATCTCTGTGCGTGTGTGTGTGAATAGAAAATTGCGAGAATACACGTACGCGGTTTTGGTTGTGGAATTTAATATTCTACTGAAGTTTCTTCCTTAAACTTCTGCTTTTTATACAGAAAAGTAGGCTCCCAGAACGAACGCGGGAAGAATATTGAAGAAAGTGTCAATTTCTATGATTGGCCTAAAATCGACCAATTGTTGATTTTTTACTATAGTAAGTTTGGTTGAAACAAAACACGAGAAATTTTTATGCAGCTCGTGCGATGCGTAAATTGTCTTTACGAATTAGTACTGTTTATTTATTGTCCAATTGCTGTTGAGTAATTTGTTGGCGTGGTGTGTGTAGGCGTCACTACGTTACCCCCCCCCCCCCCCGATTGGAAAATGTGATGATAATCAAAGAGTTTTCAATATGTAATGTAATTCTTAAACTTTTGACGCCAATGCACCGTACGTACTTTTATCGTCTGCTGTTGTCGTTGTGAAGTCGCAGGTTGAGTATTGTCTCGTGACGTTGATGGGGTCGGTGGTTGGCTGGGCTTTGCCCTGCATTCAATATAGGCAGGTTTTAGGCGGTCGATGGACACGTTAGATTTGCCTTGATTTAACTGAAGAGTGTAGTATTTCTCATTCCGGGCGAGGACGCGGAATGGGCCAGCGTAGTGTTGCGTTAGAGGTTTCTTCACTGCATCCTGCCGGACAAAAACGAATTCCCTTTCGGAGGAACATATATATCTTTAGTAGAGAATCGGTTAGGCGTAAAAGCTAGTGTTGACATTCTCTTTTGAAAATATTTGATGTAATTTGTAGTAGGTTCCTGTGGTGAGTGGTTGGAGAGAAATTGGCCAGGCAGTATTAATTGTTGTCCGAAGACATGGTCAGCCGGCGAACAATGTAGATCCTCCTTAATTTGGTTGCGAAGGGGTAACATTACTGATGGTAGAGTCTCTATCCATGAGGTTTGGTTTACAGTACAGGAACTAGTCAGAGCTGCCTTTAATTGACGGTGAAAACGCTCAACCAACCCGTTGGCACATAAGTGATATGCGGTGGTTGAGATATGTCTTGCACCAAGGAGGTTTGTAAATTCAGTAAACAGTTGGGTTTGAAATTGTGGTCCGCGATCTGTCGTAACAATCGAAGGGCACCGGAAAATCGAGATCCAGTGTTGAAACACTGCCTTAGCAACAGATTCCGCGGTTGTGCTATTAAGAGGGATGGCTACTGGCCATCTTGTAAATCTGTCAATGATGGTTAGTATATATTGGTGTCCGTGTACTTCGGTCAACGGACCCACCAGGTCGACATGTAGATGGCGGAAACGGCCATCAGGTACTGCAAAGTTACTGGGGTGGTGATTTCGTGTGTCTCTGAATTTTCGTCTTTTGACAGATCAGACAGGATTGGGTGTAATTTTTTATATAATTTCTCATATTTGGCCATACAAAGCGTTCCGCTATGAGTTTAAGTGTAGCTTTACATCCAGAGTGCGAAAATGAGTGGGAATATTTTAAAAAATTCGCTTCCTCATGCTGGTTGGAACAAGGGGTCTAGGGTTGGGTGAACTGGTGTCGCAGTTGGTACTGAAGGGTAGGGGATGTTGCTCAAGCCGGAGCGACGAGTCCTTCAGAGAGTCAAGCAGAGTTGCGTCCCTTGTCTGCTCGTAAGCTTACTGTTCGATTTCCAAAGTGTCCTGCACATTATTACACAAAGATGATCTGGATAAAGTGTCTGAAACAACGTTATCATGCCCCTTGATGTGTCGAATGTCCGTGGTATACTGTGAGATATAATCCAGCTGCCTATAATCACGTGGATTATATTTTTCGGACTTCGTATTGAGAGCAAAGTTCAGAGGTTTATGATCGGGAAAACCGTAAAAGTTTCTGCCTTCCAAAATGTGTCGAAAATTCTTTATGGACAGGTAAATTGCGAGCAGCTCGCGAGAGAAAGCACTGTACTTCTTTTGAGTTGGGGTAAGTTTTACCGAAAAGAAAGAAATTGGTAACGTATTGTCATGAACATGTTGATGTAGCACCGCTTCTATTGCGTCAGACAACACGTCTGTGGTTAGCGAAAGGTGTGTCGAGGCATCGTGGGTGATATAAGATAACTTAGTGAAATTCACTAGGGCTTCTCTTGATTTCTTAAAAGTTTCAAGTGCTTCATTGTTCCAGTGTATCAGTATTTTTTCCTTGACCACGGAGCAGGTCAGTAAGGGGTGCTAAAATCTGAGAGCACTTGGGAACGAAGTGTCTGTAGTAGTTGACTAGTCCTAAGTAGCGACGAAGCTGTCGGAGCGTGGTAGGCTGAGGAAAGTCGTTAATTGCTTTGACTTTATCAGGTAGTGGAGTTGTTCCTGTTTTGTCTATCACGAACCCAAGAAAGTGAAATTTAGAAACTGCAAATTCGCATTTCTCCGGATTTATTTTAAGGCCATAATGGTCTAGCCGTTCGAAAACTTGTTTGACGTGTTGTCGATGATCGTTCATGTCAGCCCTGGGGATTAACAAGTCGTCAAAGGAATTGGGTAATCCACGTAGTACCTCATCTATTAAACGTTGGAATGACTGCGCAGCATTTCGTAACCCGAATGACATTCGCAAAAACTCGAATAAACCGAAAGGGGTGGTGATTGCGGTTTTATGTATGTCCTCTTCGGCAACGGGGATCTGATAGAATGCCTTGCGCAAGTCTAATTTTGTGAAAACTTTAGCCCCCTGTAGAGAAATGTCGAAGTCTGCCAAGTTGGGTACGGGGTATTTGTCCGGGACGGTTTGAGTGTTTAACCTGCGGTAATCACCGCATGACCTCCAAGCCCCTTCTGTGCCTTTGGAACCATATGAAATGGAGATGCATAAGGGCTTGAGGACAGACGTATGATCCCTAGATCCAGCATGTGTTGGAATTCAGCTTTCGCTGTCTTATATTTGTCTGGCGCTAACCGACGAGGTTTGGAAAATACAGGTGGTTCTGTTGTATGAATTTTATGCACAGTGTAGTTTCCGTGTATGTAGATGTATTGCACCTGCTTAGACTAGTGTTAAAAAAACACAGACTGTTTCTTTTTATACATATCTCTGTATATATAGCATACATGCCACAACTAGCTGAAACAGCGCCCCCACCGGTCGACCTTTATCGAGAACACTGGTGGTCACAAAACCCGAAATAACGCCAAATCAGAAACAAACCATAAACTGTCACGACGACGATTCGTCATAGCATCATTGTCGCTATAGCAACGTGCAAAGGCTAACGTCGTTTTTCAATCCTGTTTCTTTCCTACCACCACCAAGGCCACCACCTCCACCCCCCTCTCTCTCTCTCTCTCTCTCTATCTATCTATCTATCTAAACAAAGATTCACATGTTTATGTGTCTCTTTTCTTTCGTTGAATCGGACCGATTTAATATTTGCATGACTGTCGGTAACATCTGAAAACATTTGAATTTTTAAATATTTTGACATTCACTGAAAGTTTAATGGTGAGTTTAATTAATTTTACTTTTCTTATCAAATTGCATTTAAAAAACACCTTTGAAAACCATCTGATCATTTTTTTATGAATAAAAATAGAAAATATTTTGTTTTATGATCATTTATTGTATTCTTCTTCTTGTTTGATAAATTTAAAATAGGTTTGTTGATATAAGAATTTAGTTAATGACATGTTTAGTTTTCAGTCACCGTAATGTAATTTTATTCAGAGCTAACGGTCTTTACTTTCAAATATTAGAACTTGTTTATACTTGTAAAATCAGAAAGTTACAAATGTAGAACACCCAATTACAGCTGAACTCACTAAATGAGAGAGACTAGCTTGTTCTTTATCCACGGCCTTTTTGGGGATCGTGGAAGTTCAAATAATTCTAAGCCCAAGCCCCTTTTCTTCACACTAGGCAGTACCTCTTCTTCGGGGGGTGGGGGTGAGTTTATTGTTTGGTGCCTTAGGCATCTCCAAAAAGGGAAAGTGTCATGAAGGCTTGGGCAAATTTTCCACGGTATTGCCGGGCGATAAACCCACTCTAAACTTTGAGACCTCGTAGCGACGTGGGTGCACTGAAAAATACAACCTATGCATATGCACGGACTTGGTTGAGAACGCCTTTACCTCTCGTCCCAGGAGACTTTGTTTGGGTTCAAAGGTTAGTTTTTAAATGTGTTTTTAGTTTATTTGAAAAGAGAACCAAACCATAGTCCTGCAAAATCTGCCCACACAAAAATACTTCGAACAAAAGTCGTTGTCAGTCAATTTCTGTTATTTCTTAGGTTTTTTGTTTTATATTTTTATTTTATATAATATTTTATAAAATTACATCAGTTCAATTATGTATGTATGCGTGTGTATGTGTGTGTATGTGTGTGTGTCTGTTTCAATATTTATATATATTTGCCAAATTTGACATGAAATACTTCAGTGAGTCTCTTTCATTGTGCCTGAGTTTGTTAGTCACACAAACCATCAACAATGAGATTTTCTTGATTGGATAAAAATAAAATCTTATGTCGAGGATAAGATTTAGTTATATATTAGAAAGAAACAAATATAAACAGGCGGGATGATTTCAAGCTCTCTAGACAGAAAATTTAAACTATAACCTGTTATTAGTAATAAAAAGAACATTTCTCTAGGGCATTTAAAGGGCATTTTAAATGTCCTTCTTAAAAGCTATCTGTTTTTCTGAGTAGTAACATATTTTCATTGCTTGCAGCGAAAAATATCTATACAAGATCATTAAGCTGATTTTTCACAGGTTTAGAAATTAAAACTAGTTTAAGTATTTTATGCCTTGAATAAAAATAGTTTATAAAAGTAACAATATACTTTGATTGAACATTTCAATACAAACCAAATATAAGTTGGATGTAGTTGATGAAATATGATAAAAAGATTAATTCTATTTAGCAAAACTTTTTTCAACTACAAGTTTAAAAGATTTGAATATCCAAGATAAAAAAAATATCTCTCTATTAAGATGCTAATTCCTTGGAAATGATCATTTATTTTAATACTGCAGATGTATTCAAATACAAAGAAAATTATGAAAATTTTCAGGAAAAGATAGTTTTTAATTTTTTAAGCAAAAATAAATATCAGTGTTTTATAGAAAATTTATTGAAAAAATAAATTTTTAGTGCAAAACATTTCCAAATGGATATAAATGTTATTCTGGGAAACATGCATGGATCATTCAAATTCATAAAAAATTGGTAAAGAAAATAACGTAAGGGAATAAAGTCATGCATTGGAATATTAATATTCCATCATTTAAAATGTTATATTGTCAGTAAGTCATTTAGTTTATAGTTTCTCTGCTTCATTCAACACCCATTTAATATATAAATCTCTGTGTGTGTGTGTGTGTGTGTGTGTGTGTGTGTGTGTGTGTGTGTGTGTGTGTGTGTGTGTGTGTGTGTGTGTGTAATGTCAGCTAGATAAATCGTTTACTAAATATAAAGTGCATAATATATTATATATTAATTTTGCTATACTATTTACATTATTCGGACTATTGTCCTCATCTTTGTCGCCATATTTATTACGTTTTGGCCGTTGTAAGTTCTGGTGTTTGGAATGTCGAACTGCGGAAAGAAATATACAGGGAAGACAGGCCGCCCCCTTAAGGTAAGGCTTCAAGAACACTAGAAAGCTGTAACCCAAGGGGAAGTGGCTGACCACATATGGAGAGAAAATGGAGATCACTGCCCTTTGTGGGATCAGGTTGTGATCATAGACAAAGAACACCATTGGAAAATTTGTAAACTTTAGGAATCAGCACATATGCTAGGCCACAAAAATCTCCTGAGCCGACCAAGCATAGAAATGAATACAATATGGGAACCAGTAATAAGGAGTGCCAGAGAAAAGCAATAATAACAACAAAAATTGCAATATTAGCTCTGGTAAAAACATGTAATGATAACAGCAAAAAAAACAATTGCAATATGAGCACTGGTAAAAAAACGGTTGCTCAGACATTAGGTTTATAATACCCAGAAATCCGTGCACAGATGTCCTTAAGGGCACAGTAGATAAAGGTGTTGGTTAGATCCAGTGGCAGGACCCAAACAGTGTGAGTTCAATACCTGGTTAAGGCAGTGGTGAACTTGGAGAGGGGAATTAACAGGAGATAACTAACATCTATTAAAAACATGGAACTAGAACAGTCTACCCCAGTGAGTGAAATAATGGGTTCAGTTTGACATTCCAACCACCTGAAGAAGGCCGGAGCATACAATATGGTGACAAAGATGAGGGCAATAGTCTGAATAATGTAAATAATGTACATGATACTTCATCTCAGAAATATAGACAGATAATTTTGCTATATAGTAAATATAAATGATAAATGATAGTTACTCAGAAAATAATGTCTCTTATTTTATTATATTGCTTCACAAAGTCAGAGGTGGTTATTAATCGTATGGCAGTAACAGCTGAATCTTCCTGTCAATAACCTATATGTTTTTACCCTTTTACTGATAGAAGCTGAGAGGCAGTGTCACAAAATGACATCTCATATAAAAATCACTAAATTTCACATTTTAGAAAAATTATACCTATTGAAATTTTCAATAATTACAGGATATTTACAGATATCAAACAGTGGACGCGAGCAGAGTTAGGTTGGGATTTCTGCAGTGGTGACAGTAATATATATCATGAACCATTTTTGCTTGTCACTGATGAAAATAATAGCAATGACTATATTTGAAGTCAAAACTTTGTTCTATCCCATGATGTTATTGCATTCCTTGTATCTGTTGTAATTTGCCTCGAAATGAATAGGAACCATTACGTGCAGAGCATCCTTTGTAGGTAGATCAGAATAAAATATAGTGAAGTCATATTTAGGTTGTATAAAAGGAGAGTCAGAATTAATTTCAGTTGCTTCTGAGAACCACAACGAGGGCATATGCGAGGCTTTTCGTGACTACTTTCAGGAGCTCTTCACCAGGGAGCTCGGTCTGAGCCCTGTTCAGTTCGACGCCTATTTAGCTGACTTTTCCTGCCTTGAGGCAGCTGAAGCGGCTAGGTGCGAGGGTCCCATTTCAGAGTCGGAAATCTGGGAAGCGATGAAACAGGTTGGCCTGGACAAATCTCCGGGACTGGATGGTCTTCCGTACGAAGTGTACTTGAGGCAGTCGCCCGTTTTTGTTCCTTTGCTGGCACTGATTTTCGGCAACTGGATGAAGCAGGGGTCTATACCCCAACGCTTCACCAGGGGCGTGATCAAGTTGTTACGCAAGGATAACAACGGAGGGGATGGGTTAGGTAACTTTCGCCCTTTAACTATGTTAAACACAGAGTTAAAGATTTTGGCAAAGATCTTGGCCAACCGTTTGCAGGTTGTCCTGTCTAGTCTGATTGGCTCGGAACAAACTTGTGCTGTGAAGGGTAGGACTATTCAGGACAATCTTCATATGTTTCGCCTCATCATCGAGCAGGTCGACAGTGAAGCCACGCTGATCAATTTAGATCACTCCAAGGACTTCGATAGGGTTGATCATCGGTTTGTGGATGCTGTTCTTTCGGCGGCCGGTTTCGGGCCGTACTTTCGCACCTGGATCCGACTTCTGTATGCGACTCCCGGTGCGCTGGTGGAGGTGAATGGAGTACGATCGGAGCCTTTCGTATTGTCTCGCTCCATTCGTCAAGGTTGTCCGCTTTCGCCGTTGCTTTACGTTCTTGCGTTGGAACCTTTCCTTCGCAAGTTAAAGGCGAATCCGGTCCTACGCGGAATTGCCCGGCCCGGTGCTACCACATCGGCCATGTATTCTGCCTATGCTGACGACATTTCGGCTCTTGTGTCGAGCAGAGCCGAGATTGACGAAGTCAGCAAAGAAATCAGTTGTTATGAGATGGTGACAGGGGCTAAGATCAACCGCGATAAGTCTGTTGGCTTGCGGTTGGGTGCGTGGAAGGGAGTTTCTCTTCCCGGACCTTTCCACTGGACGGATGGGCCGGTCAAGATTCTCGGCGTCTGGTTCGGTCCTGATCTCCGGTTGGAAATGAATTGGTCGGAGGTACGAGGGAAGGCCGAGATCGCAATTAAATTGTGGTCTCGGAGGAATCTTTCCTTAAAGGGGAGGGCGGAAGTATGTGTTTCACACATCTACCCGATTCTCCTTTACCGACTCTCGGTGCTTCCACTTCCGTATGGCACTTTGCTGGCGTTCGTGAGGCTCTTGTTCACCTTCTTGTGGGGAGGCAAGGCCCCCAGAGTCACTCGGGAGATCTGTTGCCTTCATCCTTCTGAAGGCAGTCTGGGCATGCCAAGCATTGAGATCCGTCAACATATGCTTCGCATCGGCTTTCTAGATCGAATGTGTCGCGAACCGGATGAGGAGGGCGCCTTCTGGAAGGAAGACGCCCGTAAGAACTTCCCATCCCTGAGAAGTGTGCACTCGTGCGAGGAGGAGGCCCACCGTTTACCCCGAGCCGAATGCTCCTTCTATCGTGAATGTCGTATTGCTCTGAAGCGCCTCTTAAGGGCGTCGGATGACCTCTCCAACGTCCAAGCGTTGTCTCGTAGGGCATTATATCAAGTGTTAGTTCATGATGATTTGATTGACGATCTCGGACTTACGAAGCAGGAGGCTCGCTCAATATGGCCTTGGGCGCCTGGGTTGAAATGCCTCAATAACGATGAGGCATCACTCACCTGGCTGGTGATTCGTGGGGCTCTCTGGGTCGCCAAAAGACTTTGTTCAGCTGGCTTGGAGAAATCTCCAAACTGCCGTCGCTGTGTTGGGGAGGTCGAGACCCTGGGTCACGCCTTCTTTCATTGCAGCCTGGTAGTGCCGTTGTGCAAGTTTGTTGAAGGCCTCATGCTCCGCATGCTGCAGGGAAAGTTCTTTGTCCTTGAAGCCTCTTCCGTTTGTAGCAATGTGGCACCGCCGATGACGAAGGCTGAACAATATGTGTTCAACTGCTTGCTAGGAGTTATGAGTCGTGATTTGGACGACGCGTCAGAAGGGATTCTATGGAGGCGAGACGTTTGCCTCTTCCAAACTGATCTTGTACTTTAAGCATCAGCTTAAAGTCAAGATTAGGACGGAAAGGCAGCGGCGGCTCTCTTCATCAGAATTCAGCAAAAGGTGGGTAAGTCTTGCGCGCTTGTGTCGTGTGAAAGGGGCTGACCTTGAGTGGCACTTTGATACCGGTTAGGCATCAGGATATTGCTCTTTCTGGGTTTAACTAGTGCAACCCATCACGAAACTAGGCTAGGTTAGGTTCAGTTTTGATGTTTTAGTTTTACGTTTTTCTTTCGAGTTAACTTAGCTAGGGTATGTATGCTCATTGGCCCCCCTTTTATTTTTGTCCCTATTTTTCTTTAGGTTTAATTCCCCATCCCCTCCCTCGTTAGGTGGTTAGTGATGTCAGTTCACAGGTCTTTCGTTTCGCGTGAGTGTTTTCGTATTTGTTGTTGTGTTTAAATGAGTGCGTGCCAGTGTGTATGCTTGGGATGAATGAATGATTTATACTCCCATAGTCCCGCATTGATTTCGGCCGGTGAACTGATATTTCTGCCACAGTAGGTGATTGTGGGGTGTTTTATTACTAATAATGTTTTCTTTAGTTTCTTGTAAATAGATTTGTATTAACATTGTAAATACTCATTGCGGATAGTTTTTTTTAGAATTGTTATTTTATTCCCCTCCCACTGAATTGTAAGTAAGTATTTACATAGAGACGATGAGGTATTATGGGGGTTGTAGAAAGAAAGGTACGTATGAATGTGTTGTTTTGGTGTAAGGAATATTGTTCGTACGATTGGGTCAGTGTTTCCGGCTAGCTAAGTTATAGTTAAGACAAAAGAAGACCGTCCTTTCCCCAATCCCCCCTTTAGGCCTTGTGCCACATTTCTGTGTATATTAGCAGAATAAATATTACTACTTTTTGAACGCTAAACAGGCTTGTTTGTAAATTTAATTTGCTATTTGAAACCATTAGAAAATATGCTATCGATCGAAAAATATGGATTTTGACATATTACAACAGTTTTCATAAAGTTATACTGCAAAGATTAGGTTTTACAAACATTTGAAAAATATTGATATTTAAGTGCAAAAGCAAGGTGTTTTGACTACTTTTTGAACGTTAAACATGTTTTTTGAAATTTTAATTTGCTATTTGAAACCATTAGAAAACCAATACAATTATTGAAAATCGATATGGTATAGATCGATAAATATTGATTTTGACATGTTACAACAGTTTTCATAAAGTTATACTGCAAAGATTAAGTTTTACAAACATTTCAAAAATATTGAAATTTATGTGAAAAGCAAGGTGTTTTGACTACTTTTTGAAAGTTAAACACGGTTGATTGAAAATTTAATTTGCTATTTGAAATCATTGGAAAACCAATAAAATTATTGAAAATCGGTATGGTATCGATCGATAAATATTGATTTTGACATGTTACAACAGTTTTCATAGTGTTATACTGCAAAGATCAGGTTTTACAAACATTTGAAATATATTGAAATTTACGTACAAAAGCAAGGTGTTTTGACTACTTTTTGAAAGTTAAACACGGTTGCATGAAAATTTAATTTGCTATTTGAAATCATCAGAAAACCATTAAAATTATTGAAAATCGATATTCTATAGATCGATAAATATTGATTTTGACATGTTACAAAAGTTTTCATAAAGTTATACTGCAAAGATTAGGTTTTACAAACATTTGAAAAATATTGATATTTACGTGTTTTGACTAGTTTTTGAACGTTAAACACGGTTGTTTGAAAATTTAATTTGCTATTTGAAATCATTAGAAAACCAATGAAATTATTGAAAATCGGTATGGTATCCATCGATAAATATTGATTTTAACATGTTACAACAGTTTTCATAATGTTATACTGCAAAGATTAGGTTTTACAAACATTTGAAAAATATTGATATTTACGTGCAAAAGCAAGGTGTTTTGACTACTTTTTGAAAGTTAAACACGGTTGTTTGAAAATTTAATTTGCTATTTGACATCATTAGAAAACCAATAAAATTATTGAAATCTGCGACTTCACAACGACAATAACAGCAGACGACAAAAGGCCGTACGGTGCATTGGCGTCAAAAGTTTAAGAATTACATTACATATTGAAAACTCTTTGATTATCATCACATTTTCCAATCTGGGGGGGGGGGGTAATGTAGTTACGCATACACACACCACGCCAACAAATTACTCAACAGAAACTGGACAATAAACTGTACTATTCCTAAAGACAATTTACGCATCGCACGAGCTGCATAAAAAATTTTCGTGTTTGTTTCAACCAAACTTGCTATAGTAAAAAATCAACAATTGGTCGATTTTAGGCCAATCATAAAAATTGACACTTTCTTCAATATTCTTCCCGCGTTCGTTTTGGGAGTCTACTTTTCTGTATAAAAAGCAGAAGGAAGAAACTTCAGTAGAATATTAAATTCCACAACCAAAACCTCGTATGTGTATTCTCGCAATTTTCTACTCACACACACACACACATTAACTACATTCACACACACAGTGAACTGTCTGTTATCAAAGCCAAGCGAACTATTCAGAACTTTAACTTTCTTCTGCACAAAGAACTTTGAAATTCAAACATCAAAAACATTCTTAAACACTAAACAAATATCAACAAAGAAACTCCTTAATTTATTTCTTAACATGAAACTCTTGGGTTTTTCTTTTATTTATTTTTTTCTTTGCGCTTGTGTGATGCCACCTTCAATCTGGACTCAGCTTACACTACGTCCCGACGCCTGATTGATCTCGTCTACCTAAGATAAAAGTCACAACGTGGGTAGGTTAGACTTGAGATCGAAGCAGTTACTCCAGTAACCAGACGTTGCAAGTGAGCTTGGTATTTAACCGGTACAGCTGGTGAAGCCGTTAACATCGACGACCAGACTTCGACCCTGGACGGACCGTTGTCCCATATTGGTATCCTAACAAGGGAATTCCTCCGAGTAGCAACAACCACCGATCACAGGCTGGTGGCAGCAACCAAGAGTCAACCCCAAAACGATTGGTAGAATAAACATTACAGCTTTGCGCCGCGACTGATAGTTGACCAAGGGCCGACGGCTTCGTGTCACAAAACAAATCTACTTGCTTTCAGCATTTTCAATTGAAAAATAACAAAACCTGCTATAATTCTACATTGTTTCAACATATTCAATTGCAGAATATCAAAATTTGGTATAATTCCACTTGAATTCAACATTTGCCATTGAAAAGTATAAACTGCTATAAATCTACTTGTTTTCAAAATTTTTAACTGAAGAATAACAAAATCAGCATTAATTCCATTTGATTTCAATATTTTCAATTGAAGAATAACAAAATCTGCTATAATTCCATTTGCTTTCAACATTTTCAATTAAAGAATAACAAAATCAGCATTAATTCCATTTGACTTCAACATTTTCAATTGAAGAATAACAAAATCAGCATTAATTTCATTTCATTTCAATATTTTCAATTGAAGAATAACAAAATCAGTATTAATTCCATTTGATTTCAATATTTTCAATTGAAGAATAACAAAATTTGGTATAATTCCACTTGAATTCAACATTTGCCATTGAAAAGTATAAACTGCTATAAATCTACTTGTTTTCAAAATTTTTAACTGAAGAATAACAAAATCAGCATTAATTCCATTTGATTTCAACATTTTCAATTGAAGAATAACAAAATCTGCATTAATTCCATTTGATTTCAACATTTTCAATTGAAGAATAACAAAATCAGCATTAATTCCATTTGATTTCAACATTTTCAATTGAAGAATAACAAAATCTGCTATAATTCCCTTTGATTGAAAAAAAAAATTCAATTGCAGAATAACAAAATCCGCAATAATTCCATTTGATTTCAATATTTTCAATTGAGGAATAACAAAATCAGCTAAAATTCCATTTGATTTCAAATGTTTCAACTGAAGAATAACAAAATCAGTATTAATTCCATTTGATTTCAACATTTTCAATTGAAGAATAATAAAATCTATTATAATTCGATTTGATTTCATCATTTTCAATTAAAGTTGCATTTGATTTCAATATTTTTAATTGAGGAATAAAGAAATCTGCTGTAATTCCATTATATTTCAAAATTTTCAATTGAAGATTAACAAAATATGCTATAATTCCATTTTAATTCAACATTTTCAATTGAAGAAATAACAAAATCTGCTATAATTGCATTTGATTTCAACATTTCCAATTAAAGAAAGTCAAAATCTCCTATAATTTCTTTTGATTTCAACATTTTCAATTGAAGAATAACAAAATCAGTAATAATTCCATTTCATTTCAATATTTTCAATTGATGAATAACAAAATCAGCTAAAATTCCATTTGATTTCAAATTTTTCAATTGAAGAATAACAAAATCAGCATTAATTCCATTTGATTTCAACATTTTAAAGTGAAGAATAACAAAATCTGCTATAATTGCATTTTATTTCAACATTTTTAATTAAAGAATAAGAAGATCTGCTACAATTCCATTTGATTTAAACATTTTCAATTGAAGAAGAACAAAATCAGCATTAATTCCATTTGATTTTAACATTTTCAATTGAACAATAACAAAATCTGCTATAATTCCATTTGATTTCAACATTTTCAATTGAAAAATAACAAAATCTGCTACAATTGCATTAGATTTCAATATTTTCAATTGCAGAATAAAGAAATCTGCTATAATTCCATTTGATTTCAACATTTTCAATTGAAGAATAACAAAATCAGCAAAAATTCCATTTGATTTCAACATTTTCTATTGAAGAATAACAAAATCAGCAAAAATTCCATTTGTTTCAACATTTTCAATTGCAGAATAACAAAATAAGCATTAATTCCAGTTGATTTCAACATTGTCAATTGCAGAATAACAAAATCAGCATTAATTCCAGTTGATTTCAACATGTTGAACTGCAGAATAACAAAATCAGCATTAATTCCAGTTGATTTCAACATATTCAATTGCAGAATAACAAAATCAGCATTAATACTATTTGATTTCAACATTTTCAATTGAGGAATAACAAAATCAGCATTAATTGCAGTTGATTTCAACATGTTCAATTGCAGAATAACAAAATCAGCATTAATTCCATTTGATTTCACCATGATCAATTGCAGAATAACAATATCAGGATTAATTCTATTTGATTTCAACATTTTCAATTGCAGAATAACAGAATCAGCATTAATAATATTTGATTTCAACATGTTCAATTGCAGAATAACAAAATCAGCATTAATTCCATTTGATTTCAAAATTTGCAATTGCAGAATAACAAAATCAGCATTAATTCCATTTGATTTCAACATTTTCAATTGCAGAATAACAAAATCAGCATTAATACGACTTGATTTCACCATGTTCAATTGCAGAATAACAAAATCAGCATTAATTCCATTTGATTTCAACATCTTCAAATGAAGAATAACAAAATGAGCATTAATTCCATTTGATTTCAACATTTTCAATTGCAGAATAACAAAATCAACATTAATACAATTTGATTTCAACATGTGCAATTGCAGAATAACAAAATCAGGATTAATTGCAGTTGATTTGAACATTTTCAATTGCAGAATAACAAAATCTGCATTAATTCCAGTTGATTTCAACATATTCAATTGCAGAATAAAAAAATCACCATTATTTCCATTTGATTTAAACATTTTCAATTGAAGAATAACAAAATCAGCATTAATTGCAGTTGATTTCAACATATTCAATTGCAGAATAACAAAATCAGCATTAATACTATTTGATTTCAACATTTTCAATTGAGGAATAACAAAATCAGCATTAATTGCAGTTGATTTCAACATGTTCAATTGCAGAATAACAAAATCAGCATTAATTCCATTTGATTTCACCATGATCAATTGCAGAATAACAATATCAGGATTAATTCTATTTGATTTCAACATTTTCAATTGCAGAATAACAGAATCAGCATTAATAATATTTGATTTCAACATGTTCAATTGCAGAATAACAAAATCAGCATTAATTCCATTTGATTTCAAAATTTGCAATTGCAGAATAACAAAATCAGCATTAATTCCATTTGATTTCAACATTTTCAATTGCAGAATAACAAAATCAGCATTAATACGACTTGATTTCACCATGTTCAATTGCAGAATAACAAAATCAGCATTAATTCCATTTGATTTCAACATGTTCAATTGCAGAATAACAAAATCAGGATTAATTGCAGTTGATTTGAACATTTTCAATTACAGAATAACAAAATCTGCATTAATTCCAGTTGATTTCAACATATTCAATTGCAGAATAAAAAAATCAGCATTAATAATATTTGATTTCAACATTTTCAATTGAAGAATAACAAAATCAGCATTAATTCCCTTTCATTTCAACATTTTCAATTGAAGAATAACAAAATCACCATTATTTCCATTTGATTTCCACATATTCAATTGAAGAATAACAGAATCAGCATTAATTCCAGTTGATTTCAACATTTTCAATTGAAGAATAACAAAATCAGCATTAATTCCATTTGATTTCAACATGTTCAATTGCAGAATAACAAAATCAGCATTAATACCATTAGATTTCAACATGTTCAATTGCAGAATAACAAAATCAGGATTAATTCCATTTGATTTCAACATTTTCAATTGCAGAATAACCAAATCAGCATTAATAATATTTGATTTCAACATTTTCAATTTCAGAATAACAAAATCAGCATTAATTCCATTTGATTTCACCATGTTCAATTGCAGAATAACAAAATCAGCATTAATTCCATTTGATTTCAACATCTTCAATTGAAGAATAACAAAATCAGCATTAATTCCATTTGATTTCAACATATTCAATTGAAGAATAACTAAATCAGCATTAATTCCAGTTGATTTCAACATTTTCAATTGCAGAATAACAAAATCAGCATTAATACCATTTGATTTCAACATGTTCAATTGCAGAATAACAAAATCAGGATTAATTGCAGTTGATTTGAACATTTTCAATTACAGAATAACAAAATCTGCATTAATTCCAGTTGATTTCAACATATTCAATTGCAGAATAAAAAAATCAGCATTAATAATATTTGATTTCAACATTTTCAATTGAAGAATAACAAAATCAGCATTAATTCCCTTTCATTTCAACATTTTCAATTGAAGAATAACAAAATCACCATTATTTCCATTTGATTTCCACATATTCAATTGAAGAATAACAGAATCAGCATTAATTCCAGTTGATTTCAACATTTTCAATTGAAGAATAACAAAATCAGCATTAATTCCAGTTGATTTCAACATTTTCAATTGAAGAATTACAAAATCAGCATTAATTCCTTTTCATTTCAAAATTTTCAATTGACTAATAAATAATTCAGCATTAATTCCTTTTGATTTCAACATTTTCAATTGAAAAATAACAGAATCAGCATTAATTCCAGTAGATTTCAACATTTCAAATTAATAATTACAAAATCAGCATTAATTCCATTTGATTTCAACACATTCAATTGAAAAATAACAAAATCAGCATTAATTCATTTTGATTTCAAGATTCCAATGGAAAAATGACAAAATCAGCATTAATTCCAGTTGATTTCAACATTTTCAATTGAAGAATAACAAAATCAGCATTAATTCCAGTTGATTTCAAAATATTCAATTGAGGAATAACAAGATCAGCATTAATACCAGTTGATTTCAACATTTTCAATTGCAGAATAACAAAATCAGCATTAATACGATTTGATTTCAACAAATTCAATTGCAGAATAACAAAATCAGCATTAATACCATTTGATTTCAACATGTTCAATTGCAGAATAACAAAATCAGGATTAATACCAGTTGATTTCAACATTTTCAATTGCAGAATAACAAAATCAGCATTAATACGATTTGATTTCAACATGTTCAATTGCAGAATAACAAAATCAGCATTAATACAATTTGATTTCAACATGTTCAATTGCAGAATAACAAAATCAGGATTAATTCCATTTGATTTCAACATTTTCAATTGCAGAATAACCAAATCAGCATTAATAATATTTGATTTCAACATTTTCAATTGCAGAATAACAAAATCAGCATTAATTCCATTTGATTTCAAAATTTGCAATTGCAGAATAACAAAATCAGCATTAATTCCATTTGATTTCACCATGTTCAATTGCAGAATAACAAAATCAGGATTAATTCCATTTGATTTCAACATTTTCAATTGCAGAAGAACAAAATCAGCATTAATACGATTTTATTTCACCATGTTCAATTGCAGAATAACAAAATCAGCATTAATTCCATTTGATTTCAACATCTTCAATTGAAGAATAACAAAATCAGCATTAATTCCATTTGATTTCAACATATTCAATTGAAGAATAACTAAATCAGCATTAATTCCATTTGATTTCAACATCTTCAATTGAAGAATAACAAAATCAGCATTAATTCCATTTGATTTCAACATATTCAATTGAAGAATAACTAAATCAGCATTAATTCCAGTTGATTTCAACATTTTCAATTGCAGAATAACAAAATCAGCATTAATACCATTTGATTTCAACATGTTCAATTGCAGAATAACAAAATCAGGATTAATTGCAGTTGATTTGAACATTTTCAATTACAGAATAACAAAATCTGCATTAATTCCAGTTGATTTCAACATATTCAATTGCAGAATAAAAAAATCAGCATTAATACTATTTGATTACAACATTTTCAATTGAAGAATAACAAAATCAGCATTAATTCCCTTTCATTTCAACATTTTCAATTGAAGAATAACAAAATCACCATTATTTCCATTTGATTTCCACATATTCAATTGAAGAATAACAGAATCAGCATTAATTCCAGTTGATTTCAACATTTTCAATTGAAGAATAACAAAATCAGCATTAATTCCAGTTGATTTCAACATTTTCAATTGAAGAATTACAAAATCAGCATTAATTCCTTTTCATTTCAAAATTTTCAATTGACTAATAAATAATTCAGCATTAATTCCTTTTGATTTCAACATTTTCAATTGAAAAATAACAGAATCAGCATTAATTCCAGTAGATTTCAACATTTCAAATTAATAATTACAAAATCAGCATTAATACCATTTGATTTCAACACATTCAATTGAAAAATAACAAAATCAGCATTAATTCATTTTGATTTCAAGATTCCAATGGAAAAATGACAAAATCAGCATTAATTCCAGTTGATTTCAACATTTTCAATTGAAGAATAACAAAATCAGCATTAATTCCAGTTGATTTCAAAATATTCAATTGAGGAATAACAAGATCAGCATTAATACCAGTTGATTTCCACATTTTCAATTGTAGAATAACAAAATCAGCATTAATACGATTTGATTTCAACAAATTCAATTGCAGAATAACAAAATCAGCATTAATACCATTTGATTTCAACATGTTCAATTGCAGAATAACAAAATCAGGATTAATACCAGTTGATTTCAACATTTTCAATTGCAGAATAACAAAATCAGCATTAATACGATTTGATTTCAACATGTTCAATTGCAGAATAACAAAATCAGCATTAATACAATTTGATTTCAACATGTTCAATTGCAGAATAACAAAATCAGGATTAATTCCATTTGATTTCAACATTTTCAATTGCAGAATAACCAAATCAGCATTAATAATATTTGATTTCAACATTTTCAATTGTAGAATAACAAAATCAGCATTAATTCCATTTGATTTCAAAATTTGCAATTGCAGAATAACAAAATCAGCATTAATTCCATTTGATTTCACCATGTTCAATTGCAGAATAACAAAATCAGGATTAATTCCATTTGATTTCAACATTTTCAATTGCAGAATAACCAAATCAGCATTAATAATATTTGATTTCAACATTTTCAATTTCAGAATAACAAAATCTGCATTAATTCCATTTGATTTCAACATCTTCAATTGAAGAATAACAAAATCAGCATTAATTCCAGTTGATTTCAACATGTTCAATTGCAGAATAACAAAATCAGGATTAATTGCAGTTGATTTGAACATTTTCAATTACAGAATAACAAAATCTGCATTAATTCCAGTTGATTTCAACATATTCAATTGCAGAATAAAAAAATCAGCATTAATACTATTTGATTTCAACATTTTCAATTGAAAAATAACAAAATCAGCATTAATTCCCTTTCATTTCAACATTTTCAATTGAAGAATAACAAAATCACCATTATTTCCATTTGATTTCCACATATTCAATTGAAGAATAACAGAATCAGCATTAATTCCATTTGATTTCAATATCTTCAATTGAAGAATAACAAAATCAGCATTAATTCCATTTGATTTCAACATATTCAATTGAAGAATAACTAAATCAGCATTAATTCCAGTTGATTTCAACATTTTCAATTGCAGAATAACAAAATCAGCATTAATACCATTTGATTTCAACATGTTCAATTGCAGAATAACAAAATCATGATTAATTGCAGTTGATTTGAACATTTTCAATTACAGAATAACAAAATCACCATTATTTCCATTTGATTTCCACATATTCAATTGAAGAATAACAGAATCAGCATTAATTCCAGTTGATTTCAACATTTTCAATTGAAGAATAACAAAATCAGCATTAATTCCAGTTGATTTCAACATTTTCAATTGAAGAATTACAAAATCAGACATTAATTCCTTTTCATTTCAAAATTTTCAATTGACTAATAAATAATTCAGCATTAATTCCTTTTGATTTCAACATTTTCAATTGAAAAATAACAGAATCAGCATTAATTCCAGTAGATTTCAACATTTCAAATTAATAATTACAAAATCAGCATTAATTCCATTTGATTTCAACACATTCAATTGAAAAATAACAAAATCAGCATTAATTCATTTTGATTTCAAGATTCCAATGGAAAAATGACAAAATCAGCATTAATTCCAGTTGATTTCAACATTTTCAATTGAAGAATAACAAAATCAGCATTAATTCCAGTTGATTTCAAAATATTCAATTGAGGAATAACAAGATCAGCATTAATACCAGTTGATTTCAACATTTTCAATTGCAGAATAACAAAATCAGCATTAATACGATTTGATTTCAACAAATTCAATTGCAGAATAACAAGATCAGCATTAATACCATTTGATTTCAACATGTTCAATTGCAGAATAACAAAATCAGGATTAATACCAGTTGATTTCAACATTTTCAATTGCAGAATAACAAAATCAGCATTAATACGATTTGATTTCAACATGTTCAATTGCAGAATAACAAAATCAGCATTAATACAATTTGATTTCAACATGTTCAATTGCAGAATAACAAAATCAGGATTAATTCCATTTGATTTCAACATTTTCAATTGCAGAATAACCAAATCAGCATTAATAATATTTGATTTCAACATTTTCAATTGCAGAATAACAAAATCAGCATTAATTCCATTTGATTTCAAAATTTGCAATTGCAGAATAACAAAATCAGCATTAATTCCATTTGATTTCACCATGTTCAATTGCAGAATAACAAAATCAGGATTAATTCCATTTGATTTCAACATTTTCAATTGCAGAATAACAAAATCAGCATTAATACGATTTTATTTCACCATGATCAATTGCAGAATAACAAAATCAGCATTAATTCCATTTGATTTCAACATCTTCAATTGAAGAATAACAAAATCAGCATTAATTCCATTTGATTTCAACATATTCAATTGAAGAATAACTAAATCAGCATTAATTCCAGTTGATTTCAACATTTTCAATTGCAGAATAACAAAATCAGCATTAATACCATTTGATTTCAATATGTTCAATTGCAGAATAACAAAATCAGGATTAATTGCAGTTGATTTGAACATTTTCAATTACAGAATAACAAAATCTGCATTAATTCCAGTTGATTTCAACATATTCAATTGCAGAATAAAAAAATCAGCATTAATACTATTTGATTTCAACATTTTCAATTGAAGAATAACAAAATCAGCATTAATTCCGTTTCATTTCAACATTTTCAATTGAAGAATAACAAAATCACCATTATTTCCATTTGATTTCCACATATTCAATTGAAGAATGACAGAATCAGCATTAATTCCAGTTGATTTCAACATTTTCAATTGAAGAATAACAAAATCAGCATTAATTCCTGTTGATTTCAACATTTTCAATTGAAGAATTACAAAATCAGCATTAATTCCTTTTCATTTCAAAATTTTCAATTGACTAATATATAATTCAGCATTAATTCCTTTTGATTTCAACATTTTCAATTGAAAAATAACAGAATCAGCATTAATTCCAGTAGATTTCAACATTTCAAATTAATAATTACAAAATCAGCATTAATTCCATTTGATTTCAACACATTCAATTGAAAAATAACAAAATCAGCATTAATTCATTTTGATTTCAAGATTCCAATGGAAAAATGACAAAATCAGCATTAATTCCAGTTGATTTCAACATTTTCAATTGAAGAATAACAAAATCAGCATTAATTCCAGTTGATTTCAAAATATTCAATTGAGGAATAACAAGATCAGCATTAATTCCAATTGATTTCAACATATTCAATTGAAGAATTACAAAATCAGCATTAATTCCATTTGATTTCAACATTTTCAATTGAAGAATAACAAAATCAGGATTAATACCACTTGATTTAAACATGTTCAATTGCAGAATAAAAAAATCAGGATTAATTGCAGTTGATTTGAACATTTCCAATTACAGAATAACAAAATCTGCATTAATTCCAGTTGATTTCAACATATTCAAATTCCAGAATAAAAAAATCAGCATTAATACTATTTGATTTCAACATTTACAATTGAAGAATAACAAAATCAGCATTAATTCCCTTTCATTTCAACATTTTCAATTGAAGAATAACAAAATCACCATTATTTCCATTTGATTTCCACATATTCAATTGAAGAATAACAGAATCAGCATTAATTCCAGTTGATTTCAACATTTTCAATTGAAGAATAACAAAATCAGCATTAATTCCTTTTCATTTCAAAATTTTCAATTGACTAATAAATAATTCAGCATTAATTCCATTTGATTTCAACATTTTCAATTGAAAAATAACAGAATCAGCATTAATTCCAGTAGATTTCAACATTTCAAATTAATAAGTACAAAATCAGCATTAATTCCATTTGATTTCAACACATTCAATTGAAAAATAACAAAATCAGCATTAATTCAATTTGATTTCAAGATTCCAATGGAAAAATGACAAAATCAGCATTAATTCCAGTTGATTTCACCATGTTCAATTGCAGAATAACAAAATCAGCATTAATTCCATTTGATTTCACCATGTTCAATTGCAGAATAACAAAATCAGGATTAATTCCATTTGATTTCAACATTTTCAATTGCAGAATAACAAAATCAGCATTAATAATATTTGATTTCAACATTTTCAATTGCAGAATAACAAAATCAGCATTAATTCCATTTGATTTCAACATTTTCAATTGCAGAATAACAAAATCAGCATTAATACGATTTGATTTCACCATGTTCAATTGCAGAATAACAAAATCAGGATTAATTCCATTTGATTTCAACATATTCAATTAAAGAATAACTAAATCAGCATTAATTCCAGTTGATTTAAACATTTTCAATTGCAGAATAACAAAATCAGCATTAATACCATTTGATTTCAACATGTTCAATTGCAGAATAACAAAATCAGGATTAATTGCAGTTGATTTGAACATTTTCAATTACAGAATAACAAAATCTGCATTAATTCCAGTTGATTTCAACATATTCAATTGCAGAATAAAAAAATCAGCATTAATACTATTTGATTTCAACATTTTCAATTGAAAAATAACAAAATCAGCATTAATTCCAGTTGATTTCAAAATATTCAATTGAAGAATAACTAAATCAGCATTAATTCCAGTTGATTTCAACATTTTCAATTGCAGAATAACAAAATCAGCATTAATACCATTTGATTTCAACATGTTCAATTGCAGAATAACAAAATCAGGATTAATACCAGTTGATTTCAACATTTTCAATTGCAGAATAACAAAATCAGCATTAATACGATTTGATTTCAACATGTTCAATTGCAGAATAACAAAATCAGCATTAATACAATTTGATTTCAACATGTTCAATTGCAGAATAACAAAATCAGGATTAATTCCATTTGATTTCAACATTTTCAATTGCAGAATAACCAAATCAGCATTAATAATATTTGATTTCAACATTTTCAATTGCAGAATAACAAAATCAGCATTAATTCCATTTGATTTCAAAATTTGCAATTGCAGAATAACAAAATCAGCATTAATTCCATTTGATTTCACCATGTTCAATTGCAGAATAACAAAATCAGGATTAATTCCATTTGATTTCAACATTTTCAATTGCAGAATAACAAAATCAGCATTAATACGATTTTATTTCACCATGATCAATTGCAGAATAACAAAATCAGCATTAATTCCATTTGATTTCAACATCTTCAATTGAAGAATAACAAAATCAGCATTAATTCCATTTGATTTCAACATATTCAATTGAAGAATAACTAAATCAGCATAAATTCCAGTTGATTTCAACATTTTCAATTGCAGAATAACAAAATCAGCATTAATACCATTTGATTTCAACATGTTCAATTGCAGAATAACAAAATCAGGATTAATTGCAGTTGATTTGAACATTTTCAATTACAGAATAACAAAATCTGCATTAATTCCAGTTGATTTCAACATATTCAATTGCAGAATAAAAAAATCAGCATTAATACTATTTGATTTCAACATTTTCAATTGAAGAATAACAAAATCAGCATTAATTCCGTTTCATTTCAACATTTTCAATTGAAGAATAACAAAATCACCATTATTTCCATTTGATTTCCACATATTCAATTGAAGAATAACAGAATCAGCATTAATTCCAGTTGATTTCAACATTTTCAATTGAAGAATAACAAAATCAGCATTAATTCCTGTTGATTTCAACATTTTCAATTGAAGAATTACAAAATCAGCATTAATTCCTTTTCATTTCAAAATTTTCAATTGACTAATAAATAATTCAGCATTAATTCCTTTTGATTTCAACATTTTCAATTGAAAAATAACAGAATCAGCATTAATTCCAGTAGATTTCAACATTTCAAATTAATAATTACAAAATCAGCATTAATTCCATTTGATTTCAACACATTCAATTGAAAAATAACAAAATCAGCATTAATTCATTTTGATTTCAAGATTCCAATGGAAAAATGACAAAATCAGCATTAATTCCAGTTGATTTCAACATTTTCAATTGAAGAATAACAAAATCAGCATTAATTCCAGTTGATTTCAAAATATTCAATTGAGGAATAACAAGATCAGCATTAATTCCAATTGATTTCAACATATTCAATTGAAGAATTACAAAATCAGCATTAATTCCATTTGATTTCAACATTTTCAATTGAAGAATTACAAAATCAGGATTATTAATACGACTTGATTTAAACATGTTCAATTGCAGAATAAAAAAATCAGGATTAATTGCAGTTGATTTGAACATTTCCAATTACAGAATAACAAAATCTGCATTAATTCCAGTTGATTTCAACATATTCAAATTCCAGAATAAAAAAATCAGCATTAATACTATTTGATTTCAACATTTTCAATTGAAGAATAACAAAATCAGCATTAATTCCCTTTCATTTCAACATTTTCAATTGAAGAATAACAAAATCACCATTATTTCCATTTGATTTCCACATATTCAATTGAAGAATAACAGAATCAGCATTAATTCCTGTTGATTTCAACATTTTCAATTGAAGAATAACAAAATCAGCATTAATTCCTTTTCATTTCAAAATTTTCAATTGACTAATAAATAATTCAGCATTAATTCCATTTGATTTCACCATGTTCAATTGCAGAATAACAAAATCAAGATTAATTCCATTTGATTTCAACATTTTCAATTGCAGAATAACAAAATCAGCATTAATTCCATTTGATTTCACCATGTTCAATTGCAGAATAACAAAATCAGGATTAATTCCATTTGATTTCAACATTTTCAATTGCAGAATAACAAAATCAGCATTAATAATATTTGATTTCAACATTTTCAATTGCAGAATAACAAAATCAGCATTAATTCCATTTGATTTCAACATTTTCAATTGCAGAATAACAAAATCAGCATTAATACGATTTGATTTCAACATCTTCAATTGCAGAATAACAAAATCAGGATTAATTCCATTTGATTTCAACGTATTCAATTAAAGAATAACTAAATCAGCATTAATTCCAGTTGATTTAAACATTTTCAATTGCAGAATAACAAAATCAGCATTAATACCATTTGATTTCAACATGTTCAATTGCAGAATAACAAAATCAGGATTAATTGCAGTTGATTTGAACATTTTCAATTACAGAATAACAAAATCTGCATTAATTCCAGTTGATTTCAACATATTCAATTGCAGAATAAAAAAATCAGCATTAATACTATTTGATTTCAACATTTTCAATTGAAAAATAACAAAATCAGCATTAATTCCAGTTGATTTCAAAATATTCAATTGAAGAATAACTAAATCAGCATTAATTCCAGTTGATTTCAACATTTTCAATTGCAGAATAACAAAATCAGCATTAATACCATTTGATTTCAACATGTTCAATTGCAGAATAACAAAATCAGGATTAATTGCAGTTGATTTGAACATTTTCAATTACAGAATAACAAAATCTGCATTAATTCCAGTTGATTTCAACATATTCAATTGCAGAATAAAAAAATCAGCATTAATACTATTTGATTTCAACATTTTCAATTGAAGAATTACAAAATCAGGATTAATTCAATTTGATTTCAACATTTTCAATTGAAAAATAACAGAATCAGCATTAATTCCAGTAGATTTCAACATTTCAAATTAATAATTACAAAATCAGCATTAATTCCATTTGATTTCAACATATTCAATTGAAAAATAACAAAATCAGCATTAATTCAATTTGATTTCAAGATTCCAATAAAAAAATGACAAAATCAGCATTAATTCCAGTTGATTTCAAAATATTCAATTGAAGAATAACAAAATCAGCATTAATTCCAATTGATTTCAACATATTCAATTGAAGAATTACAAAATCAGCATTAATACGATTTGATTTCAACATGTTCAATTGCAGAATAACAAAATCAGCATTAATACCATGTGATTTCAACATGTTCAATTGCAGAATAACAAAATCAGGATTAATTCCATTTGATTTCAACATTTTCAATTGCAGAATAACAAAATCAGCATTAATAATATTTGATTTCAACATTTTCAATTGCAGAATAACAAAATCAGCATTAATTCCATTTGATTTCAACATTTTCAATTGCAGAATAACAAAATCAGCATTAATTCCATTTGATTTCGACATCTTCAATTGAAGAATAACAAAATCAGGATTAATTCCATTTGATTTCAACATATTCAATTAAAGAATAACTAAATCAGCATTAATTCCAGTTGATTTCAACATTTTCAATTGCAGAATAACAAAATCAGCATTGATAACATTTGATTTCAACATGTTCAATTGCAGAATAACAAAATCAGGATTAATTGCAGTTGATTTGAACATTTTCAATTACAGAATAACAAAATCTGCATTAATTCCAGTTGATTTCAACATATTCAATTGGAGAATAAAAAAATCAGCATTAATACTATTTGATTTCAACATTTTCAATTGAAAAATAACAAAATCAGCATTAATTCCAGTTGATTTCAAAATATTCAATTGAAGAATAACAAAATCAGCTTTAATTCCATTTGATTTCAACATTTTCAATTGAAGAATAACAAAATCAGGATTAATACCAGTTGATTTCAACATGTTCAATTGCAGAATAACAAAATCAGGATTAATTCCATTTGATTTCAACATTTTCAATTGCAGAATAACAAAATCAGCATTAATAATATTTGATTTCAACATTTTCAATTGCAGAATAACAAAATCAGCATTAATTCCATTTGATTTCAAAATTTGCAATTGCAGAATAACAAAATCAGCATTAATTCCATTTGATTTCACCATGTTCAATTGCAGAATAACAAAATCAGGATTAATTCCATTTGATTTCAACATTTTCAATTGCAGAATAACAAAATCAGCATTAATAATATTTGATTTCAACATTTTCAATTGCAGAATAACAAAATCAGCATTAATTCCATTTGATTTCGACATCTTCAATTGAAGAATAACAAAATCAGGATTAATTCCATTTGATTTCAACATATTCAATTAAAGAATAACTAAATCAGCATTAATTCCAGTTGATTTCAACATTTTCAATTGCAGAATAACAAAATCAGCATTAATACCATTTGATTTCAACATGTTCAATTGCAGAATAACAAAATCAGGATTAATTGCAGTTGATTTGAACATTTTCAATTACAGAATAACAAAATCTGCATTAATTCCAGTTGATTTCAACATATTCAATTGCAGAATAAAAAAATCAGCATTAATACTATTTGATTTCAACATTTTCAATTGAAGAATTACAAAATCAGGATTAATTCAATTTGATTTCAACATTTTCAATTGAAAAATAACAGAATCAGCATTAATTCCAGTAGATTTCAACATTTCAAATTAATAATTACAAAATCAGCATTAATTCCATTTGATTTCAACATATTCAATTGAAAAATAACAAAATCAGCATTAATTCAATTTGATTTCAAGATTCCAATAAAAAAATGACAAAATCAGCATTAATTCCAGTTGATTTCAAAATATTCAATTGAAGAATAACAAAATCAGCATTAATTCCAATTGATTTCAACATATTCAATTGAAGAATTACAAAATCAGCATTAATACGATTTGATTTCAACATGTTCAATTGCAGAATAACAAAATCAGCATTAATACCATGTGATTTCAACATGTTCAATTGCAGAATAACAAAATCAGGATTAATTCCATTTGATTTCAACATTTTCAATTGCAGAATAACAAAATCAGCATTAATTCCATTTGATTTCAACATATTCAATTGAAGAATAACTAAATCAGCATTAATTCCAGTTGATTTCAACATGTTCAATTGCAGAATAACAAAATCAGGATTAATTGCAGTTGATTTGAACATTTTCAATTACAGAATAACAAAATCTGCATTAATTCCAGTTGATTTCAACATATTCAATTGCAGAATAAAAAAATCAGCATTAATACTATTTGATTTCAACATTTTCAATTGAAAAATAACAAAATCAGCATTAATTCCCTTTCATTTCAACATTTTCAATTGAAGAATACCAAAATCACCATTATTTCGATTTGATTTCCACATATTCAATTGAAGAATAACAGAATCAGCATTAATTCCAGTTGATTTCAACATTTTCAATTGAAGAATTACAAAATCAGCATTAATTCCTTTTCATTTCAAAATTTTCAATTGACTAATAAATAATTCAGCATTAATTCCTTTTGATTTCAACATTTTCAATTGAAAAATAACAGAATCAGCATTAATTCCAGTAGATTTCAACATTTCAAAATAATAATTACAAAATCAGCATTAATTCCCTTTCATTTCAACATTTTCAATTGAAAAATAACAAAATCAGCATTAATTCATTTTGATTTCAAGATTCCAATGGAAAAATGACAAAATCAGCATTAATTCCAGTTGATTTCAACATTTTCAATTGAAGAATAACAAAATCAGCATTAATTCCAGTTGATTTAAAAATATTCAATTGAGGAATAACAAGATCAGCATTAATACCAGTTGATTTCAACATTTTCAATTGCAGAATAACAAAATCAGCATTAATACGATTTGATTTCAACAAATTCAATTGCAGAATAACAAAATCAGCATTAATACCATTTGATTTCAACATGTTCAATTGCAGAATAACAAAATCAGGATTAATGCCAGTTCATTTCAACATTTTCAATAGCAGAATAACAAAATCAGCATTAATACGATTTGATTTCAACATGTTCAATTGCAGAATAACAAAATCAGCATTAATACAATTTGATTTCAACATGTTCAATTGCAGAATAACAAAATCAGGATTAATTCCATTTGATTTCAACATTTTCAATTGCAGAATAACCAAATCAGCATTAATAATATTTGATTTCAACATTTTCAATTGCAGAATAACAAAATCAGCATTAATTCCATTTGATTTAAAAATTTGCAATTGCAGAATAACAAAATCAGCATTAATAATATTTGATTTCAACATTTTCAATTGCAGAATAACAAAATCAGCATTAATTCCATTTGATTTCAAAATTTGCAATTGCAGAATAACAAAATCAGCATTAATTCCATTTGATTTCACCATGTTCAATTGCAGAATAACAAAATCAGGATTAATTCCATTTGATTTCAACATTTTCAATTGCAGAATAACAAAATCAGCATTAATAATATTTGATTTCAACATTTTCAATTGCAGAATAACAAAATCAGCATTAATTCCATTTGATTTCGACATCTTCAATTGAAGAATAACAAAATCAGGATTAATTCCATTTGATTTCAACATATTCAATTAAAGAATAACTAAATCAGCATTAATTCCAGTTGATTTCAACATTTTCAATTGCAGAATAACAAAATCAGCATTAATACCATTTGATTTCAACATGTTCAATTGCAGAATAACAAAATCAGGATTAATTGCAGTTGATTTGAACATTTTCAATTACAGAATAACATAATCTGCATTAATTCCAGTTGATTTCAACATATTCAATTGCAGAATAAAAAAATCAGCATTAATACTATTTGATTTCAACATTTTCAATTGAAGAATTACAAAATCAGGATTAATTCAATTTGATTTCAACATTTTCAATTGAAAAATAACAGAATCAGCATTAATTCCAGTAGATTTCAACATTTCAAATTAATAATTACAAAATCAGCATTAATTCCATTTGATTTCAACATATTCAATTGAAAAATAACAAAATCAGCATTAATTCAATTAGATTTCAAGATTCCAATAAAAAAATGACAAAATCAGCATTAATTCCAGTTGATTTCAAAATATTCAATTGAAGAATAACAAAATCAGCATTAATTCCAATTGATTTCAACATATTCAATTGAAGAATTACAAAATCAGCATTAATACGATTTGATTTCAACATGTTCAATTGCAGAATAACAAAATCAGCATTAATACCATGTGATTTCAACATGTTCAATTGCAGAATAACAAAATCAGGATTAATTCCATTTGATTTCAACATTTTCAATTGTAGAATAACAAAATCAGCATTCATTCCATTTGATTTCAACATATTCAATTGAAGAATAACTAAATCAGCATTAATTCCAGTTGATTTCAACATGTTCAATTGCAGAATAACAAAATCAGGATTAATTGCAGTTGATTTGAACATTTTAAATTACAGAATAACAAAATCTGCATTAATTCCAGTTGATTTCAACATATTCAATTGCAGAATAAAAAAATCAGCATTAATACTATTTGATTTCAACATTTTCAATTGAAAAATAACAAAATCAGCATTAATTCCCTTTCATTTCAACATTTTCAATTGAAGAATACCAAAATCACCATTATTTCGATTTGATTTCCACATATTCAATTGAAGAATAACAGAATCAGCATTAATTCCAGTTGATTTCAACATTTTCAATTGAAGAATTACAAAATCAGCATTAATTCCTTTTCATTTCAAAATTTTCAATTGACTAATAAATAATTCAGCATTAATTCCTTTTGATTTCAACATTTTCAATTGAAAAATAACAGAATCAGCATTAATTCCAGTAGATTTCAACATTTCAAATTAATAATTACAAAATCAGCATTAATTCCATTTGATTTCAACACATTCAATTGAAAAATAACAAAATCAGCATTAATTCATTTTGATTTCAAGATTCCAATGGAAAAATGACAAAATCAGCATTAATTCCAGTTGATTTCAACATTTTCAATTGAAGAATAACAAAATCAGCATTAATTCCAGTTGATTTCAAAATATTCAATTGAGGAATAACAAGATCAGCATTAATACCAGTTGATTTCAACATTTTCAATTGCAGAATAACAAAATCAGCATTAATATGATTTGATTTCAACAAATTCAATTGCAGAATAACAAAATCAGCATTAATACCATTTGATTTCAACATGTTCAATTGCAGAATAACAAAATCTGGATTAATACCAGTTCATTTCAACATTTTCAATAGCAGAATAACAAAATCAGCATTAATACGATTTGATTTCAACATGTTCAATTGCAGAATAACAAAATCAGCATTAATACAATTTGATTTCAACATGTTCAATTGCAGAATAACAAAATCAGGATTAATTCCATTTGATTTCAACATTTTCAATTGCAGAATAACCAAATCAGCATTAATAATATTTGATTTCAACATTTTCAATTGCAGAATAACAAAATCAGCATTAATTCCATTTGATTTCAAAATTTGCAATTGCAGAATAACAAAATCAGCATTAATTCCATTTGATTTCAGCATGTTCAATTGCAGAATAACAAAATCAGGATTAATTCCATTTGATTTCAACATTTTCAATTGCAGAATAACAAAATCAGCATTAATACGATTTTATTTCACCATGTTCAATTGCAGAATAACAAAATCAGCATTAATTCCATTTGATTTCAACATCTTCAATTGAAGAATAACAAAATCAGCATTAATTCCATTTGATTTCAACATATTCAATTGAAGAATAACTAAATCAGTATTAATTCCATTTGATTTCAATATCTTCAATTGAAGAATAACAAAATCAGCATTAATTCCATTTGATTTCAACATATTCAATTGAAGAATAACTAAATCAGCATTAATTCCAGTTGATTTCAACATTTTCAATTGCAGAATAACAAAATCAGCATTAATACCATTTGATTTCAACATGTTCAATTGCAGAATAACAAAATCATGATTAATTGCAGTTGATTTGAACATTTTCAATTACAGAATAACAAAATCACCATTATTTCCATTTGATTTCCACATATTCAATTGAAGAATAACAGAATCAGCATTAATTCCAGTTGATTTCAACATTTTCAATTGAAGAATAACAAAATCAGCATTAATTCCAGTTGATTTCAACATTTTCAATTGAAGAATTACAAAATCAGACATTAATTCCTTTTCATTTCAAAATTTTCAATTGACTAATAAATAATTCAGCATTAATTCCTTTTGATTTCAACATTTTCAATTGAAAAATAACAGAATCAGCATTAATTCCAGTAGATTTCAACATTTCAAATTAATAATTACAAAATCAGCATTAATTCCATTTGATTTCAACACATTCAATTGAAAAATAACAAAATCAGCATTAATTCATTTTGATTTCAAGATTCCAATGGAAAAATGACAAAATCAGCATTAATTCCAGTTGATTTCAACATTTTCAATTGAAGAATAACAAAATCAGCATTAATTCCAGTTGATTTCAAAATATTCAATTGAGGAATAACAAGATCAGCATTAATACCAGTTGATTTCAACATTTTCAATTGCAGAATAACAAAATCAGCATTAATACGATTTGATTTCAACAAATTCAATTGCAGAATAACAAGATCAGCATTAATACAATTTGATTTCAACATGTTCAATTGCAGAATAACAAAATCAGGATTAATTCCATTTGATTTCAACATTTTCAATTGCAGAATAACCAAATCAGCATTAATAATATTTGATTTCAACATTTTCAATTGCAGAATAACAAAATCAGCATTAATTCCATTTGATTTCAAAATTTGCAATTGCAGAATAACAAAATCAGCATTAATTCCATTTGATTTCACCATGTTCAATTGCAGAATAACAAAATCAGGATTAATTCCATTTGATTTCAACATTTTCAATTGCAGAATAACAAAATCAGCATTAATACGATTTTATTTCACCATGATCAATTGCAGAATAACAAAATCAGCATTAATTCCATTTGATTTCAACATCTTCAATTGAAGAATAACAAAATCAGCATTAATTCCATTTGATTTCAACATATTCAATTGAAGAATAACTAAATCAGCATTAATTCCAGTTGATTTCAACATTTTCAATTGCAGAATAACAAAATCAGCATTAATACCATTTGATTTCAACATGTTCAATTGCAGAATAACAAAATCAGGATTAATTGCAGTTGATTTGAACATTTTCAATTACAGAATAACAAAATCTGCATTAATTCCAGTTGATTTCAACATATTCAATTGCAGAATAAAAAAATCAGCATTAATACTATTTGATTTCAACATTTTCAATTGAAGAATAACAAAATCAGCATTAATTCCGTTTCATTTCAACATTTTCAATTGAAGAATAACAAAATCACCATTATTTCCATTTGATTTCCACATATTCAATTGAAGAATAACAGAATCAGCATTAATTCCAGTTGATTTCAACATTTTCAATTGAAGAATAACAAAATCAGCATTAATTCCTGTTGATTTCAACATTTTCAATTGAAGAATTACAAAATCAGCATTAATTCCTTTTCATTTCAAAATTTTCAATTGACTAATAAATAATTCAGCATTAATTCCTTTTGATTTCAACATTTTCAATTGAAAAATAACAGAATCAGCATTAATTCCAGTAGATTTCAACATTTCAAATTAATAATTACAAAATCAGCATTAATTCCATTTGATTTCAACACATTCAATTGAAAAATAACAAAATCAGCATTAATTCATTTTGATTTCAAGATTCCAATGGAAAAATGACAAAATCAGCATTAATTCCAGTTGATTTCAACATTTTCAATTGAAGAATAACAAAATCAGCATTAATTCCAGTTGATTTCAAAATATTCAATTGAGGAATAACAAGATCAGCATTAATTCCAATTGATTTCAACATATTCAATTGAAGAATTACAAAATCAGCATTAATTCCATTTGATTTCAACATTTTCAATTGAAGAATAACAAAATCAGGATTATTAATACGACTTGATTTAAACATGTTCAATTGCAGAATAAAAAAATCAGGATTAATTGCAGTTGATTTGAACATTTCCAATTACAGAATAACAAAATCTGCATTAATTCCAGTTGATTTCAACATATTCAAATTCCAGAATAAAAAAATCAGCATTAATACTATTTGATTTCAACATTTTCAATTGAAGAATAACAAAATCAGCATTAATTCCCTTTCATTTCAACATTTTCAATTGAAGAATAACAAAATCACCATTATTTCCATTTGATTTCCACATATTCATTTGAAGAATAACAGAATCAGCATTAATTCCAGTTGATTTCAACATTTTCAATTGAAGAATAACAAAATCAGCATTAATTCCTTTTCATTTCAAAATTTTCAATTGACTAATAAATAATTCAGCATTAATTCCATTTGATTTCAACATTTTCAATTGAAAAATAACAGAATCAGCATTAATTCCAGTAGATTTCAACATTTCAAATTAATAATTACAAAATCAGCATTAATTCCATTTGATTTCAACACATTCAATTGAAAAATAACAAAATCAGCATTAATTCAATTTGATTTTAAGATTCCAATGGAAAAATGACAAAATCAGCATTAATTCCAGTTGATTTCACCGTGTTCAATTGCAGAATAACAAAATCAGCATTAATTCCATTTGATTTCACCATGTTCAATTGCAGAATAACAAAATCAGGATTAATTCCATTTGATTTCAACATTTTCAATTGCAGAATAACAAAATCAGCATTAATAATATTTGATTTCAACATTTTCAATTGCAGAATAACAAAATCAGCATTAATTCCATTTGATTTCAACATTTTCAATTGCAGAATAACAAAATCAGCATTAATACGATTTGATTTCACCATGTTCAATTGCAGAATAACAAAATCAGGATTAATTGCAGTTGATTTCGACATCTTCAATTGAAGAATAACAAAATCAGGATTAATTCCATTTGATTTCAACATATTCAATTAAAGAATAACTAAATCAGCATTAATTCCAGTTGATTTAAACATTTTCAATTGCAGAATAACAAAATCAGCATTAATACCATTTGATTTCAACATGTTCAATTGCAGAATAACAAAATCAGGATTAATTGCAGTTTATTTGAACATTTTCAATTACAGAATAACAAAATCTGCATTAATTCCAGTTGATTTCAACATATTCAATTGCAGAATAAAAAAATCAGCATTAATACTATTTGATTTCAACATTTTCAATTGAAAAATAACAAAATCAGCATTAATTCCAGTTGATTTCAAAATATTCAATTGAAGAATAACTAAATCAGCATTAATTCCAGTTGATTTCAACATTTTCAATTGCAGAATAACAAAATCAGCATTAATACCATTTGATTTCAACATGTTCAATTGCAGAATAACAAAATCAGGATTAATTGCAGTTGATTTGAACATTTTCAATTACAGAATAACAAAATCTGCATTAATTCCAGTTGATTTCAACATATTCAATTGCAGAATAAAAAAATCAGCATTAATACTATTTGATTTCAACATTTTCAATTGAAGAATTACAAAATCAGGATTAATTCAATTTGATTTCAACATTTTCAATTGAAAAATAACAGAATCAGCATTAATTCCAGTAGATTTCAACATTTCAAATTAATAATTACAAAATCAGCATTAATTCCATTTGATTTCAACATATTCAATTGAAAAATAACAAAATCAGCATTAATTCAATTTGATTTCAAGATTCCAATAAAAAAATGACAAAATCAGCATTAATTCCAGTTGATTTCAAAATATTCAATTGAAGAATAACAAAATCAGCATTAATTCCAATTGATTTCAACATATTCAATTGAAGAATTACAAAATCAGCATTAATACGATTTGATTTCAACATGTTCAATTGCAGAATAACAAAATCAGCATTAATACCATGTGATTTCAACATGTTCAATTGCAGAATAACAAAATCAGGATTAATTCCATTTGATTTCAACATTTTCAATTGCAGAATAACAAAATCAGCATTAATAATATTTGATTTCAACATTTTCAATTGCAGAATAACAAAATCAGCATTAATTCCATTTGATTTCAACATTTTCAATTGCAGAATAACAAAATCAGCATTAATTCCATTTGATTTCGACATCTTCAATTGAAGAATAACAAAATCAGGATTAATTCCATTTGATTTCAACATATTCAATTAAAGAATAACTAAATCAGCATTAATTCCAGTTGATTTCAACATTTTCAATTGCAGAATAACAAAATCAGCATTAATACCATTTGATTTCAACATGTTCAATTGCAGAATAACAAAATCAGGATTAATTGCAGTTGATTTGAACATTTTCAATTACAGAATAACAAAATCTGCATTAATTCCAGTTGATTTCAACATATTCAATTGCAGAATAAAAAAATCAGCATTAATACTATTTGATTTCAACATTTTCAATTGAAAAATAACAAAATCAGCATTAATTCCAGTTGATTTCAAAATATTCAATTGAAGAATAACAAAATCAGCATTAATTCCATTTGATTTCAACATTTTCAATTGAAGAATAACAAAATCAGGATTAATACCAGTTGATTTCAACATGTTCAATTGCAGAATAACAAAATCAGGATTAATTCCATTTGATTTCAACATTTTCAATTGCAGAATAACAAAATCAGCATTAATAATATTTGATTTCAACATTTTCAATTGCAGAATAACAAAATCAGCATTAATTCCATTTGATTTCAAAATTTGCAATTGCAGAATAACAAAATCAGCATTAATTCCATTTGATTTCACCATGTTCAATTGCAGAATAACAAAATCAGGATTAATTCCATTTGATTTCAACATTTTCAATTGCAGAATAACAAAATCAGCATTAATAATATTTGATTTCAACATTTTCAATTGCAGAATAACAAAATCAGCATTAATTCCATTTGATTTCGACATCTTCAATTGAAGAATAACAAAATCAGGATTAATTCCATTTGATTTCAACATATTCAATTAAAGAATAACTAAATCAGCATTAATTCCAGTTGATTTCAACATTTTCAATTGCAGAATAACAAAATCAGCATTAATACCATTTGATTTCAACATGTTCAATTGCAGAATAACAAAATCAGGATTAATTGCAGTTGATTTGAACATTTTCAATTACAGAATAACAAAATCTGCATTAATTCCAGTTGATTTCAACATATTCAATTGCAGAATAAAAAAATCAGCATTAATACTATTTGATTTCAACATTTTCAATTGAAGAATTACAAAATCAGGATTAATTCAATTTGATTTCAACATTTTCAATTGAAAAATAACAGAATCAGCATTAATTCCAGTAGATTTCAACATTTCAAATTAATAATTACAAAATCAGCATTAATTCCATTTGATTTCAACATATTCAATTGAAAAATAACAAAATCAGCATTAATTCAATTTGATTTCAAGATTCCAATAAAAAAATGACAAAATCAGCATTAATTCCAGTTGATTTCAAAATATTCAATTGAAGAATAACAAAATCAGCATTAATTCCAATTGATTTCAACATATTCAATTGAAGAATTACAAAATCAGCATTAATACGATTTGATTTCAACATGTTCAATTGCAGAATAACAAAATCAGCATTAATACCATGTGATTTCAACATGTTCAATTGCAGAATAACAAAATCAGGATTAATTCCATTTGATTTCAACATTTTCAATTGCAGAATAACAAAATCAGCATTAATAATATTTGATTTCAACATTTTCAATTGCAGAATAACAAAATCAGCATTAATTCCATTTGATTTCAACATTTTCAATTGCAGAATAACAAAATCAGCATTAATTCCATTTGATTTCGACATCTTCAATTGAAGAATAACAAAATCAGGATTAATTCCATTTGATTTCAACATATTCAATTAAAGAATAACTAAATCAGCATTAATTCCAGTTGATTTCAACATTTTCAATTGCAGAATAACAAAATCAGCATTAATACCATTTGATTTCAACATGTTCAATTGCAGAATAACAAAATCAGGATTAATTGCAGTTGATTTGAACATTTTCAATTACAGAATAAAAAAATCTGCATTAATTCCAGTTGATTTCAACATATTCAATTGCAGAATAAAAAAATCAGCATTAATACTATTTGATTTCAACATTTTCAATTGAAGAATAACAAAATCAGCATTAATTCCAGTTGATTTCAAAATATTCAATTGAAGAATAAGAAAATCAGCATTAATTCCATTTGATTTCAACATTTTCAATTGAAGAATAACAAAATCAGGATTAATACCAGTTGATTTCAACATGTTCAATTGCAGAATAACAAAATCAGGATTAATTCCATTTGATTTCAACATTTTCAATTGCAGAATAACAAAATCAGCATTAATAATATTTGATTTCAACATATTCAATTGCAGAATAACAAAATCAGCATTAATTCCATTTGATTTCAAAATTTGCAATTGCAGAATAACAAAATCAGCATTAATTCCATTTGATTTCACCATGTTCAATTGCAGAATAACAAAATCAGGATTAATTCCATTTGATTTCAACATTTTCAATTGCAGAATAACAAAATCAGCATTAATAATATTTGATTTCAACATTTTCAATTGCAGAATAACAAAATCAGCATTAATTCCATTTGATTTCGACATCTTCAATTGAAGAATAACAAAATCAGGATTAATTCCATTTGATTTCAACATATTCAATTAAAGAATAACTAAATCAGCATTAATTCCAGTTGATTTCAACATTTTCAATTGCAGAATAACAAAATCAGCATTAATACCATTTGATTTCAACATGTTCAATTGCAGAATAACAAAATCAGGATTAATTGCAGTTGATTTGAACATTTTCAATTACAGAATAACAAAATCTGCATTAATTCCAGTTGATTTCAACATATTCAATTGCAGAATAAAAAAATCAGCATTAATACTATTTGATTTCAACATTTTCAATTGAAGAATTACAAAATCAGGATTAATTCAATTTGATTTCAACATTTTCAATTGAAAAATAACAGAATCAGCATTAATTCCAGTAGATTTCAACATTTCAAATTAATAATTACAAAATCAGCATTAATTCCATTTGATTTCAACATATTCAATTGAAAAATAACAAAATCAGCATTAATTCAATTTGATTTCAAGATTCCAATAAAAAAATGACAAAATCAGCATTAATTCCAGTTGATTTCAAAATATTCAATTGAAGAATAACAAAATCAGCATTAATTCCAATTGATTTCAACATATTCAATTGAAGAATTACAAAATCAGCATTAATACGATTTGATTTCAACATGTTCAATTGCAGAATAACAAAATCAGCATTAATACCATGTGATTTCAACATGTTCAATTGCAGAATAACAAAATCAGGATTAATTCCATTTGATTTCAACATTTTCAATTGCAGAATAACAAAATCAGCATTAATAATATTTGATTTCAACATTTTCAATTGCAGAATAACAAAATCAGCATTAATTCCATTTGATTTCAACATTTTGAATTGCAGAATAAAAAAATCAGCATTAATACGATTTGATTTCACCATGTTCAATTGCAGAATAACAAAATCAGCATTAATTCCATTTGATTTCGACATCTTCAATTGAAGAATAACAAAATCAGCATTAATTCCATTTGATTTCGACATCTTCAATTGAAGAATAACAAAATCAGGATTAATTCCATTTGATTTCAACATATTCAATTAAAGAATAACTAAATCAGCATTAATTCCAGTTGATTTCAACATTTTCAATTGCAGAATAACAAAATCAGCATTAATAATATTTGATTTCACCATGTTCAATTGCAGAATAACAAAAGCAGCATTAATTCCATTTGATTTCAACATATTCAATTGCAGAATAAAAAAATCAGCATTAATACGATTTGATTTCACCATGTTCAATTGCAGAATAACAAAATCAGCATTAATTCCATTTGATTTCAACATTTTCAATTGCAGAATAACAAAATCAGCATTAATAATATTTGATTTCAACATTTTCAATTGCAGAATAACAAAATCAGTATTAATTCCATTTGATTTCAACATATTCAATTGCAGAATAAAAAAATCAGCATTAATACGATTTGATTTCACCATGTTCAATTGCAGAATAACAAAATCAGCATTAATTCCATTTGATTTCGACATCGTCAATTGAAGAATAACAAAATCAGCATTAATTCCATTTGATTTCGACATCTTCAATTGAAGAATAACAAAATCAGGATTAATTCCATTTGATTTCAACATTTTCAATTGCAGAATAACAAAATCAGCATTAATAATATTTGATTTCAACATTTTCAATTGCAGAATAACAAAATCAGCATTAATTCCATTTGATTTCAACATTTTCAATTGCAGAATAAAAAAATCAGCATTAATACGATTTGATTTCACCATGTTCAATTGCAGAATAACAAAATCAGCATTAATTCCATTTGATTTCGACATCTTCAATTGAAGAATAACAAAATCAGCATTAATTCCATTTGATTTCGACATCTTCAATTGAAGAATAACAAAATCAGGATTAATTCCATTTGATTTCAACATTTTCAATTGCAGAATAACAAAATCAGCATTAATAATATTTGATTTCAACATTTTCAATTGCAGAATAACAAAATCAGCATTAATAATATTTGATTTCACCATGTTCAATTGCAGAATAACAAAATCAGCATTAATTCCATTTGATTTCAACATATTCAATTGCAGAATAACAAAATCAGCATTAATACGATTTGATTTCACCATGTTCAATTGCAGAATAACAAAATCAGCATTAATTCCATTTGATTTCTACATTTTCAATTGCAGAATAACAAAATCAGCATTAATAATATTTGATTTCAACATTTTCAATTGCAGAATAACAAAATCAGCATTAATTCCATTTGATTTCAACATATTCAATTGCAGAATAAAAAAATCAGCATTAATACGATTTGATTTCACCATGTTCAATTGCAGAATAACAAAATCAGCATTAATTCCATTTGATTTCAACATTTTCAATTGCAGAATAACAAAATCAGCATTAATAATATTTGATTTCAACATTTTCAATTGCAGAATAACAAAATCAGCATTAATTCCATTTGATTTCAACATATTCAATTGCAGAATAAAAAAATCAGCATTAATACGATTTGATTTCACCATGTTCAATTGCAGAATAACAAAATCAGCATTAATTCCATTTGATTTCAACATTTTCAATTGCAGAATAACAAAATCAGCATTAATAATATTTGATTTCAACATTTTCAATTGCAGAATAACAAAATCAGCATTAATTCCATTTGATTTCAACATATTCAATTGCAGAATAAAAAAATCAGCATTAATACGATTTGATTTCACCATGTTCAATTGCAGAATAACAAAATCAGCATTAATTCCATTTGATTTCAACATTTTCAATTGCAGAATAACAAAATCAGCATTAATAATATTTGATTTCAACATTTTCAGTTGCAGAATAACAAAATCAGCATTAATTCCATTTGATTTCAACATATTCAATTGCAGAATAAAAAAATCAGCATTAATACGATTTGATTTCACCATGTTCAATTGCAGAATAACAAAATCAGGATTAATTCCATTTGATTTCAACATTTTCAATTGCAGAATAACAAAATCAGCATTAATAATATTTGATTTCAACATTTTCAATTGCAGAATAACAAAATCAGCATTAATTCCATTTGATTTCAACATATTCAATTGCAGAATAAAAAAATCAGCATTAATACGATTTGATTTCACCATGTTCAATTGCAGAATAACAAAATCAGGATTAATTCCATTTGATTTCAACATTTTCAATTGCAGAATAACAAAATCAGCATTAATAATATTTGATTTCAACATTTTCAATTGCAGAATAACAAAATCAGCATTAATTCCATTTGATTTCAACATATTCAATTGCAGAATAAAAAAATCAGCATTAATACGATTTGATTTCACCATGTTCAATTGCAGAATAACAAAATCAGCATTAATTCCATTTGATTTCAACATTTTCAATTGCAGAATAACAAAATCAGCATTAATAATATTTGATTTCAACATTTTCAATTGCAGAATAACAAAATCAGCATTAATTCCATTTGATTTCAACATATTCAATTGCAGAATAAAAAAATCAGCATTAATACGATTTGATTTCACCATGTTCAATTGCAGAATAACAAAATCAGCATTAATTCCATTTGATTTCAACATTTTCAATTGCAGAATAACAAAATCAGCATTAATAATATTTGATTTCAACATTTTCAATTGCAGAATAACAAAATCAGCATTAATTCCATTTGATTTCAACATATTCAATTGCAGAATAAAAAAATCAGCATTAATACGATTTGATTTCACCATGTTCAATTGCAGAATAACAAAATCAGCATTAATTCCATTTGATTTCAACATTTTCAATTGCAGAATAACAAAATCAGCATTAATAATATTTGATTTCAACATTTTCAATTGCAGAATAACAAAATCAGCATTAATTCCATTTGATTTAAACATATTCAATTGCAGAATAAAAAAATCAGCATTAATACGATTTGATTTCACCATGTTCAATTGCAGAATAACAAAATCAGCATTAATTCCATTTGATTTCAACATTTTCAATTGCAGAATAACAAAATCAGCATTAATAATATTTGATTTCAACATTTTCAATTGCAGAATAACAAAATCAGCATTAATTCCATTTGATTTCAACATATTCAATTGCAGAATAACAAAATCAGCATTAATACGATTTGATTTCACCATGTTCAATTGCAGAATAACAAAATCAGGATTAATTCCATTTGATTTCAACATTTTCAATTGCAGAATAACAAAATCAGCATTAATAATATTTGATTTCAACATTTTCAATTGCAGAATAACAAAATCAGCATTAATTCCATTTGATTTCAACATATTCAATTGCAGAATAAAAAAATCAGCATTAATACGATTTGATTTCACCATGTTCAATTGCAGAATAACAAAATCAGCATTAATTCCATTTGATTTCAACATTTTCAATTGCAGAATAACAAAATCAGCATTAATAATATTTGATTTCAACATTTTCAATTGCAGAATAACAAAATCAGCATTAATTCCATTTGATTTCAACATATTCAATTGCAGAATAAAAAAATCAGCATTAATACGATTTGATTTCACCATGTTCAATTGCAGAATAACAAAATCAGCATTAATTCCATTTGATTTCAACATTTTCAATTGCAGAATAACAAAATCAGCATTAATAATATTTGATTTCAACATTTTCAATTGCAGAATAACAAAATCAGCATTAATTCCATTTGATTTCAACATATTCAATTGCAGAATAACAAAATCAGCATTAATTCCATTTGATTTCACCATGTTCAATTGCAGAATAACAAAATCAGGATTAATTCCATTTGATTTCAACATTTTCAATTGCAGAATAACAAAATCAGCATTAATAATATTTGATTTCAACATTTTCAATTGCAGAATAACAAAATCAGCATTAATTCCATTTGATTTCAACATATTCAATTGCAGAATAAAAAAATCAGCATTAATACGATTTGATTTCACCATGTTCAATTGCAGAATAACAAAATCAGCATTAATTCCATTTGATTTCAACATTTTCAATTGCAGAATAACAAAATCAGCATTAATAATATTTGATTTCAACATTTTCAATTGCAGAATAACAAAATCAGCATTAATTCCATTTGATTTCAACATATTCAATTGCAGAATAAAAAAATCAGCATTAATACGATTTGATTTCACCATGTTCAATTGCAGAATAACAAAATCAGCATTAATTCCATTTGATTTCAACATTTTCAATTGCAGAATAACAAAATCAGCATTAATAATATTTGATTTCAACATTTTCAATTGCAGAATAACAAAATCAGCATTAATTCCATTTGATTTCAACATATTCAATTGCAGAATAAAAAAATCAGCATTAATACGATTTGATTTCACCATGTTCAATTGCAGAATAACAAAATCAGCATTAATTCCATTTGATTTCAACATTTTCAATTGCAGAATAACAAAATCAGCATTAATAATATTTGATTTCAACATTTTCAATTGCAGAATAACAAAATCAGCATTAATTCCATTTGATTTCAACATATTCAATTGCAGAATAAAAAAAATCAGCATTAATACGATTTGATTTCACCATGTTCAATTGCAGAATAACAAAATCAGGATTAATTCCATTTGATTTCAACATTTTCAATTGCAGAATAACAAAATCAGCATTAATAATATTTGATTTCAACATTTTCAATTGCAGAATAACAAAATCAGCATTAATTCCATTTGATTTCAACATATTCAATTGCAGAATAAAAAAATCAGCATTAATACGATTTGATTTCACCATGTTCAATTGCAGAATAACAAAATCAGCATTAATTCCATTTGATTTCGACATCTTCAATTGAAGAATAACAAAATCAGGATTAATTCCATTTGATTTCAACATTTTCAATTGCAGAATAACAAAATCAGCATTAATAATATTTGATTTCAACATTTTCAATTGCAGAATAACAAAATCAGGATTAATTCCATTTGATTTCAACATTTTCAATTGCAGAATAACAAAATCAGCATTAATAATATTTGATTTCAACATTTTCAATTGCAGAATAACAAAATCAGGATTAATTCCATTTGATTTCAACATTTTCAATTGCAGAATAACAAAATCAGCATTAATAATATTTGATTTCAACATTTTCAATTGCAGAATAACAAAATCAGCATTAATTCCATTTGATTTCAACATATTCAATTGCAGAATAAAAAAATCAGCATTAATACGATTTGATTTCACCATGTTCAATTGCAGAATAACAAAATCAGCATTAATTCCATTTGATTTCGACATCTTCAATTGAAGAATAACAAAATCAGGATTAATTCCATTTGATTTCAACATTTTCAATTGCAGAATAACAAAATCAGCATTAATAATATTTGATTTCAACATTTTCAATTGCAGAATAACAAAATCAGGATTAATTCCATTTGATTTCAACATTTTCAATTGCAGAATAACAAAATCAGCATTAATAATATTTGATTTCAACATTTTCAATTGCAGAATAACAAAATCAGGATTAATTCCATTTGATTTCAACATTTTCAATTGCAGAATAACAAAATCAGCATTAATAATATTTGATTTCAACATTTTCAATTGCAGAATAACAAAATCAGCATTAATTCCATTTGATTTCAACATATTCAATTGCAGAATAAAAAAATCAGCATTAATACGATTTGATTTCACCATGTTCAATTGCAGAATAACAAAATCAGGATTAATTCCATTTGATTTCAACATTTTCAATTGCAGAATAACAAAATCAGCATTAATAATATTTGATTTCAACATTTTCAATTGCAGAATAACAAAATCAGCATTAATTCCATTTGATTTCAACATATTCAATTGCAGAATAAAAAAATCAGCATTAATACGATTTGATTTCACCATGTTCAATTGCAGAATAACAAAATCAGCATTAATTCCATTTGATTTCAACATTTTCAATTGCAGAATAACAAAATCAGCATTAATAATATTTGATTTCAACATTTTCAATTGCAGAATAACAAAATCAGCATTAATTCCATTTGATTTCAACATATTCAATTGCAGAATAAAAAAATCAGCATTAATACGATTTGATTTCACCATGTTCAATTGCAGAATAACAAAATCAGCATTAATTCCATTTGATTTCAACATTTTCAATTGCAGAATAACAAAATCAGCATTAATAATATTTGATTTCAACATTTTCAATTGCAGAATAACAAAATCAGCATTAATTCCATTTGATTTCAACATATTCAATTGCAGAATAAAAAAAATCAGCATTAATACGATTTGATTTCACCATGTTCAATTGCAGAATAACAAAATCAGGATTAATTCCATTTGATTTCAACATTTTCAATTGCAGAATAACAAAATCAGCATTAATAATATTTGATTTCAACATTTTCAATTGCAGAATAACAAAATCAGCATTAATTCCATTTGATTTCAACATATTCAATTGCAGAATAAAAAAATCAGCATTAATACGATTTGATTTCACCATGTTCAATTGCAGAATAACAAAATCAGCATTAATTCCATTTGATTTCGACATCTTCAATTGAAGAATAACAAAATCAGGATTAATTCCATTTGATTTCAACATTTTCAATTGCAGAATAACAAAATCAGCATTAATAATATTTGATTTCAACATTTTCAATTGCAGAATAACAAAATCAGGATTAATTCCATTTGATTTCAACATTTTCAATTGCAGAATAACAAAATCAGCATTAATAATATTTGATTTCAACATTTTCAATTGCAGAATAACAAAATCAGGATTAATTCCATTTGATTTCAACATTTTCAATTGCAGAATAACAAAATCAGCATTAATAATATTTGATTTCAACATTTTCAATTGCAGAATAACAAAATCAGCATTAATTCCATTTGATTTCAACATATTCAATTGCAGAATAAAAAAATCAGCATTAATACGATTTGATTTCACCATGTTCAATTGCAGAATAACAAAATCAGCATTAATTCCATTTGATTTCGACATCTTCAATTGAAGAATAACAAAATCAGGATTAATTCCATTTGATTTCAACATTTTCAATTGCAGAATAACAAAATCAGCATTAATAATATTTGATTTCAACATTTTCAATTGCAGAATAACAAAATCAGGATTAATTCCATTTGATTTCAACATTTTCAATTGCAGAATAACAAAATCAGCATTAATAATATTTGATTTCAACATTTTCAATTGCAGAATAACAAAATCAGGATTAATTCCATTTGATTTCAACATTTTCAATTGCAGAATAACAAAATCAGCATTAATAATATTTGATTTCAACATTTTCAATTGCAGAATAACAAAATCAGCATTAATTCCATTTGATTTCAACATATTCAATTGCAGAATAAAAAAATCAGCATTAATACGATTTGATTTCACCATGTTCAATTGCAGAATAACAAAATCAGGATTAATTCCATTTGATTTCAACATTTTCAATTGCAGAATAACAAAATCAGCATTAATAATATTTGATTTCAACATTTTCAATTGCAGAATAACAAAATCAGCATTAATTCCATTTGATTTCAACATATTCAATTGCAGAATAAAAAAATCAGCATTAATACGATTTGATTTCACCATGTTCAATTGCAGAATAACAAAATCAGCATTAATTCCATTTGATTTCAACATTTTCAATTGCAGAATAACAAAATCAGCATTAATAATATTTGATTTCAACATTTTCAATTGCAGAATAACAAAATCAGCATTAATTCCATTTGATTTCAACATATTCAATTGCAGAATAAAAAAATCAGCATTAATACGATTTGATTTCACCATGTTCAATTGCAGAATAACAAAATCAGCATTAATTCCATTTGATTTCAACATTTTCAATTGCAGAATAACAAAATCAGCATTAATAATATTTGATTTCAACATTTTCAATTGCAGAATAACAAAATCAGCATTAATTCCATTTGATTTCAACATATTCAATTGCAGAATAAAAAAATCAGCATTAATACGATTTGATTTCACCATGTTCAATTGCAGAATAACAAAATCAGGATTAATACCATTTGATTTCGACATCTTCAATTGAAGAATAACAAAATCAGGATTAATTCCATTTGATTTCAACATATTCAATTAAAGAATAACTAAATCAGGATTAATTCCAGTTGATTTCAACATTTTCAATTGCAGAATAACAAAATCAGCATAAATACCATTTGATTTCAACATGTTCAATTGCAGAATAACAAAATCAGGATTAATTGCAGTTGATTTGAACATTTTCAATTACAGAATAACAAAATCAGCATTAATTCCAGTTGATTTCAACATATTCAATTGCAGAATAAAAAAATCAGCATTAATACTATTTGATTTCAACATTTTCAATTGAAGAATAACAAAATCAGCATTAATTCCAGTTGATTTCAAAATATTCAATTGAAGAATAAGAAAATCAGCATTAATTCCATTTGATTTCAACATTTTCAATTGAAGAATAACAAAATCAGGATTAATACCAGTTGATTTCAACATGTTCAATTGCAGAATAACAAAATCAGGATTAATTCCATTTGATTTCAACATTTTCAATTGCAGAATAACAAAATCAGCATTAATAATATTTGATTTCAACATTTTCAATTGCAGAATAACAAAATCAGCATTAATTCCATTTGATTTCAAAATTTGCAATTGCAGAATAACAAAATCAGCATTAATTCCATTTGATTTCACCATGTTCAATTGCAGAATAACAAAATCAGGATTAATTCCATTTGATTTCAACATGTTCAATTGCAGAATAACAAAATCAGGATTAATTGCAGTTGATTTGAACATTTTCAATTACAGAATAACAAAATCTGCATTAATTCCAGTTGATTTCAACATATTCAATTGCAGAATAAAAAAATCAGCATTAATACTATTTGATTTCAACATTTTCAATTGAAGAATTACAAAATCAGGATTAATTCAATTTGATTTCAACATTTTCAATTGAAAAATAACAGAATCAGCATTAATTCCAGTAGATTTCAACATTTCAAATTAATAATTACAAAATCAGCATTAATTCCATTTGATTTCAACATATTCAATTGAAAAATAACAAAATCAGCATTAATTCAATTTGATTTCAAGATTCCAATGGAAAAATGACAAAATCAGCATTAGTTCCAGTTGATTTCAACATATTCAATTGCAGAATAACAAAAGCAGCATTAATTCCAATTGATTTCAACATATTCAATTGAAGAATTACAAAATCAGCATTAAGACGATTTGATTTCAACATGTTCAATTGCAGAATAACAAAATCAGCATTAATACCATGTGATTTCAACATGTTCAATTGCAGAATAACAAAATCAGGATTAATTCCATTTGATTTCAACATTTTCAATTGCAGAATAACAAAATCAGCTTTAATAATATTTGATTTCAACATTTTCAATTGCAGAATAACAAAATCAGCATTAATTCCATTTGATTTCAAAATTTGCAATTGCAGAATAACAAAATCAGCATTAATTCCAGTTGATTTCAACATTTTCAATTGCAGAATAACAAAATCAGGGTTAATTGCAGTTGATTTGAATATTTTCAATTGCAGAATAACAAAATCTGCATTAATTCCAGTTGATTTCAACATATTCAATTCCAGAATAAAAAAATCAGCATTAATACTATTTGATTTCAACATTTTCAATTGAAGAATAACAAAATCAGCATTAATTGCAGTTGATTTGAACATTTTCAATTGCAGAATTACAAAATCAGCATTAATACCATTTGATTTCAACATTTTCAATTGCAGAATAACAAAATCAGGATTAATTCCATTTGATTTCAACATGTTCAATTGCAGAATAACAAAATCAGCATTAATTCCATTTGATTTCAAAATTTGCAATTGCAGAGTAACAAAATCAGCATTAATACCAGTTGATTTCAACATATTCAATTGAAGAATACCAAAATCAGCATTAATTGCAGTTGATTTCAACATTTTCAATTGCAGAATAACAAAAGCAGCATTAATTCCATTTGATTCCAACATTTTCAATGGCAGAATAACAAAATCAGCATTAATACCAGTTGATTTCAACATGTTCAATTGCAGAATAACAAAATCAGGATTAATTCCATTTGATTTCAACATTTTCAATTGCAGAATAACAAAATCAGCATTAATAATATTTGATTTCAACATTTTCAATTGCAGAATAACAAAATCAGCATTAATTCCATTTGATTTCAAAATTTGCAATTGCAGAATAACAAAATCAGCATTAATTCCATTTGATTTCACCATGTTCAATTGCAGAATAACAAAATCAGCATTAATTCCATTTGATTTCGACATCTTCAATTGAAGAATAACAAAATCAGGATTAATTCCATTTGATTTCAACATATTCAATTAAAGAATAACTAAATCAGCATTAATTCCAGTTGATTTCAACATTTTCAATTGCAGAATAACAAAATCAGCATTAATACCATTTGATTTCAACATGTTCAATTGCAGAATAACAAAATCAGGATTAATTGCAGTTGATTCGAACATTTTCAATTACAGAATAACAAAATCTGCATTAATTCCAGTTGATTTCAACATATTCAATTGCAGAATAAAAAAATCAGCATTAATACTATTTGATTTCAACATTTTCAATTGAAGAATTACAAAATCAGGATTAATTCAATTTGATTTCAACATTTTCAATTGAAAAATAACAGAATCAGCATTAATTCCAGTAGATTTCAACATTTCAAATTAATAATTACAAAATCAGCATTAATTCCATTTGATTTCAACATATTCAATTGAAAAATAACAAAATCAGCATTAATTCAATTTGATTTCAAGATTCCAATGGAAAAATGACAAAATCAGCATTAATTCCAGTTGATTTCAAAATATTCAATTGAAGAATAACAAAATCAGCATTAATTCCAATTGATTTCATCATATTCAATTGAAGAATTACAAAATCAGCATTAATACGATTTGATTTCAACATGTTCAATTGCAGAATAACAAAATCAGCATGAATACCATGTGATTTCAACATGTTCAATTGCAGAATAACAAAATCAGGATTAATACCAATTGATTTCAAAATTTTCAATTGCAGAATAACAAAATCAGCATTAATACGATTTGATTTCAACATGTTCAATTGCAGAATAACAAAATCAGCTTTAATACCATTTGATTTCAACATGTTCAATTGCAGAATAACAAAATCAGGATTAATTCCATTTGATTTCAACATTTTCAATTGCAGAATAACAAAATCAGGATTAATTCCATTTGATTTCAACATATTCAATTAAAGAATAACTAAATCAGCATTAATTCCAGTTGATTTCAACATTTTCAATTGCAGAATAACAAAATCAGCATTAATACCATTTGATTTCAACATGTTCAATTGCAGAATAACAAAATCAGGATTAATTGCAGTTGATTTGAACATTTTCAATTACAGAATAACAAAATCTGCATTAATTCCAGTTGATTTCAACATATTCAATTGCAGAATAAAAAAATCAGTATAAAAAATTACAAAATCAGGATTAATTCAATTTGATTTCAACATTTCAAATTAATAATTACAAAATCAGCATTAATTCCATTTGATTTCAACATATTCAATTGAAAAATAACAAAATCAGCATTAATTCAATTTGATTTCAAGATTCCAATGGAAAAATGACAAAATCAGCATTAATTCCAGTTGATTTCAAAATATTCAATTGAAGAATAACAAAATCATCATTAATTCCAATTGATTTCAACATATTCAATTGAAGAATTACAAAATCAGCATTAATACGATTTGATTTCAACATGTTCAATTGCAGAATAACAAAATCAGCATTAATACCATGTGATTTCAACATGTTCAATTGCAGAATAACAAAATCGGGATTAATTCCATTTGATTTCAACATTTTCAATTGCAGAATAACAAAATCAGCATTAATAATATTTGATTTCAACATTTTCAATTGCAGAATAACAAAATCAGCATTAATTCCATTTGATTTCAAAATTTGCAATTGCAGAATAACAAAATCAGCATTAATTCCAGTTGATTTCAACATTTTCAATTGCAGAATAAAAAAATCAGGGTTAATTGCAGTTGATTTGAATATTTTCAATTGCAGAATAACAAAATCTGCATTAATTCCAGTTGATTTCAACATATTCAATTGCAGAATAAAAAAATCAGCATTAATACTATTTGATTTCAACATTTTCAATTGAAGAATAACAAAATCAGCATTAATTCCAGTTGATTTGAACATTTTCAATTGAAGAATAAGAAAATCAGCATTAATTCCATTTGATTTCAACATTTTCAATTGAAGAATAACAAAATCAGGATTAATACCAGTTGATTTCAACATGTTCAATTGCAGAATAACAAAATCAGGATTAATTCCATTTGATTTCAACATTTTCAATTGCAGAATAACAAAATCAGCATTAATACCAGTTGATTTCAACATATTCAATTGATGAATACCAAAATCAGCATTAATTCCAGTTGATTTCAACATTTTCAATTGCAGAATAACAAAAGCAGCATTAATTCCATTTGATTCCAACATTTTCAATGGCAGAATAACAAAATCAGCATTAATACCATTTGATTTCAACATGTTCAATTGCAGAAGAACAAAATCACGATTAATTCCATTTGATTTCCACATTTTCAATTGCAGAATAACAAAATCAGCATTAAAAATATTTGATTTCAACATTTTCAATTGCAGAATAACAAAATCAGCATTAATTGCATTTGATTTCAAAATTTGCAATTGCAGAATAACAAAATCAGCATTAATACCAGTTGATTTCAACATTTTCAATTGCAGAATAACAAAATCAGCATTAATACGATTTGATTTCAACATGTTCAATTGCAGAATAACAAAATCAGAATTAATACCATTTGATTTCAACATGTTCAATTGCAGAATAACAAAATCAGGATTAATTCCATTTGATTTCAACATTTTCAATTGCAGAATAACAAAATCAGCATTAATAATATTTGATTTCAAAATATTCAATTGAAGAATAGCAAAATCAGCATTAATTCCAATTGATTTCAACATGTTCAATTGCAGAATAACAAAATCAGCATTAATACCATTTGATTTCAACATGTTCAATTGCAGAATAACAAAATCAGCATCAATACCATTTGATTTCAACATGTTCAATTGCAGAATAACAAAATCAGGATTAATACCAATTGATTTCAAAATTTTCAACAAAATCAGCATTAATACGATTTGATTTCAACATGTTCAATTGCAGAATAACAAAATCAGCTTTAATACCATTTGATTTCAACATGTTCAATTGCAGAATAACAAAATCAGCATTAATTCCATTTGATTTCAACATTTTCAATTGCAGAATAACAAAATCAGCATTAATAATATTTGATTTCAAAATATTCAATTGAAGAATAACAAAATCAGCATTAATACCATTTTATTTCAACATGTTCAATTGCAGAATAACAAAATCAGCATTAATTCCTTTTCATTTCAAAATTTTCAAATGACTAATAAATAATTCAGCATTAATTCCATTTGATTTCAACATTTTCAATTGAAAAATAACAGAATCAGCATTAATTTCAGTAGATTTCAACATTTCAAATTAATAATTACAAAATCAGCATTAATTCCATTTGATTTCAACACATTCAATTGAAAAATAACAAAATCAGCATTAATACAATTTGATTTCAAGATTCCAATGGAAAAATGACAAAATCAGCATTAATTCCAGTTGATTTCAAAATATTCAATTGAAGAATAACAAAATCAGCATTAATTCCATTTGATTTCAACATTTTCAATTGAAGAATAACAAAATCAGGATTAATACCAGTTGATTTCAACATGTTCAATTGCAGAATAACAAAATCAGGATTAATTCCATTTGATTTCAACATTTTCAATTGCAGAATAACAAAATCAGCATTAATAATATTTGATTTCAACATTTTCAATTGCAGAATAACAAAATCATCATTAATTCCATTTGATTTCAAAATTTGCAATTGCAGAATAACAAAATCAGCATTAATTCCATTTGATTTCACCATGTTCAATTGCAGAATAACAAAATCAGGATTAATTCCATTTGATTTCAACATTTTCAATTGCAGAATAACAAAATCAGCATTAATAATATTTGATTTCAACATTTTCAATTGCAGGATAACAAAATCATCATTAATTCCATTTGATTTCAAAATTTGCAATTGCAGAATAACAAAATCAGCATAAATACCATTTGATTTCAACATGTTCAATTGCAGAATAACAAAATCAGCATTAATTCCATTTGATTTCGACATCTTCAATTGAAGAATAACAAAATCAGGATTAATTCCATTTGATTTCAACATTTTCAATTGCAGAATAACAAAATCAGCATTAATTCCATTTGATTTCACCATGTTCAATTGCAGAATAACAAAATCAGTATTAATTCCATTTGATTTCAACATTTTCAATTGCAGAATAACAAAATCAGCATTAATAATATTTGATTTCAACATTTTCAATTGCAGAATAACAAAATCAGCATTAATTCCATTTGATTTCACCATGTTCAATTGCAGAATAACAAAATCAGGATTAATTCCATTTGATTTCAACATTTTCAATTGCAGAATAACAAAATCAGCATTAATTCCATTTGATTTCAACATTTTCAATTGCAGAATAACAAAATCATCATTAATTCCATTTGATTTCAAAATTTGCAATTGCAGAATAACAAAATCAGCATTAATTCCATTTGATTTCACCATGTTCAATTGCAGAATAACAAAATCAGGATTAATTCCATTTGATTTCAACATTTTCAATTGCAGAATAACAAAATCAGCATTAATAATATTTGATTTCAACATTTTCAATTGCAGAATAACAAAATCAGCATTAATTCCATTTGATTTCAACATTTTCAATTGCAGAATAACAAAATCAGCATGAATACCATTTGATTTCAACATGTTCAATTGCAGAATAACAAAATCAGGATTAATTGCAGTTGATTTGAACATTTTCAATTACAGAATAACAAAATCTGCATTAATTCCAGTTGATTTCAACATATTCAATTGCAGAATAAAAAAATCAGCATTAATACTATTTGATTTCAACATTTTCAATTGAAGAATTACAAAATCAGGATTAATTCTATTTGATTTCAAGATTTTCAATTGAAAAATAACAGAATCAGCATTAATTCCAGTAGATTTCAACATTTCAAATTAATAATTACAAAATCAGCATTAATTCCATTTGATTTCAACATATTCAATTGAAAAATAACAAAATCAGCATTAATTCAATTTGATTTCAAGATTCCAATGGAAAAATGACAAAATCAGCATTAATACCAGTTGATTTCAAAATATTCAATTGAAGAATAACAAAATCAGCATTACTTCCAATTGATTTCAACATATTCAATTGAAGAATTACAAAATCAGCATTAATACGATTTGATTTCAACATGTTCAATTGCAGAATAACAAAATCAGCATTAATACCATGTGATTTCAACATGTTCAATTGCAGAATAACAAAATCAGGATTAATTCCATTTGATTTCAACATTTTCAATTGCAGAATAACAAAATCAGCATTAATAATATTTGATTTCAACATTTTCAATTGCAGAATAACAAAATCAGCATTAATTCCATTTGATTTCAAAATTTGCAATTGCAGAATAACAAAATCAGCATTAATTCCAGTTGATTTCAATATTTTCAATTGCAGAATAACAAAATCAGGGTTAATTGCAGTTGATTTGAATATTTTCAATTGCAGAATAACAAAATCTGCATTAATTCCAGTTGATTTCAACATATTCAATTGCAGAATAAAAAAATCAGCATTAATACTATTTGATTTCAACATTTTCAATTGAAGAATAACAAAATCAGCATTAATTGCAGTTGATTTGAACATTTTCAATTGCAGAATTACAAAATCAGCATTAATACCATTTGATTTCAACATTTTCAATTGCAGAATAACAAAATCAGGATTAATTCCATTTGATTTCAACATGTTCAATTGCAGAATAACAAAATCAGCATTAATTCCATTTGATTTCAAAATTTGCAATTGCAGAATAACAAAATCAGCATTAATACCAGTTGATTTCAACATATTCAATTGAAGAATAACAAAATCAGCATTAATTCCAGTTGATTTCAACATTTTCAATTGCAGAATAACAAAAGCAGCATTAATTCCATTTGATTCCAACATTTTCAATTGCAGAATAACAAAATCAGCATTAATACCATTTGATTTCAACATGTTCAATTGCAGAAGAACAAAATCAGGATTAATTCCATTTGATTTCCACATTTTCAATTGCAGAATAACAAAATCAGCATTAAAAATATTTGATTTCAACATTTTCAATTGCAGAATAACAAAATCAGCATTAATTCCATTTGATTTCAAAATTTGCAATTGCAGAATAACAAAATCAGCATTAATACCAGTTGATTTCAACATTTTCAATTGCAGAATAACAAAATCAGCATTAATACGATTTGATTTCAACATGTTCAATTGCAGAATAACAAAATCAGCATTAATACCATTTGATTTCAACATGTTCAATTGCAGAATAACAAAATCAGGATTAATACCAGTTGATTTCAACATTTTCAATTGCAGAATAACAAAATCAGCATTAATACGATTTGATTTCAACAAATTCAATTGCAGAATAACAAATTCAGCATTAATACCATTTGATTTCAACATGTTCAATTGCAGAATAAGAAAATCAGGATTAATTCCATTTGATTTCAACATTTTCAATTTTTCAGAATAACAAAATCAGCATTAATAATATTTGATTTCAAAATATTCAATTGAAGAATAGCAAAATCAGCATTAATTCCAATTGATTTCAACATGTTCAATTGCAGAATAACAAAATCAGCATTAATACCATTTGATTTCAACATGTTCAATTGCAGAATAACAAAATCAGCATTAATACCATTTGATTTCAACATGTTGAATTGCAGAATAACAAAATCAGGATTAATACCAGTTGATTTCAACATTTTCAATTGCAGAATAACAAAATCAGCATTAATACGATTTGATTTCAACATGTTCAATTGCAGAATAACAAAATCAGCATTAATACCATTTGATTTCAACATGTTCAATTGCAGAATAACAAAATCAGCATTAATAATATTTGATTTCAAAATATTCAATTGAAGAATAACAAAATCAGCATTAATACCATTTGATTTCAACATGTTCAATTGCAGAATAACAAAATCAGCATTAATTCCTTTTCATTTCAAAATTTTCAAATGACTAATAAATTATTCAGCATTAATTCCATTTGATTTCAACATTTTGAATTGAAAAATAACAGAATCAGCATTAATTCCAGTTGATTTCAACATTTTCAATTGAAAAATAACAGAATCAGCATTAATTCCAGTAGATTTCAACATTTCAAATTCATAATTACAAAATCAGCATTAATTCCATTTGATTTCAACACATTCAATTGAAAAATAACAAAATCAGCATTAATTCAATTTGATTTCAAGATTCCAATGGAAAAATGACAAAATCAGCATTAATTCCAGTTGATTTCACCATTTTCAATTGAAGAATAACAAAATCAGCATTAATTCCAGTTGATTTCAAAATATTCAATTGAAGAATAACAAAATCAGCATTAATTCCAATTGATTTCAACATATTCAATTGAAGAATTACAAAATCAGCATTAATTCCATTTGATTTCAAAATTTGCAATTGCAGAATAACAAAATCAGCATTAATTCCATTTGATTTCACCATGTTCAATTGCAGAATAACAAAATCAGGATTAATTCCATTTGATTTCAACATTTTCAATTGCAGAATAACAAAATCAGCATTAATAATATTTGATTTCAACATTTTCAATTGCAGAATAACAAAATCAGCATTAATTCCATTTGATTTCAAAATTTGCAATTGCAGAATAACAAAATCAGGATTAATACCAGTTGATTTCAACATATTCAATTGCAGAATAACAAAATCAGCATTAATTGCATTTGATTTCAACATTTTCAATTGCAGAATAACAAAATCAGCAATAATACCATTTGATTTCAAAATGTTCAATTGCAGAATAACCAAATCAGCATTAATACTATTTGATTTCAACATTTTCAATTGCAGAATAACCAAATCAGCATTAATTGCATTTGATTTCAACATGTTCAATTGCAGAATAAAAAAATATGCATTAATTCCAATTGATTTCAAAATGTGCAATTGCAGAATAACAAAATCAGCATTAATACCATTTGATTTCAACATGTTCAATTGCAGAATAACAAAATCAGGATTAATTCCATTTGATTTCAACATTTTCAATTGCAGAATAACAAAATCAGCATTAATAATATTTGATTTCAAAATATTCAATTGAAGAATAACAAAATCAGCATTAATTCCAATTGATTTCAACATATTCAATTGAAGAATTACAAAATCAGCATTAATTCCATTTGATTTCAACATTTTCAATTGAGGAATAACAAAATCAGGATTAATACCAGTTGATTTCAACATTTTCAATTGCAGAATAACAAAATCAGCATTAATACGATTTGATTTCAACATGTTCAATTGCAGAATAACAAAATCAGCATTAATACCATTTGATTTCAACATGTTCAATTGCAGAATAACAAAATCAGCATTAATTCCTTTTCATTTCAAAATTTTCAAATGACTAATAAATAATTCAGCATTAATTCCATTTGATTTCAACATTTTCAATTGAAAAATAACAGAATCAGCATTAATTCCAGTAGATTTCAACATTTCAAATTAATAATTACAAAATCAGCATTAATTCCATTTGATTTCAACACATTCAATTGAAAAATAACAAAATCAGCATTAATTCAATTTGATTTCAAGATTCCAATGGAAAAATGACAAAATCAGCATTAAATCCAGTTGATTTCAACATATTCAATTGCAGAATAACAAAAGCAGCATTGATACCATTTGATTTCAAAATTTTCAATAGCAGAATAACAAAATCAGCATTAATACGATTTGATTTCAACATATTCAATTGCAGAATAACAAAATCACCATTAATACCATTTGATTTCAACATTTTCAATTGCAGAATAATAAAATCAGCATTAATTACATTTGATTTCGACATGTTCAGTTGAAGAATAATAAGATCAGCCTTAATTCCATTCGATTTAAACATGTTCATTTGCAGAATAACAAAATCAGCATTAATTCCATTTGATTTAAACAGGTTCAATTGCAGAATAACAAAATCCGCATTAATTCTATTTGATTTCAACATGTTCGATTGAAGAACAAAATCAGCATTAATTCCATTTCATTTCAACATTTTCAATTGCAGAAAAACAAAATCAGCATTAATTCCATTTGATATAAACAGGTTCAATTGCAGAATAACAAAATCAGCATTAATTCCATTTGATTTCAACATGTTCAATTGAAGAACAAAATCAGCATTAATTCCATTTGATTTCAACATTTTCCATTGCAGAATAACAAAATCAGAATTAATTCCATTTGATTTCAACATAATCAATTGAAGAACAAAATCAGCATTAATTCCTTTTGATTTCAACATTTTCAATTGCAGAATAAAAAAATATGCATTAATTCCATTTGATTTCAAAATTTGCAATTGCAGAATAACAAAATCAGCATTAATACCATTTGATTTCAACATGTTCAATTGCAGAATAACAAAATCAGGATTAATAATATTTGATTTCAAAATATTCAATTGAAGAATAACAAAATCAGCATTAATTCCAATTGATTTCAACATATTCAATTGAAGAATTACAAAATCAGCATTAATTCCATTTGATTTCAACATTTTCAATTGAAGAATAACAAAATCAGGATTAATACTAGTTGATTTCAACATTTTCAATTGCAGAATAACAAAATCATCATTAGTACGATTTGATTTCAACATGTTCAATTGCAGAATAACAAAATCAGCATTAATACCATTTGATTTCAACATGTTCAATTGCAGAATAACAAAATCAGCATTAATTCTTTTTCATTTCAAAATTTTCAAATGACTAATTAATAATTCAGCATTAATTCCATTTGATTTCAACATTTTCAATTGAAAAATAACAGAATCAGCATTAATTCCAGTAGATTTCAACATTTCAAATTAATAATTACAAAATCAGCATTAATTCCATTTGATTTCAACACATTCAATTGAAAAATAACAAAATCAGCATTAATTCAATTTGATTTCAAGATTCCAATGGAAAAATGACAAAATCAGCATTAAATCCAGTTGATTTCAACATATTCAATTGCAGAATAACAAAAGCAGCATTGATACCATTTGATTTCAACATTTTCAATAGCAGAATAACAAAATCAGCATTAATACGATTTGATTTCAACATTTTCAATTGCAGAATAACAAAATCTGCATTAATTCCATTTGATTTCAACATATTCAATTGAAGAATAACAAAATCAGCATTAATTCCATTTGATTTCAACATATTCAATTGAAGAATAACTAAATCAGCATTAATTCCATTTGATTTCAACATTTTCAATTGCAGAATAACAAAATCAGCATTAATACCATTTGATTTCAACATGTTCAATTGCTGAATAACAAAATCAGAATTAATTCCATTTGATTTCAACATTTTCAATTGCAGAATAACAAAATCAGCATTAATTCCATTTGATTTCAACATTTCAATTGAAGAATAACAAAATGAGCATTAATGCCATTTGATTTCAACATGTTCAATTGAAGAAAAACCAAATCAGCATTAATACCATTTGATTTCAACATGTTCAATTGCAGAATAACAAAATCAGCATTAATTCCATTTGATTGAAAATGGTTCAATTGCAGAATAACAAAATCAGCATTAATTCCATTTCATTTCAACATGTTCAATTGAAGAACAAAATCAGTATTAATACCATTTGATTTCAACATGTCCAATTGCAGAATAACAAAATAAGCATTAATTCCATTTGCTTTCAACATTTTCAATTGCAGAATAACAAAATCAGCATTAATTCCATTTGATTTCACCATGTTCAATTGCAGAATAACAAAATCAGCATTAATTCCATTTGATTTCAACATTTTCAATTGAGGAATAACAATATCAGCATTAGTTCAATTTGATTTCAACATTTTCAATTGAAGAATAACAATATCAGCATTAGTTCAATTTGATTTCAACATTTTCAATTGAGGAATAACAATATCAGCATTAGTTCAATTTGATTTCAACATTTTCAATTGAAGAATAACAATATCAGCATTAGTTCAATTTGATTTCAACATTTTCAATTGAGGAATAACAATATCAGAATTAGTTCAATTTGATTTCAACATTTTCAATTGAGGAATAACAATATCAGCATTAGTTCAATTTGATTTCAACATTTTCAATTGAGGAATAACAATATCAGCATTAGTTCAATTTGATTTCAACATTTTCAATTGAGGAATAACAATATCAGCATTAGTTCAATTTGATTTCCACATTTTCAATTGAAAAATAACAAAATCAGCATTAATTCCAGTGGATTTCAACATTTTCAATTGAAGAATAACAAAATCAGCATTAATTCCACTTGATTTCAACATTTTCAATTGAAAAATAACAAAATCAGCATTAATTCCAGTTGATTTCAACATTTTCAATTGAAAAATATCAAAAGCAGCATTAATTCCACTTGATTTCAATATTTGCAATTGAAGAATTACAAAATCAGCATTAATTCCACTATATTTCAACATTTTAAATTGAAGAATAACAAAATCAGCATTAATTCCACTTGATTTCAACATTTTCAATTGAAAAATAACAAAATCAGAATTAATTCCAGCGGATTTCCTCATTTTCAATTGAAAAATAACAAAATCAGCATTAATTCCATTTGATTTCAACATTTTCTATTGAAGAATAACAAAATCAGCATTAATTCCACTTGATTTCAATATTTTCAATTGAAAAATAACAAAATCAGCATTAATTCCACTTGATTTCAACATTTTCAATTGAAAAATAACAAAATCAGCGTTAATTCCACTTGATTTCAACATTTTCAATTGAAGAATAACAAAATCAGCATTAATTCCAGTTGATTTCATCATTTTCAATTGAAGAATAACAAAATCAGCATTAATTCCACTTGATTTTAACATTTTCAATTGAAAAATAACAAAATCAGCATTAATTCCACTTGATTTCAACATTTTCAATTGAAAAATAACAAAATCAGCATTAATTCAGCTTGATTTCAACATTTTCAATTCAAAAATAACAAAATCAGCATTAATTCCACTTGATTTCAACATTTTCAATTGAAAAATAACAAAATCAGCATTAATTCCACTTGATTTCAACATTTTCAATTGAAGAATAACAAGATCAGCATTAATTCCACTTGATTTCAACATTTTCAATTGAAGAATAACAAAATCAGCATTAATTCCAATGGATTTCAACATTTTCAATTGAAAAATAACAATATCAGCATTAATTCCATTTGATTCCAACATTTTCTATTGAAAATTAACAAAATCAGCATTAATTCCAGTGGATTTCCACATTTTCAATTGAAAAATAACAAAACCAGCATTAATTCCACTTGATTTCAACATTTTCAATTGAAAAATAACAAAATCAGCATTAATTCCTATTGGATTTCCACATTTTCAATTGAAATATAACAAAATCAGCATTAATTCCAGTGGATTTCCACATTTTCAATTGAAAAATAACAAAATCAGCATTAATTCCAGTGGATTTCCACATTTTCAATTGAAATAAAAACAAAATCAGAATTAATTCCAGTGGATTTCCACATTTTCAATTGAAAAATAACAAAACCAGCATTAATTCCACTTGATTTCAACATTTTCAATTGAAAAATAACAAAATCAGCATTAATTCCTATTGGATTTCCACATTTTCAATTGAAATATAACAAAATCAGCATTAATTCCTATTGGATTTCCACATTTTCAATTGAAAAATAACAAAATCAGCATTAATTCCCCTTGATTTCGACATTTTCAATTGAAGAATAAAAAAATCAGCATTAATTCCAGTGGATTTCCACATTTCCAATTGAAAAATAACAAAATCAGTATTAATTCCACTTGATTTCAAAATTTCAATTGAAAAATAACAAAATCAGCATTAATTCCACTTGATTTCAACATTTTCAATTGAAAAATAACAAAATCAGCATTAATTCCAGTGGATTTCCACATTTTCAATTGAAAAATAACAAAATCAGAATTAATTCCAGCGGATTTCCACATTTTCAATTGAAAAATAACAAAATCAGCATTAATTCCACTTCATTTCAACATTTTCAATTGAAAAATAACAAAATCAGCATTAATTCCTCTTGATTTCAACATTCTCAATTGAAAAATAAAAAAATCAGCATTAATTCCAGGGAATTTCTACATTTTCAATTGAAAAATAACAAAATCATCATTAATTCCAGTTGATTTCCACATTTTCAATTGAAAAATAACAAAATCAGCATTAATTCCACTTGATTTCAACATTTTCAATTGAAAAATAACAAAATCTGCATTAATTCCAGTGGATTTCCAAATTTTCAATTGAAGAAAAACAAAATCAGCATTAATTCCAGTGGATTTCAGCATTTTCAATTGAAAAATAACAAAATCAGCATTAATTCCAGTTGATTTCCACATTTTCAATTGAAAAATAACAAAATCAGCATTAATTCCAGTGGATTTCCACATTTTCAATTGAAAAATAACAAAATCAGCATTAATTCCAGTGGATTTCCACATTTTCAATTGAAAAATAACAAAATCAGCATTAATTCCAGAGGACTTCCACATTTTCAATTGAAAAGTAACAAAATCAACATAAATTCCCCTTGATTTCGACATTTTCAATTGAAGAATAACAAAATCAGCATTAATTCCAGTGGATTTCCACATTTTCAATTGAAAAATAACAAAATCAGTATTAATTCAACTTGATTTAAACATTTTCAATTGAAAAATTACAAAATCAGCATTAATTCCACTTGATTTCAACATTTTCAATTGAAAAATAACAAAATCAGCATTAATTCCAGTGGATTTCCACATTTTCTATTGAAAAATAACAAAATCAGCATTAATTCCCGTGGATTTCCACATTTTCAATTGAAAAATAACAAAATCAGAATTAATTCCAGGGGATTTCCACATTTTCAATTGAAAAATAACAAAATCAGCATTAATTCCACTTGATTTCAACATTTTCAATTGAAAAATAACAAAATAAGCATTAATTCCAGTGGATTTCCAAATTTACAGTTGAAAAAAAAACAAAATCAGCATTAATTCCAGTGGATTTCCACATTTTCAATTGAAAAATAACAAAATCAGAATTGATTCCAGCGGATTTCCACATTTTCAATTGAAAAATAACAAATTCAGCATTAATTCCACTTGATTTCAACATTTTCAATTGAAATATAACAAAATCAGCATTAATTCCAGTGGATTTCCAAATTTTCAATTGAAAAATAACAAAATCAGCATTAATTCCAGTGGATTTCCACATTTTCAATTGAAAAGTAACAAAATCAGCATTAATTCCAGTTGATTTCCACATTTTCAATTGAAAAATAACAAAATCAAAATTAATTCCAGTGGATTTCCACATTTTCAATTGAAAAATAACAAAATCAGCATTAATTCCATTTGATTTCAACATTTTCAATTGAAAAATAACAAAATCAGCATTAATTCCAATTGATTTAAACATTTTCAATTGAAAAGTAACAAAATCAACATTAATTCCACTAGATTTCAACATTTTCAATTGAAAAATAACAAAATCAGCATTAATTCCACTTGATTTCAACATTTTCAATTGAAAAATAACAAAATCAGCATTAATTCCAGTGGATTTCCACATATTCAATTGAAAAATAACAAAATCAGCATTAATTCCAGTGGATTTCCACATTTTCAATTGAAAAATAACAAAATCAGCATTAATTCCAGTGGATTTCCACATTTTCAATTGAAAAATAACAAAATCAGCATTAATTCCAGTGGATTTCCACATTTTCAATTGAAAAATAACAAAATCAGCATTAATTCCAGTGGATTTCCACATTTTCAATTGAAAAATAACAAAATCAGCATTAATCCCAGTGGATTTCCACATTTTCAATTAAAAAATAACAAAATCAGAATTAATTCCAGCGGATTTCCACATTTTCAATTGAAAAATAACAAAATCAGCATTAATTCCACTTGATTTCTACATTTTCAATTGAAAAATAACAAAATCAGCATTAATTCCACTTGATTTCAACATTTTCAATTGAAAAATAAAAAAATCAGAATTAATTCCAGTGGATTTCCACATTTTCAATTGAAAAATAACAAAATCAGCATTAATTCCAGTTGATTTCCACATTTTCAATTGAAAAATAACAAAATCAGCATTAATTCCAGTGGATTTCCACATTTTCAATTGAAAAATAACAAAATCAGCATTAATTCCAGTGGATTTCCACATTTTCAATTGAAAAAAAACAAAATCAGCATTAATTCCAGTGGATTTCCACATTTTCAATTGAAAAAAAACAAAATCAGCATTAATTCCAGTGGATTTCCACATTTTCAATTGAAAAATAACAAAATCAGCATTAATTCCAGTGGATTTCCACATTTTCAATTGAAAAATAACAAAATCAGCATTAATTCCAGTGGATTTCCACATTTTCAATTGAAAAATAACAAAATCAGCATTAATTCCTGTGGATTTCAACATTTTCAATTGAAAAATAACAAAATCTGCATTAATTCCAGTGCATTTCCACATTTTCAATTGAAAAATAACAAAATCAGCATTAATTCCAGTGGATTTCCACATTTTCAATAGAAAAATAACAAAATCAGCATTAATTCCAGTTGATTTCCACATTTTCAATTGAAAAATAACAAAATCAGCATTAATTCCACTTGATTTCAACATTTTCAATTGAAAAATAACGAAATCAGCATCAATTCCAGTGGATTTCCAAATTTGCAATTGAAAAATAACAAAATCAGCATTAATTCCAGTGGATATCCACATTTTCAATTGAAAAATAACAAAATCTGAATTAATTCCAGCGGATTTTCACATTTTCAATTGAAAAATAACAAAATCAGCATTAATTCCACTTGATTTCAACATTTTCAATTGAAAAATAACAAAATCAGCATTAATTCCAGTTGATTTCCACATTTTCAATTGAAAAATAACAAAATCAGCATTAATTCCACTTGATTTCAACATTTTCAATTGAAAAATAACAAAATCAGCATTAATTCCATTTGATTTCAACATTTTCAATTGAAAAATAACAAAATCAGCATTAATTCCAATTGATTTAAACATTTTCAATTGAAAAATAACAAAATCAACATTAATTCCACTAGATTTCAACATTTTCAATTGAAAAATAACAAAATCAGCATTAATTCCACTTGATTTCAACATTTTCTATTGAAAAATAACAAAATCAGCATTAATTCCAGTGGATTTCCACATATTCAATTGAAAAATAACAAAATCAGCATTAATTCCACTTGATTTCAACATTTTCAATTGAAAAATAACAAAATCAGCATTAATTCCTGTGGATTTCAACATTTTCAATTGAAAAATAACAAAATCAGCATTAATTCCAGTGGATTTCCACATTTTCAATTAAAAAATAACAAAATCAGAATTAATTCCAGCGGATTTCCACATTTTCAATTGAAAAATAACAAAAATCAGCATTAATTCCACTTCATTTAAACATTTTCAATTGAAAAATAACAAAATCAGCATTAATTCCAGTTGATTTCCACATATTCAATTGAAAAATAACAAAATCAGCATTAATTCCAGTGGATTTCCACATTTTCAATTGAAAAATAACAAAATCAGCATTAATTCCAGTGGATTTCCACATTTTCAATTGAAAAATAACAAAATCAGCATTAATTCCAGTGGATTTCCACATTTTCAATTGAAAAATAACAAAATCAGCATTAATTCCAGTGGATTTCCACATTTTCAATTGAAAAATAACAAAATCAGCATTAATCCCAGTGGATTTCCACATTTTCAATTAAAAAATAACAAAATCAGAATTAATTCCAGCGGATTTCCACATTTTCAATTGAAAAATAACAAAATCAGCATTAATTCCACTTGATTTCTACATTTTCAATTGAAAAATAACAAAATCAGCATTAATTCCACTAGATTTCAACATTTTCAATTGAAAAATAAAAAAATCAGAATTAATTCCAGTGGATTTCCACATTTTCAATTGAAAAATAACAAAATCAGCATTAATTCCAGTTGATTTCCACATTTTCAATTGAAAAATAACAAAATCAGCATTAATTCCAGTGGATTTCCACATTTTCAATTGAAAAATAACAAAATCAGCATTAATTCCAGTGGATTTCCACATTTTCAATTGAAAAAAAACAAAATCAGCATTAATTCCAGTGGATTTCCACATTTTCAATTGAAAAAAAACAAAATCAGCATTAATTCCAGTGGATTTCCACATTTTCAATTGAAAAATAACAAAATCAGCATTAATTCCAGTGGATTTCCACATTTTCAATTGAAAAATAACAAAATCAGCATTAATTCCAGTGGATTTCCACATTTTCAATTGAAAAATAACAAAATCAGCATTAATTCCTGTGGATTTCAACATTTTCAATTGAAAAATAACAAAATCTGCATTAATTCCAGTGCATTTCCACATTTTCAATTGAAAAATAACAAAATCAGCATTAATTCCAGTGGATTTCCACATTTTCAATAGAAAAATAACAAAATCAGCATTAATTCCAGTTGATTTCCACATTTTCAATTGAAAAATAACAAAATCAGCATTAATTCCACTTGATTTCAACATTTTCAATTGAAAAATAACGAAATCAGCATCAATTCCAGTGGATTTCCAAATTTGCAATTGAAAAATAACAAAATCAGCATTAATTCCAGTGGATATCCACATTTTCAATTGAAAAATAACAAAATCTGAATTAATTCCAGCGGATTTTCACATTTTCAATTGAAAAATAACAAAATCAGCATTAATTCCACTTGATTTCAACATTTTCAATTGAAAAATAACAAAATCAGCATTAATTCCAGTTGATTTCCACATTTTCAATTGAAAAATAACAAAATCAGCATTAATTCCACTTGATTTCAACATTTTCAATTGAAAAATAACAAAATCAGCATTAATTCCATTTGATTTCAACATTTTCAATTGAAAAATAACAAAATCAGCATTAATTCCAATTGATTTAAACATTTTCAATTGAAAAATAACAAAATCAACATTAATTCCACTAGATTTCAACATTTTCAATTGAAAAATAACAAAATCAGCATTAATTCCACTTGATTTCAACATTTTCTATTGAAAAATAACAAAATCAGCATTAATTCCAGTGGATTTCCACATATTCAATTGAAAAATAACAAAATCAGCATTAATTCCACTTGATTTCAACATTTTCAATTGAAAAATAACAAAATCAGCATTAATTCCTGTGGATTTCAACATTTTCAATTGAAAAATAACAAAATCAGCATTAATTCCAGTGGATTTCCACATTTTCAATTAAAAAATAACAAAATCAGAATTAATTCCAGCGGATTTCCACATTTTCAATTGAAAAATAACAAAAATCAGCATTAATTCCACTTCATTTAAACATTTTCAATTGAAAAATAACAAAATCAGCATTAATTCCAGTTGATTTCCACATATTCAATTGAAAAATAACAAAATCAGCATTAATTCCAGTGGATTTCCACATTTTCAATTGAAAAATAACAAAATCAGCATTAATTCCAGTGGATTTCCACATTTTCAATTGAAAAATAACAAAATCAGCATTAATTCCAGTGGATTTCCACATTTTCAATTGAAAAATAACAAAATCAGCATTAATTCCAGTGGATTTCCACATTTTCAATTGAAAAATAACAAAATCAGCATTAATCCCAGTGGATTTCCACATTTTCAATTAAAAAATAACAAAATCAGAATTAATTCCAGCGGATTTCCACATTTTCAATTGAAAAATAACAAAATCAGCATTAATTCCACTTGATTTCTACATTTTCAATTGAAAAATAACAAAATCAGCATTAATTCCACTAGATTTCAACATTTTCAATTGAAAAATAAAAAAATCAGAATTAATTCCAGTGGATTTCCACATTTTCAATTGAAAAATAACAAAATCAGCATTAATTCCAGTTGATTTCCACATTTTCAATTGAAAAATAACAAAATCAGCATTAATTCCAGTGGATTTCCACATTTTCAATTGAAAAATAACAAAATCAGCATTAATTCCAGTGGATTTCCACATTTTCAATTGAAAAAAAACAAAATCAGCATTAATTCCAGTGGATTTCCACATTTTCAATTGAAAAAAAACAAAATCAGCATTAATTCCAGTGGATTTCCACATTTTCAATTGAAAAATAACAAAATCAGCATTAATTCCAGTGGATTTCCACATTTTCAATTGAAAAATAACAAAATCAGCATTAATTCCAGTGGATTTCCACATTTTCAATTGAAAAATAACAAAATCAGCATTAATTCCTGTGGATTTCAACATTTTCAATTGAAAAATAACAAAATCTGCATTAATTCCAGTGCATTTCCACATTTTCAATTGAAAAATAACAAAATCAGCATTAATTCCAGTGGATTTCCACATTTTCAATAGAAAAATAACAAAATCAGCATTAATTCCAGTTGATTTCCACATTTTCAATTAAAAAATAACAAAATCAGCATTAATTCCACTTGATTTCAACATTTTCAATTGAAAAATAACGAAATCAGCATCAATTCCAGTGGATTTCCAAATTTGCAATTGAAAAATAACAAAATCAGCATTAATTCCAGTGGATATCCACATTTTCAATTGAAAAATAACAAAATCTGAATTAATTCCAGCGGATTTTCACATTTTCAATTGAAAAATAACAAAATCAGCATTAATTCCACTTGATTTCAACATTTTCAATTGAAAAATAACAAAATCAGCATTAATTCCAGTTGATTTCCACATTTTCAATTGAAAAATAACAAAATCAGCATTAATTCCACTTGATTTCAACATTTTCAATTGAAAAATAACAAAATCAGCATTAATTCCATTTGATTTCAACATTTTCAATTGAAAAATAACAAAATCAACATTAATTCCAATTGATTTAAACATTTTCAATTGAAAAATAACAAAATCAACATTAATTCCACTAGATTTCAACATTTTCAATTGAAAAATAACAAAATCAGCATTAATTCCACTTGATTTCAACATTTTCTATTGAAAAATAACAAAATCAGCATTAATTCCAGTGGATTTCCACATATTCAATTGAAAAATAACAAAATCAGCATTAATTCCACTTGATTTCAACATTTTCAATTGAAAAATAACAAAATCAGCATTAATTCCAGTGGATTTCCACATTTTCAATTAAAAAATAACAAAATCAGAATTAATTCCAGCGGATTTCCACATTTTCAATTGAAAAATAACAAAAATCAGCATTAATTCCACTTCATTTAAACATTTTCAATTGAAAAATAACAAAATCAGCATTAATTCCAGTTGATTTCCACATTTTCAATTGTAAAATAACAAAATCAAAATTAATTCCAGTGGATTTCCACATTTTCAATTGAAAAATAGCAAAATCAGCATTAATTCCATTTGATTTCAACATTTTCAATTGAAAAATAACAAAATCAGCATTAATTCCAATTGATTTAAACATTTTCAATTGAAAAATAACAAAATCAGCATTAATTCCACTAGATTTCAACATTTTCAATTGAAAAATAACAAAATCAGCATTAATTCCACTTGTTTTCAATATTTTCAATTGAAAAATAACAAAATCAGCATTAATTCCAGTGGATTTCCTCATATTCAATTGAAAAATAACAAAATCAGCATTAATTCCAGTGGATTTAGACATTTTCAATTGAAAAATAACAAAATCAGTATTAATTCCACTTGATTTCAACATTTTCAATTGAAAAATAACAAAATCAGCATTAATTCCAGTGGATTTCCACATTTTCAATTGAAAAATAGCAAAATCAGCATTAATTCTATTTGATTTCAACATTTTCAATTGAAAAATAACAAAATCAGCATTAATTCCAATTGATTTAAACATTTTCAATTGAAAAATAACAAAATCAACATTAATTCCACTAGATTTCAACATTTTCAATTGAAAAATAACAAAATCAGCATTAATTCCACTTGTTTTCAACATTTTCAATTGAAAAATAACAAAATCAGCATTAATTCCAGTGGATTTCCTCATATTCAATTGAAAAATAACAAAATCAGCATTAATTCCAGTGGATTTACACATTTTCAATTGAAAAATAACAAAATCAGTATTAATTCCACTTGATTTCAACATTTTCAATTGAAAAATAACAAAATCAGCATTAATTCCACTTGATTTCAACATTTTCAATTGAAAAATAACAAAATCAGCATTAATTCCAATTGATTTCTACATTTTCAATTGAAAAATAACAAAATCAGCATTAATTCCACTTGATTTCAACATTTTCAATTGAAAAATAAAAAAATCAGAATTAATTCCAGTGGATTTCCACATTTTCAATTGAAAAATAACAAAATCAGCATTAATTCCAGTTGATTTCCACATTTTCAATTGAAAAATAACAAAATCAGCATTAATTCCACTTGATTTCAACATTTTCAATTGAAAAATAACAAAATCAGCATTAATTCCAGTGGATTTCCACATTTTCAATTGAAAAAAAACAAAATCAGCATTAATTCCAGTGGATTTCCACATTTTCAATTGAAAAATAACAAAATCAGCATTAATTCCAGTGGATTTCCACATTTTCAATTGAAAAATAACAAAATCAGCATTAATTCCAGTGGATTTCCACATTTTCAATTGAAAAATAACAAAATCAGCATTAATTCCAGTGGATTTCAACATTTTCAATTGAAAAATAACAAAATCAGCATTAATTCCAGTTGATTTCCACATTTTCAATTGAAAAATAACAAAATCAGCATTAATTCCACTTGATTTCAACATTTTCAATTGAAAAATAACGAAATCAGCATCAATTCCAGTGGATTTCCAAATTTGCAATTGAAAAATAACAAAATCAGCATTAATTCCAGTGGATATCCACATTTTCAATTGAAAAATAACAAAATCTGAATTAATTCCAGCGGATTTTCACATTTTCAATTGAAAAATAACAAAATCAGCATTAATTCCACTTGATTTCAACATTTTCAATTGAAAAATAACAAAATCAGCATTAATTCCAGTTGATTTCCACATTTTCAATTGAAAAATAACAAAATCAGCATTAATTCCACTTGATTTCAACATTTTCAATTGAAAAATAACAAAATCAGCATTAATTCCATTTGATTTCAACATTTTCAATTGAAAAATAACAAAATCAGCATTAATTCCAATTGATTTAAACATTTTCAATTGAAAAATAACAAAATCAACATTAATTCCACTAGATTTCAACATTTTCAATTGAAAAATAACAAAATCAGCATTAATTCCACTTGATTTCAACATTTTCTATTGAAAAATAACAAAATCAGCATTAATTCCAGTGGATTTCCACATATTCAATTGAAAAATAACAAAATCAGCATTAATTCCACTTGATTTCAACATTTTCAATTGAAAAATAACAAAATCAGCATTAATTCCAGTGGATTTCAACATTTTCAATTGAAAAATAATAAAATCAGCATTAATTCCAGTGGATTTCCACATTTTCAATTAAAAAATAACAAAATCAGAATTAATTCCAGCGGATTTCCACATTTTCAATTGAAAAATAACAAAAATCAGCATTAATTCCACTTCATTTAAACATTTTCAATTGAAAAATAACAAAATCAGCATTAATTCCAGTTGATTTCCACATTTTCAATTGTAAAATAACAAAATCAAAATTAATTCCAGTGGATTTCCACATTTTCAATTGAAAAATAGCAAAATGAGCATTAATTCCATTTGATTTCAACATTTTCAATTGAAAAATAACAAAATCAGCATTAATTCCAATTGATTTAAACATTTTCAATTGAAAAATAACAAAATCAGCATTAATTCCACTAGATTTCAACATTTTCAATTGAAAAATAGCAAAATCAGCATTAATTCCAATTGTTTTCAATATTTTCAATTGAAAAATAACAAAATCAGCATTAATTCCAGTGGATTTCCTCATATTCAATTGAAAAATAACAAAATCAGCATTAATTCCAGTGGATTTAGACATTTTCAATTGAAAAATAACAAAATCAGTATTAATTCCACTTGATTTCAACATTTTCAATTGAAAAATAACAAAATCAGCATTAATTCCAGTGGATTTCCACATTTTCAATTGAAAAATAGCAAAATCAGCATTAATTCTATTTGATTTCAACATTTTCAATTGAAAAATAACAAAATCAGCATTAATTCCAATTGATTTAAACATTTTCAATTGAAAAATAACAAAATCAACATTAATTCCACTAGATTTCAACATTTTCAATTGAAAAATAACAAAATCAGCATTAATTCCACTTGTTTTCAACATTTTCAATTGAAAAATAACAAAATCAGCATTAATTCCAGTGGATTTCCTCATATTCAATTGAAAAATAACAAAATCAGCATTAATTCCACTTGATTTCAACATTTTCAATTGAAAAATAACAAAATCAGCATTAATTCCACTTGATTTCAACATTTTCAATTGAAAAATAACAAAATCAGCATTAATTCCAATTGATTTCTACATTTTCAATTGAAAAATAACAAAATCAGCATTAATTCCACTTGATTTCAACATTTTCAATTGAAAAATAAAAAAATCAGAATTAATTCCAGTGGATTTCCACATTTTCAATTGAAAAATAACAAAATCAGCATTAATTCCAGTTGATTTCCACATTTTCAATTGAAAAATAAAAAAATCAGAATTAATTCCACTTGATTTCAACATTTTCAATTGAAAAATAACAAAATCAGCATTAATTCCAGTGGATTTCCACATTTTCAATTGAAAAAAAACAAAATCAGCATTAATTCCAGTGGATTTCCACATTTTCAATTGAAAAATAACAAAATCAGCATTAATTCCAGTGGATTTCCACATTTTCAATTGAAAAATAACAAAATCAGCATTAATTCCAGTGGATTTCCACATTTTCAATTGAAAAATAACAAAATCAGCATTAATTCCAGTGGATTTCAACATTTTCAATTGAAAAATAACAAAATCAGCATTAATTCCAGTTGATTTCCACATTTTCAATTGAAAAATAACAAAATCAGCATTAATTCCACTTGATTTCAACATTTTCAATTGAAAAATAACGAAATCAGCATCAATTCCAGTGGATTTCCAAATTTTCAATTGAAAAATAACAAAATCAGCATTAATTCCAGTGGATATCCACATTTTCAATTGAAAAATAACAAAATCTGAATTAATTCCAGCGGATTTTCACATTTTCAATTGAAAAATAACAAAATCAGCATTAATTCCACTTGATTTCAACATTTTCAATTGAAAAATAACAAAATCAGCATTAATTCCAGTTGATTTCCACATTTTCAATTGAAAAATAACAAAATCAGCATTAATTCCACTTGATTTCAACATTTTCAATTGAAAAATAACAAAATCAGCATTAATTCCATTTGATTTCAACATTTTCAATTGAAAAATAACAAAATCAGCATTAATTCCAATTGATTTAAACATTTTCAATTGAAAAATAACAAAATCAACATTAATTCCACTAGATTTCAACATTTTCAATTGAAAAATAACAAAATCAGCATTAATTCCACTTGATTTCAACATTTTCTATTGAAAAATAACAAAATCAGCATTAATTCCAGTGGATTTCCACATATTCAATTGAAAAATAACAAAATCAGCATTAATTCCACTTGATTTCAACATTTTCAATTGAAAAATAACAAAATCAGCATTAATTCCAGTGGATTTCAACATTTTCAATTGAAAAATAACAAAATCAGCATTAATTCCAGTGGATTTCCACATTTTCAATTAAAAAATAACAAAATCAGAATTAATTCCAGCGGATTTCCACATTTTCAATTGAAAAATAACAAAAATCAGCATTAATTCCACTTCATTTAAACATTTTCAATTGAAAAATAACAAAATCAGCATTAATTCCAGTTGATTTCCACATTTTCAATTGTAAAATAACAAAATCAAAATTAATTCCAGTGGATTTCCACATTTTCAATTGAAAAATAGCAAAATGAGCATTAATTCCATTTGATTTCAACATTTTCAATTGAAAAATAACAAAATCAGCATTAATTCCAATTGATTTAAACATTTTCAATTGAAAAATAACAAAATCAGCATTAATTCCACTAGATTTCAACATTTTCAATTGAAAAATAACAAAATCAGCATTAATTCCAATTGTTTTCAATATTTTCAATTGAAAAATAACAAAATCAGCATTAATTCCAGTGGATTTCCTCATATTCAATTGAAAAATAACAAAATCAGCATTAATTCCAGTGGATTTAGACATTTTCAATTGAAAAATAACAAAATCAGTATTAATTCCACTTGATTTCAACATTTTCAATTGAAAAATAACAAAATCAGCATTTATTCCAGTGGATTTCCACATTTTCAATTGAAAAATAGCAAAATCAGCATTAATTCTATTTGATTTCAACATTTTCAATTGAAAAATAACAAAATCAGCATTAATTCCAATTGATTTAAACATTTTCAATTGAAAAATAACAAAATCAACATTAATTCCACTAGATTTCAACATTTTCAATTGAAAAATAACAAAATCAGCATTAATTCCACTTGTTTTCAACATTTTCAATTGAAAAATAACAAAATCAGCATTAATTCCAGTGGATTTCCTCATATTCAATTGAAAAATAACAAAATCAGCATTAATTCCACTTGATTTCAACATTTTCAATTGAAAAATAACAAAATCAGCATTAATTCCACTTGATTTCAACATTTTCAATTGAAAAATAACAAAATCAGCATTAATTCCAATTGATTTCTACATTTTCAATTGAAAAATAACAAAATCAGCATTAATTCCACTTGATTTCAACATTTTCAATTGAAAAATAAAAAAATCAGAATTAATTCCAGTGGATTTCCACATTTTCAATTGAAAAATAACAAAATCAGCATTAATTCCAGTTGATTTCCACATTTTCAATTGAAAAATAAAAAAATCAGAATTAATTCCACTTGATTTCAACATTTTCAATTGAAAAATAACAAAATCAGCATTAATTCCAGTGGATTTCCACATTTTCAATTGAAAAAAAACAAAATCAGCATTAATTCCAGTGGATTTCCACATTTTCAATTGAAAAATAACAAAATCAGCATTAATTCCAGTGGATTTCCACATTTTCAATTGAAAAATAACAAAATCAGCATTAATTCCAGTGGATTTCCACATTTTCAATTGAAAAATAACAAAATCAGCATTAATTCCAGTGGATTTCAACATTTTCAATTGAAAAATAACAAAATCAGCATTAATTCCAGTTGATTTCCACATTTTCAATTGAAAAATAACAAAATCAGCATTAATTCCACTTGATTTCAACATTTTCAATTGAAAAATAACGAAATCAGCATCAATTCCAGTGGATTTCCAAATTTTCAATTGAAAAATAACAAAATCAGCATTAATTCCAGTGGATATCCACATTTTCAATTGAAAAATAACAAAATCTGAATTAATTCCAGCGGATTTTCACATTTTCAATTGAAAAATAACAAAATCAGCATTAATTCCACTTGATTTCAACATTTTCAATTGAAAAATAACAAAATCAGCATTAATTCCAGTTGATTTCCACATTTTCAATTGAAAAATAACAAAATCAGCATTAATTCCACTTGATTTCAACATTTTCAATTGAAAAATAAGAAAATCAGCATTAATTCCATTTGATTTCAACATTTTCAATTGAAAAATAACAAAATCAGCATTAATTCCAATTGATTTAAACATTTTCAATTGAAAAATAACAAAATCAACATTAATTCCACTAGATTTCAACATTTTCAATTGAAAAATAACAAAATCAGCATTAATTCCACTTGATTTCAACATTTTCTATTGAAAAATAACAAAATCAGCATTAATTCCAGTGGATTTCCACATATTCAATTGAAAAATAACAAAATCAGCATTAATTCCACTTGATTTCAACATTTTCAATTGAAAAATAACAAAATCAGCATTAATTCCAGTGGATTTCAACATTTTCAATTGAAAAATAACAAAATCAGCATTAATTCCAGTGGATTTCCACATTTTCAATTGAAAAATAACAAAATCAGCATTAATTCCAGTGGATTTCCACATTTTCAATTAAAAAATAACAAAATCAGAATTAATTCCAGCGGATTTCCACATTTTCAATTGAAAAATAACAAAAAACAGCATTAATTCCACTTCATTTAAACATTTTCAATTGAAAAATAACAAAATCAGCATTAATTCCAGTTGATTTCCACATTTTCAATTGAAAAATAACAAAATCAAAATTAATTCCAGTGGATTTCCACATTTTCAATTGAAAAATAGCAAAATCAGCATTAATTCCATTTGATTTCAACATTTTCAACTGAAAAATAACAAAATCAGCATTAATTCCAATTGATTTAAACATTTTCAATTGAAAAATAACAAAATCAGCATTAATTCCACTAGATTTCAACATTTTCAATTGAAAAATAACAAAATCAGCATTAATTCCACTTGTTTTCAATATTTTCTATTGAAAAATAACAAAATCAGCATTAATTCCAGTGGATTTCCTCATATTCAATTGAAAAATAACAAAATCAGCATTAATTCCAGTGGATTTAGACATTTTCAATTGAAAAATAACAAAATCAGCATTAATTCCACTTGATTTCAACATTTTCAATTGAAAAATAACAAAATCAGCATTAATTCCAGTGGATTTCCACATTTTCAATTGAAAAATAGCAAAATCAGCATTAATTCTATTTGATTTCAACATTTTCAATTGAAAAATAACAAAATCAGCATTAATTCCAATTGATTTAAACATTTTCAATTGAAAAATAACAAAATCAACATTAATTAAACTAGATTTCAACATTTTCAATTGAAAAATAACAAAATCAGCATTAATTCCACTTGTTTTCAACATTTTCAATTGAAAAATAACAAAATCAGCATTAATTCCAGTGGATTTCCTCATATTCAATTGAAAAATAACAAAATCAGCATTAATTCCAGTGGATTTACACATTTTCAATTGAAAAATAACAAAATCAGTATTAATTCCACTTGATTTCAACATTTTCAATTGAAAAATAACAAAATCAGCATTAATTCCACTTGATTTCAACATTTTCAATTGAAAAATAACAAAATCAGCATTAATTCCAATTGATTTAAACATTTTCAATTGAAAAATAACAAAATCAACATTAATTCCACTTGATTTCGACATTTTCAATTGAAGAATAACAAAATCAGCATTAATTCCAGTGGATTTCCACATTTTCAATTGAAAAATAACAAAATCAGAATTAATTCCAGCGGATTTCTACATTTTCTATTGAAAAATAACAAAATCAGCATTAATTCCAGTGGATTTCCACATTTTCAATTGAAAAATAACAAAATCAGCATTAATTCCAGTTGATTTCCAAATTGTCAATTGAAAAATAACAAAGTCAGCATTAATTCCAGTGGATTTCCACATTTTCAATTGAAAAATAACAAAATCAGCATTAATTCCAGTGGATTTCCTCATATTCAATTGAAAAATAACAAAATCAGCATTAATTCCAGTGGATTTACACATTTTCAATTGAAAAATAACAAAATCAGTATTAATTCCACTTGATTTCAACATTTTCAATTGAAAAATAACAAAATCAGCATTAATTCCACTTGATTTCAACATTTTCAATTGAAAAATAACAAAATCAGCATTAATTCCAATTGATTTAAACATTTTCAATTGAAAAATAACAAAATCAGCATTAATTCCAGTTGATTTCCAAATTTTCAATTGAAAAATAAAAAGTCAGCATTAATTCCAGTGGATTTCCACATTTTCAATTGAAAAATAACAAAATCAGCATTAATTCCAGTTGATTTCCACATTTTCAATTGAAAAATAACAAAATCAGAATTAATTCTAGTGGATTTCCACATTTTCTATTGAAAAATAACAAAATCAGCATTAATTCCACTTGATTTCAACATTTTCAATTGAAAAATAACAAAATCAGCATTAATTCCAATTGATTTCAACATTTTCAATTGAAAAATAACAAAATCAGCATTAATTCCACTTGATTTCAACATTTTCAATTGAAAAATAACAAAATCAGCATTAATTCCAGTGGATTTACACATTTTCAATTGAAAAATAACAAAATCAGCATTAATTCCAGTGGATTTCCACATTGTCAATTGAAAAATAACAAAATCAGCATTAATTCCAGTGGATTTCCACATTTTCAATTGAAAAATAACAAAATCAGCATTAATTCCAGTGGATTTCCACATTTTCAATTGAAAAATAACAAAATCAGCATTAATTCCAGTGGATTTCCACATTTTCAATTAAAAAATAACAAAATCAGAATTAATTCCAGCGGATTTCCACATTTTCAATTGAAAAATAACAAAATCAGCATTAATTCCACTTGATTTCAACATTTTCAATTGAAAAATAACAAAATCAGCATTAATTCCCCTTGATTTCAACATTTTCAATTGAAAAATAAAAAAATCAGCATTAATTCCAGTGGATTTCCACATTTTCAATTAAAAAATAACAAAATCAGAATTAATTCCAGCGGATTTCCACATTTTCAATTGAAAAATAACAAAATCAGCATTAATTCCACTTGATTTCAACATTTTCAATTGAAAAATAACAAAATCAGCATTAATTCCCCTTGATTTCAACATTTTCAATTGAAAAATAAAAAAATCAGAATTAATGCCAGTGGATTTCCACATTTTCAATTGAAAAATAACAAAATCAGCATTAATTCCAGTTGATTTCCACATTTTCAATTGAAAAATAACAAAATCAGCATTAATTCCACTTGATTTCAACATTTTCAATTGAAAAATAACAAAATCAGCATTAATTCCAGTGGATTTCCACATTTTCAATTGAAAAATAACAAAATCAGCATTAATTCCAGTGGATTTCCACATTTTCAATTGAAAAATAACAAAATCAGCATTAATTCCAGTGGATTTCCACATTTTCAATTGAAAAATAACAAAATCAGCATTAATTCCAGTGGATTTCCACATTTTCAATTAAAAAATAACAAAATCAGAATTAATTCCAGCAGATTTCCACATTTTCAATTGAAAAATAACAAAATCAGCATTAATTCCAGTTGATTTCCACATTTTCAATTGAAAAATAACAAAATCAGCATTAATTCCACTTGATTTCAACATTTTCAATTGAAAAATAACAAAATCAGCATTAATTCCAGTGGATTTCCACATTTTCAATTGAAAAAAAACAAAATCAGCATTAATTCCAGTGGATTTCCACATTTTCAATTGAAAAATAACAAAATCAGCATTAATTCCAGTGGATTTCCACATTTTCAATTGAAAAATAACAAAATCAGCATTAATTCCAGTGGATTTCCACATTTTCAATTGAAAAATAACAAAATCAGCATTAATTCCAGTGGATTTCAACATTTTCAATTGAAAAATAACAAAATCTGCATTAATTCCAGTGCATTTCCACATTTTCAATTGAAAAATAACAAAATCAGCATTAATTCCAGTGGATTTCCACATTTTCAATAGAAAAATAACAAAATCAGCATTAATTCCAGTTGATTTCCACATTTTCAATTGAAAAATAACAAAATCAGCATTAATTCCACTTGATTTCAACATTTTCAATTGAAAAATAACGAAATCAGCATCAATTCCAGTGGATTTCCAAATTTTCAATTGAAAAATAACAAAATCAGCATTAATTCCAGTGGATATCCACATTTTCAATTGAAAAATAACAAAATCTGAATTAATTCCAGCGGATTTTCACATTTTCAATTGTAAAATAACAAAATCAGCATTAATTCCACTTGATTTCAACATTTTCAATTGAAAAATAACAAAATCAGCATTAATTCCAGTTGATTTCCACATTTTCAATTGAAAAATAACAAAATCAAAATTAATTCCACTTGATTTCAACATTTTCAATTGAAAAATAACAAAATCAGCTTTAATTCCATTTGATTTCAACATTTTCAATTGAAAAATAACAAAATCAGCATTAATTCCAATTGATTTAAACATTTTCAATTGAAAAATAACAAAATCAACATTAATTCCACTAGATTTCAACATTTTCAATTGAAAAATAACAAAATCAGCATTAATTCCACTTGATTTCAACATTTTCTATTGAAAAATAACAAAATCAGCATTAATTCCAGTGGATTTCCACATTTTCAATTGAAAAATAACAAAATCAGCATTAATTCCAGTGGATTTCCACATTTTCAATTAAAAAATAACAAAATGAGAATTAATTCCAGCGGATTTCCACATTTTCAATTGAAAAATAACAAAAATCAGCATTAATTCCACTTCATTTAAACATTTTCAATTGAAAAATAACAAAATCAGCATTAATTCCAGTTGATTTCCTCATTTTCAATTGAAAAATAACAAAATCGAAATTAATTCCAGTGGATTTCCACATTTTCAATTGAAAAATAGCAAAATCAGCATTAATTCCATTTGATTTCAACATTTTCAATTGAAAAATAACAAAATCAGCATTAATTCCAATTGATTTAAACATTTTCAATTGAAAAATAACAAAATCAGCATTAATTCCACTAGATTTCCACATTTTCAATTGAAAAATAACAAAATCAGCATTAATTCCACTTGATTTCAACATTTTCAATTGAAAAATAAAAAAATCAGAATTAATTCCAGTGGATTTCCACATTTTCAATTGAAAAATAACAAAATCAGCATTAATTCCAGTTGATTTCCACATTTTCAATTGAAAAATAACAAAATCAGCATTAATTCCACTTGATTTCAACATTTTCAATTGAAAAATAACAAAATCAGCATTAATTCCAGTGGATTTCCACATTTTCAATTGAAAAAAAACAAAATCAGCATTAATTCCAGTGGATTTCCACATTTTCAATTGAAAAATAACAAAATCAGCATTAATTCCAGTGGATTTCCACATTTTCAATTGAAAAATAACAAAATCAGCATTAATTCCAGTGGATTTCCACATTTTCAATTGAAAAATAACAAAATCAGCATTAATTCCAGTGGATTTCAACATTTTCAATTGAAAAATAACAAAATCTGCATTAATTCCAGTGCATTTCCACATTTTCAATTGAAAAATAACAAAATCAGCATTAATTCCAGTGGATTTCCACATTTTCAATAGAAAAATAACAAAATCAGCATTAATTCCAGTTGATTTCCACATTTTCAATTGAAAAATAACAAAATCAGCATTAATTCCACTTGATTTCAACATTTTCAATTGAAAAATAACGAAATCAGCATCAATTCCAGTGGATTTCCAAATTTTCAATTGAAAAATAACAAAATCAGCATTAATTCCAGTGGATATCCACATTTTCAATTGAAAAATAACAAAATCTGAATTAATTCCAGCGGATTTTCACATTTTCAATTGAAAAATAACAAAATCAGCATTAATTCCACTTGATTTCAACATTTTCAATTGAAAAATAACAAAATCAGCATTAATTCCAGTTGATTTCCACATTTTCAATTGAAAAATAACAAAATCAAAATTAATTCCACTTGATTTCAACATTTTCAATTGAAAAATAACAAAATCAGCATTAATTCCATTTGATTTCAACATTTTCAATTGAAAAATAACAAAATCAGCATTAATTCCAATTGATTTAAACATTTTCAATTGAAAAATAACAAAATCAACATTAATTCCACTAGATTTCAACATTTTCAATTGAAAAATAACAAATTCAGCATTAATTCCACTTGATTTCAACATTTTCTATTGAAAAATAGCAAAATCAGCATTAATTCCAGTGGATTTCCACATATTCAATTGAAAAATAACAAAATCAGCATTAATTCAACTTGATTTCAACATTTTCAATTGAAAAATAACAAAATCAGCATTAATTCCAGTGGATTTCAACATTTTCAATTGAAAAATAACAAAATCAGCATTAATTCCAGTGGATTTCCACATTTTCTATTGAAAAATAACAAAATCAGCATTAATTCCAGTGGATTTCCACATTTTCAATTAAAAAATAACAAAATCAGAATTAATTCCAGCGGATTTCCACATTTTCAATTGAAAAATAACAAAAATCAGCATTAATTCCACTTCATTTAAACATTTTCAATTGAAAAATAACAAAATCAGCATTAATTCCAGTTGATTTCCACATTTTCAATTGAAAAATAACAAAATCAAAATTAATTCCAGTGGATTTCCACATTTTGAATTGAAAAATAGCAAAATCAGCATTAATTCCATTTGATTTCAACATTTTCAATTGAAAAATAACAAAATCAGCATTAATTCCAATTGATTTAAACATTTTCAATTGAAAAATAACAAAATCAGCATTAATTCCACTAGATTTCAACATTTTCAATTGAAAAATAACAAAATCAGCATTAATTCCACTTGTTTTCAACATTTTCAATTGAAAAATAACAAAATCAGCATTAATTCCAGTGGATTTTCTCATATTCAATTGAAAAATAACAAAATCAGCATTAATTCCAGTGGATTTAGACATTTTCAATTGAAAAATAACAAAATCAGTATTAATTCCACTTGATTTCAACATTTTCAATTGAAAAATAACAAAATCAGCATTAATTCCACTTGATTTCCACATTTTCAATTGAAAAATAGCAAAATCAGCATTAATTCTATTTGATTTCAACATTTTCAATTGAAAAATAACAAAATCAGCATTAATTCCAATTGATTTAAACATTTTCAATTGAAAAATAACAAAATCAACATTAATTCCACTAGATTTCAACATTTTCAATTGAAAAATAACAAAATCAGCATTAATTCCACTTGTTTTCAACATTTTCAATTGAAAAATAACAAAATCAGCATTAATTCCAGTGGATTTCCTCATATTCAATTGAAAAATAACAAAATCAGCATTAATTCCAGTGGATTTACAAATTTTCAATTGAAAAATAACAAAATCAGTATTAATTCCACTTGATTTCAACATTTTCAATTGAAAAATAACAAAATCAGCATTAATTCCACTTGATTTCAACATTTTCAATTGAAAAATAACAAAATCAGCATTAATTCCAATTGATTTAAAACATTTTCAATTGAAAAATAACAAAATCAACATTAATTCCACTTGATTTCGACATTTTCAATTGAAGAATAACAAAATCAGCATTAATTCCAGTGGATTTCCACATTTTCAATTGAAAAATAACAAAATCAGAATTAATTCCAGCGGATTTCTACATTTTCTATTGAAAAATAACAAAATCAGCATTAATTCTAGTGGATTTCCACATTTTCAATTGAAAAATAACAAAATCAGCATTAATTCCAGTTGATTTCCAAATTTTCAATTGAAAACTAACAAAGTCAGCATTAATTCCAGTGGATTTCCACATTTTCAATTGAAAAATAACAAAATCAGCATTAATTCCAGTTGATTTCCACATTTTCAATTGAAAAATAACAAAATCAGAATTAATTCTAGTGGATTTCCACATTTTCAATTGAAAAATAACAAAATCAGCATTAATTCCACTTGATTTCAACATTTTCAATTGAAAAATAACAAAATCAGCATTAATTCCAATTGATTTCAACATTTTCAATTGAAAAATAACAAAATCAACATTAATTCCACTAGATTTCAACATTTCCAATTGAAAAATAACAAAATCAGCATTAATTCCAGTGGATTTCCACATTTTCAATTGGAAAATAACAAAATCAGCATTAATTCCAGTGGATTTCCACATTTTCAATTGAAAAATAACAAAATCAGCATTAATTCCAGTGGATTTCCACATTTTCAATTGAAAAATAACAAAATCAGTATTAATTCCACTTGATTTCAACATTTTCAATTGAAAAATACTAAAATCAGCATTAATTCCACTTGATTTCAACATTTTCAATTGAAAAATAACAAAATCTGCATTAATTCCAGTGGATTTCGAAATTTTCAATAGAAAAATAACAAAATCTGAATTAATTCCAGTGGATTTCCACATTTTCAATTGAAAAATAACAAAATCAGCATTAATTCCAGTGGATTTCCACATTTTGAATTGAAAAAAAACAAAACCAGAATTAATTCCAGCGGATTTCCACTTTTTCTATTGAAAAATAACAAAATCAGCATTAATTCCACTTGATTTCCACATTTTCAATTGAAAAATAACAAAATCAGCATTAATTCCAGTGGACTTCCACATTTTCAATTGAAAAATAACAAAATCAGAATTAATTCCAGTGGATTTCCAAATTTTCAATTGAAAATAACAAAATCAGCATTAATTCCATTTGATTTCAACATTTTCAATTGAAAAATAACAAAATCAGCATCAATTCCAGTTTGTTTTAAACTTTTTCAATTGAAAAATAACAAAATCAACATTAATTCCTCTTGATTTCAAAATTTTCAATTGAAAAATAACAAAATCAGCATTAATTCCACTTGATTTCAACATTTTCAATTGAGAAATAACAAAATCAGCATTAATTCCATTTGATTTCAACATTTTCAATTGAAAAATAACAAAATCAGCATTAATTCCACTTGATTTCAACATTTTCAATTGAAAAATAAAGAATCAGCATTAATTCCAGTGGATTTCCACATTTTCAATTGAAAAATAACAAAATCAGAATTAATTCCAGCAGTTTTCCACATTTTCAATTGAAAAATAACAAAATCAGCATTAATTCCACTTGATTTCAAGATTTTCAATTGAAAAATAACAAAATCAGCATTAATTCCAGTGGATTTCAAAATTTTCAATTGAAAAATAACAAAATCAGCATTAATTCCAGTGGATTTCCACATTTTCAATTGAAAAATAACAAAATCAGCATTAATTCCAGTGGATTTCCACATTTTCAATTGAAAAATAACAAAATCAGAATTAATTCCAGTTGATTTCCATATTTTCAATTGAAAAATAACAAAATCAGAATTAATTCCAGTTGATTTCCATATTTTCAATTGAAAAATAACAAAATCAGCATTAATTCCACTTGATTTCAAAATTCTCTATTGAAAAATAAGAAAATCAGCATTAATTCCAATGGATTTCCACATTTTCAATTGAAAAATAACAAAATCAGCATTAATTCCAGTTGATTTCCACATTTTCAATTGAAAAATAACAAAATCAGCATTAATTCCAGTTGATTTAAACATTTTCAATTGAAAAATAACAAAATCAACATTAATTCCACTTGATTTCAACATTTTCAATTGAAAAATAACAAAATCAGCATTAATTCCACTTGATTTCAACATTTTCAATATAAAAATAACAAAATCTGTCTTTACTTCCAGTGGATTTCCACATTTTCAATTGAAAAATAACAAAATCAGCATTAATTCCAGTGGACTTCCACATTTTCAATTGAAAAATAACAAAATCAGCATTAATTCCACTTGATTTCGACATTTTCAATTGAAGAATAACAAAATCAGCATTACATACAGTGGATTTCCACATTTTCAATTGAAAAATAACAAAATCAACATTAATTCCAGTAGATTTCAACTTTTTCAATTGAAAAATAACAAAATCAGCATTAATTCCACTTGATTTCAACATTTTCACTTGAAAAATAACAAAATCAGCATTAATTCCAGTGGACTTCCACATTTTCAATTGAAAAATAACAAAATCAGCATTAATTCCACTTGATTTCGACATTTTCAATTGAAGAATAACAAAATCAGCATTACATACAGTGGATTTCCACATTTTCAATTGAAAAATAACAAAATCAATATTAATTCCAGTAGATTTCAACTTTTTCAATTGAAAAATAACAAAATCAGCATTAATTCCACTTGATTTCAACATTTTCACTTGAAAAATAACAAAATCAGCATTAATTCCAGTGGAATTCCACATTTTCAATTGCAAAATAACAAAATCAGCATTAATTCCATTGGATTTCCACATTTTCAATTGAAAAATAACAAAATCACCATTAATTCCAGTGGAATTCCACATTTTCAATTGAAAAATAACAAAATCAGCATTAATTCCAGCGGATTTCCACATTTTCAATTGAAAAATAACAAAATCAGAATTAATTCCAGTGGAATTCCACATTTTCAATATAAAATAACAAAATCAGCATTAATTCCATTTGATTTCAACATTTTCAATTGAAAAATAACAAAATCAGCATTAATTCCAGTTGATTTAAACATTTTCAATTGAAAAATAACAAAATCAACATTAATTTCACTTGATTTCAACATTTTCAATTGAAAAATAACAAAATCAGCATTAATTCCACTTGATTTCAACATTTTCAATTGAAAAATAACAAAATCAGCATTAATTCCAGTGGATTTCCACATTTTCAATTGAAAAATAACAAAATCAGCATTAATTCCAGTGGATTTCCACATTTTCAATTGAAAAATAACAAAATCAGCATTAATTCCGATTGATTTCAACATTTTCAATTGAAGAATAACAAAATCAGCATTAATTCCAGTTTATTTCAAAATTTTCAATTGAAGAATAACAAAATCCGGATTAATTCCATTTGATTTCAACATATTCAATTGATGAATAACAAAATCTGCATTAATTCCAGTTTATTTCAAAATTTTCTATTGAAGAATAACAAAATCAGCATTAATTCCATTTGATTTCAACATTTTCAATTGAAGAATAACAAAATCAGCATTAATTCCATTTGACTTCAACATTTTCAATTGAAAAATTAAAAAATCAGCATTAACTCCATTTGATTTCAACATTTTCAATTGAAGTATACCAAAATCAGCATTAATTACATTTGATTTCAACATTTTCAACAGAAGAATAACAAAATCCGGATTAATTCCATTTGATTTCAACATATTCAATTGAAGAATAACAAAATCAGCATTAATTCCATTTGATTTCAATATTTTCAATTGAAGAATAACAAAATCAGCATTAATTCCATTTGATTTCAACATTTTCATTTGAAGAATTATAAAATCGGCATTAATTCCATTAGATTTCCACATTTTCAATTGAAAAATAACAAAAATAGCATTAATTCCAGTTGATTTCAACATTTTCTATTGGAGAATAATAACATCAGCATTAATTCCATTTGATTTCAACATTTTCAATTGAAGAATAACAAAATCAGAATTAATTCCAGTGGATTTCCATATTTTCAATTGAAAAATAACAAAATCAGCATTAATTCCATTTGATTTAAACATTTTCAATTGAAAAATAACAAAATCAGCATTAATTCCAATTGATTTAAACATTTTCAATTGAAAAATAACAAAATCAGCATTAATTCCACTTGATTTCAACATTTTCAATTGAAAAATTAAAAAATCAGCATTAATTCCAGTGGATTTCCACATTTTCAATTGAAAAATAACAAAATCAGCATTAATTCCAGTGGATTTCCACATTTTCAATTGAAAAATAACAAAATCAGAATTAATTCCAGTGGATTTCCAAATTTTCAATTGAAAATAACAAAATCAGCATTAATTCCATTTGATTTCAACATTTTCAATTGAAAAATAACAAAATCAGCATTAATTCCAGTTTGTTTTAAACTTTTTCAATTGAAAAATAACAAAATCAACATTAATTCCTCTTGATTTCAAAATTTTCAATTGAAAAATAACAAAATCAGCATTAATTCCACTTGATTTCAACATTTTCAATTGAGAAATAACAAAATCAGCATTAATTCCATTTGATTTCAACATTTTCAATTGAAAAATAACAAAATCAGCATTAATTCCACTTGATTTCAACATTTTCAATTGAAAAATAAAGAATCAGCATTAATTCCAGTGGATTTCCACATTTTCAATTGAAAAATAACAAAATCAGAATTAATTCCAGCAGTTTTCCACATTTTCAATTGAAAAATAACAAAATCAGCATTAATTCCACTTGATTTCAAGATTTTCAATTGAAAAATAACAAAATCAGCATTAATTCCAGTGGATTTCAAAATTTTCAATTGAAAAATAACAAAATCAGCATTAATTCCAGTGGATTTCCACATTTTCAATTGAAAAATAACAAAATCAGCATTAATTCCAGTGGATTTCCACATTTTCAATTGAAAAATAACAAAATCAGAATTAATTCCAGTTGATTTCCATATTTTCAATTGAAAAATAACAAAATCAGAATTAATTCCAGTTGATTTCCATATTTTCAATTGAAAAATAACAAAATCAGCATTAATTCCACTTGATTTCAAAATTCTCTATTGAAAAATAAGAAAATCAGCATTAATTCCAATGGATTTCCACATTTTCAATTGAAAAATAACAAAATCAGCATTAATTCCAGTTGATTTCCACATTTTCAATTGAAAAATAACAAAATCAGCATTAATTCCAGTTGATTTAAACATTTTCAATTGAAAAATAACAAAATCAACATTAATTCCACTTGATTTCAACATTTTCAATTGAAAAATAACAAAATCAGCATTAATTCCACTTGATTTCAACATTTTCAATATAAAAATAACAAAATCTGTCTTTACTTCCAGTGGATTTCCACATTTTCAATTGAAAAATAACAAAATCAGCATTAATTCCAGTGGACTTCCACATTTTCAATTGAAAAATAACAAAATCAGCATTAATTCCACTTGATTTCGACATTTTCAATTGAAGAATAACAAAATCAGCATTACATACAGTGGATTTCCACATTTTCAATTGAAAAATAACAAAATCAACATTAATTCCAGTAGATTTCAACTTTTTCAATTGAAAAATAACAAAATCAGCATTAATTCCACTTGATTTCAACATTTTCACTTGAAAAATAACAAAATCAGCATTAATTCCAGTGGACTTCCACATTTTCAATTGAAAAATAACAAAATCAGCATTAATTCCACTTGATTTCGACATTTTCAATTGAAGAATAACAAAATCAGCATTACATACAGTGGATTTCCACATTTTCAATTGAAAAATAACAAAATCAATATTAATTCCAGTAGATTTCAACTTTTTCAATTGAAAAATAACAAAATCAGCATTAATTCCACTTGATTTCAACATTTTCACTTGAAAAATAACAAAATCAGCATTAATTCCAGTGGAATTCCACATTTTCAATTGCAAAATAACAAAATCAGCATTAATTCCATTGGATTTCCACATTTTCAATTGAAAAATAACAAAATCACCATTAATTCCAGTGGAATTCCACATTTTCAATTGAAAAATAACAAAATCAGAATTAATTCCAGCGGATTTCCACATTTTCAATTGAAAAATAACAAAATCAGAATTAATTCCAGTGGAATTCCACATTTTCAATATAAAATAACAAAATCAGCATTAATTCCATTTGATTTCAACATTTTCAATTGAAAAATAACAAAATCAGCATTAATTCCAGTTGATTTAAACATTTTCAATTGAAAAATAACAAAATCAACATTAATTTCACTTGATTTCAACATTTTCAATTGAAAAATAACAAAATCAGCATTAATTCCACTTGATTTCAACATTTTCAATTGAAAAATAACAAAATCAGCATTAATTCCAGTGGATTTCCACATTTTCAATTGAAAAATAACAAAATCAGCATTAATTCCAGTGGATTTCCACATTTTCAATTGAAAAATAACAAAATCAGCATTAATTCCGATTGATTTCAACATTTTCAATTGAAGAATAACAAAATCAGCATTAATTCCAGTTTATTTCAAAATTTTCAATTGAAGAATAACAAAATCCGGATTAATTCCATTTGATTTCAACATATTCAATTGATGAATAACAAAATCTGCATTAATTCCAGTTTATTTCAAAATTTTCTATTGAAGAATAACAAAATCAGCATTAATTCCATTTGATTTCAACATTTTCAATTGAAGAATAACAAAATCAGCATTAATTCCATTTGACTTCAACATTTTCAATTGAAAAATTAAAAAATCAGCATTAACTCCATTTGATTTCAACATTTTCAATTGAAGTATAACAAAATCAGCATTAATTACATTTGATTTCAACATTTTCAACAGAAGAATAACAAAATCCGGATTAATTCCATTTGATTTCAACATATTCAATTGAAGAATAACAAAATCAGCATTAATTCCATTTGATTTCAATATTTTCAATTGAAGAATAACAAAATCAGCATTAATTCCATTTGATTTCAACATTTTCATTTGAAGAATTATAAAATCGGCATTAATTCCATTAGATTTCCACATTTTCAATTGAAAAATAACAAAAATAGCATTAATTCCAGTTGATTTCAACATTTTCTATTGGAGAATAATAACATCAGCATTAATTCCATTTGATTTCAACATTTTCAATTGAAGAATAACAAAATCAGAATTAATTCCAGTGGATTTCCATATTTTCAATTGAAAAATAACAAAATCAGCATTAATTCCATTTGATTTAAACATTTTCAATTGAAAAATAACAAAATCAGCATTAATTCCAATTGATTTAAACATTTTCAATTGAAAAATAACAAAATCAGCATTAATTCCACTTGATTTCAACATTTTCAATTGAAAAATTAAAAAATCAGCATTAATTCCAGTGGATTTCCACATTTTCAATTGAAAAATAACAAAATCAGCATTAATTCCAGTGGATTTCCACATTTTCAATTGAAAAATAACAAAATCAGAATTAATTCCAGTGGATTTCCACATTTTCAATTGAAAAATAACAAAATCAGCATTAATTCCATTTGATTTCAACATTTTCAATTGAAAAATAACAAAATCAGCATTAATTCCAATTGATTTCAACATTTTCAATTGAAAAATAAAAAAATCAGCATTAATTCCAGTGCATTTCCACATTTTCAATTGAAAAATAACAAAATCAGCATTAATTCCAGTTGATTTCCACATTTTCAAGTGAAAAATAACAAAATCAGAATTAATTCCAGTGGATTTCCACATTTTCAATTGAAAAATTACAAAATCAACATTAATTCCACTTGATTTCAACATTTTCAATTGAAAAATAACATAATCAGCATTAATTCCAGTGCATTTCCACATTTTCAATTGAAAAATAACAAAATCAAAATTAATTCCAGTGGATTTACACATTTTCAATTGAAAAATAACAAAATCAGCATTAATTCCAGTGGATTTCCACATTTTCAATTGAAAAATAACAAAATCAGCATTAATTCCAGTGGATTTCCACATTTTCAATTGAAAAATAACAAAATCAGCATTAATTCCAGTTGATTTCCATATTTTCAATTGAAAAATAACAAAATCAGCATTAATTCCAGTTGATTTAAACATTTTCAATTGAAGAATAACAAAATCAGCATTAATTCCAGTGGATTTCCTCATATTCAATTGAAAAATAACAAAATCAGCATTAATTCCAGTGGATTTCCACATTTTCAATTGAAAAATAACAAAATCAGTATTAATTCCACTTGATTTCAACATTTTCAATTGAAAAATAACAAAATCAGCATTAATTCCACTTGATTTCAAAATTTTCAATTGAAAAATAACAAAATCAGCATTAATTCCAATTGATTTAAACATTTTCAATTGAAAAATAACAAAATCAACATTAATTCCACTTGATTTTGACATTTTTAATTGAAGAATAACAAAATCAGCATTAATTCCAGTAGATTTCCACATTTTCAATTGAAAAATAACAAAATTAGTATTAATTCCACTTGATTTCAACATTTTAAATTGAAAAATAACAAAATCAGGATTAATTCCAGTGGATTTCCACATTTTCAATTGAAAAATAACAAAATCAGCATTAATTCCAATTGATTTCAACATTTTCAATTGAAGAATAACAAAATCAGCATTAATTCCAGTTTATTTCAAAATGTTCAATTGAAGAATAACAAAATCCGGATTAATTCCATTTGATTTCAACATATTCAATTGATGAATAACAAAATCTGCATTAATTCCAGTTTATTTCAAAATTTTCAATTGAAGAATAACAAAATCAGCATTAATTCCATTTGATTTCAACATTTTCAATTGAAGAATAACAAAATCAGCATTAATTGCATTTGACTTCAACATTTTCAATTGAAAAATTACAAAATCAGCATTAACTCCATTTTATTTCAACATTTTCAATTGAAGTATAACAAAATCAGCATTAATTACATTTGATTTCAACATTTTCAACAGAAGAATAACAAAATCCGGATTAATTCCATTTGATTTCAACATATTCAATTGAAGAATAACAAAATCAGCATTAATTCCATTTGATTTCAATATTTTCAATTGAAGAATAACAAAATCAGCATTAATTCCATTTGATTTCAACATTTTCATTTGAATAATTATAAAATCGGCATTAATTCCATTAGATTTCCACATTTTCAATTGAAAAATAACAAAAATAGCATTAATTCCAGTTGATTTCAACATTTTCTATTGAAGAATAATAACATCAGCATTAATTCCATTTGATTCCAAATTTTCAATTGAAGAATAACAAAATCAGCATTAATTCCAGATGATTTCAATATTTTCATTTGAAGAATAACAAAATCAGCATTAATTCCATTTGATTTCAACATTTTCAATTGCAAAATTACAAAATCAGCATTAATTCCATTTGATTTCAACATTTTCAATTGAAAAATAACAAAATCAGCATTAATTCCAGTTGTTTCCAACATATTCAATTGAAGAATAACAAAATCAGCATTAATTCCATTTGATTTCAACATTTTCAATTGAAAAATATCAAAATCAGCATTAACCCCATTTTATTTCAAGATTTTCAATTGAAGTATAACAAAATCAGCAATAATTCCATTTGATTTCAACATTTTCAATTGAAGAATAACAAAATCCGGGTTAATTCCATTTGATTTCAACATATTCAATTGAAGAATAACAAATTCAGCATTAATTCCTTTTGATTTCAAAATTTTCAATTGAAGAATAAAAAAATCTGCTATAATTCCATTTGGTTTCAACATTTTAAATTGAAGAATAACAAAATCAGCATTAATTACCTTTGATTTCAACATTTTCAATAGACAAATAACAAAATCTGCTATAATCCATTTGATTTTAACATTTTCAATTGAAAAATAACAAAATCTACTCTAATTCCAGATGATTTTAACTTTTTCAATTGAAAGAAGTCTGCTATAATTCCATTTGATTTCAACATTTTCAATTGAAGAATAGATAAATCTGCTATAATTCAATTATAATTTTAACTTTTTAAATTGGAACATAACAAAATCTGATATAATTATATTTGATTTTAACATTTTCAGTTTAAAATAACAAAATCTGATATACTTCCATTTGATTTTAACATTTAAATTGAAAAATAACAAAATCTGCTATAATTCCATTTGGTTTCAATATTTTCAATTGAAGAAGAACAAAATCCGCATTAATTCCCTTTGATTTCAACATTTTCAATTAAAGAATAACAAAATCAGCATTAATTCCTTTTGATTTCAACATTTTCAATAGTAGAATAACATATTCTGCATTAATTCCATTTGATTTCAACGTTTTCATTTGAAAAATAAAAAATTCAGCATTAATTCCAGTTGATTTCAACATTTTCAATTGAAGAATAACAAAATCAGCATTAAGTCCATTTGATTGCAACATTTTCAATTGAAAAATAACAAAATCCGCTATAATCCATTGGATTTTAACATTTTCAATTGAAAAATAATAAAATCTACTATAATTCCATTTGATTTCAACATTTTCAATTGAAGAATAACAAAATCTGCTATAATTCCATTTGATTTTTAAATAATCAATTGAAAAATAACAAAATCTGCTATAATTCAATTTGATTTCAACATTTTCAATTGAAAAATAACAAAACCTGCTATAATTCCATTTGATTTCAACATTTTCAATTGAAGAATAACAAGATCAGCATTAATTCCATTTCATTTCCCCATTTTCAATTGAAGAATAACAAAATCAGCATTAATTCCATTTGATTTCAACATTTTCGATTGAAGAATGAGAAAATATGCTATAATTCCATTTGATTTCAACATTTTCAATTGAAGAATAAAAAAATCTGCTATAATTCCATTTGGTTTCAACATTTTCAATTGAACCTTGTCAATTGACAAAATAACAAAATCTGCTATAATCCATTTGATTTTAAAATATTCAATTGAAAAATAACAAAACCTGCTATAATTCAATTGGATTTCAACATTTTCAATTGTAAAATAATAAAAATGCTATAATTAAATTTGATTTTGACATTTTAAATTGAAAAATAAAAATATCTGCTATAATTCCATTTGATTTTAACTTTCAGTTGAAGAATGAGAAAATATGCTATAATTCCAATTGTTTTCAACACTTGCAATTGAAGAATAACAAAATCTGCTATAATTCCATATGATTTCAACATTTTCAATTAAAGAATAACAAAATCAGCATTAATTCCATTTGATTTCAACATTTTCAATTGAAGAATAAAAAAATATGCTATAATTACAATTGATTTCAAGATTTTCAATTGAAGAATAAAAAAATCTCCGCTAATTCCATTTGGTTTCAACATTTTCAATTGAAGAATAATAAAATCAGAATTAATTCCATTTGATTTCAACATTTTCAATAGAAGGATAACAAAATCTGCTATAATACCATTTGATTTTTACATTGTCAATTGAAAAATAACAAAATCTGCTATAATCCATTTGATATTAACATTTTCAATTGAAAAATAACAAAATCTGCTATAATTCCATTTGATTTCAACATTTTCAATTGAAAAATAACAATATCTGCTATAATTCCATTTGATTTTAACATTCAATTGAAGAATAAAAAAAATCTACGCTAATTCCAGTTGATTTTAACATTTTCAATTGAAAAATAACAAAATCTGCTCTAATTCAATTTTAATTTTAACTTTTTCAATTGAAATATAACAAAATCTGCTATGATCATATTTGATTTTAACATTTCAATTGAAAATAACAAAATCTGATATACTTCCATTTGATTTTAACATTTAAATTGATAATAAAAAATCTGCTATAATTTCATTTGATTTCAACATTTTCAATTGAAAAATAACAAAATCTGCTATAATTCCATTTCATTTCAACATTTTCAATTGAAGAACAAAAAAATCAGCATTGATTCCATATCATTTCAACATTTTCAATTGAAGAATAACAAAATCAGCATTAATTCCATTTCATTTCAACATTTTCAATTGAAGAATGAGAAAATATGCTATAATTCCATTTGATTTCAACATTTTCAATTGAAGAATAACAAAATCATCATTAATTCCCTTTGATTTCAACATTTTTAATTGAAAAATATAAAATCTGCTATAATCCATTTGATTTTAAAATATTCAATTGAAAAATAACAAAATCTGCTATAATTCTATTGGATTTCAACATTTTCAATTGAAAAATAATAAAAGCTGCTATAATTCCATTTGGTTTTAATATTTTAAATTGAAAAATTACAATATCTGCTATAATTCCATTTGATTTTAACTTTCAATTGAAGAATAACAAAATCTAATCTAATTCCAGATGATTTTAACATTTTCAATTGAAAAATATCAAAGTCTGCTATAATTCCATTTGATTTCAACATTTTCAATTGAAGAATAAATAAATCTGCTATAATTCAATTATAATTTTAACTTTTTCAATTGAAACATAACAAAATCTGCTATAATTATATTTGATTTTAAAATTTTCAATTTAAAATAACAAAATCTGATATACTTCCATTTGATTTTAACGTTTTCAATTGAAAAATAATAAAATCTGCTATAATTCCATTTGATTTCACAATTTCCAATTGAAGAATAACAAAATCTCCTATAATTCCATTTGATTTCAACATTTTCAATTGAAGAATAAAAAAATATGTTATAATTCCAATTGATTTCAACATTTTCAATAGAAGAATAATAAAATCAGCATAAATTCCATTTGATTTCAACATTTTCAATTGAAGAATAACAAAATCAGCATTAATTCCATTTGATTTCAACATTTTCAATTGAAGAATAAAAAAATATGCTATAATTCCATTTGGTTTCAACATTTTCAATTGAAGAATAACAAGATCAGCATTAATTCACTTTGATTTCAACATTTTCAATCGAAGAATAATAAAATCAGCATTAATTCCATTTGATTTCAACATTTTCAATAGAAGAATAACAAAATCTCCTATAATTCCATTTGATTTTTACATTGTCAATTGAAAAATAATAAAATCTGCTATAATCCATTTGAGTTTTACAATTTCAATTGAAAAATAACAAAATCTGCTATAATTCCATTTGATTTCAACATTTTCAATTGAAAAATAACAATATCTGCTATAATTCCATTTCATTTTAACATTCAATTGAAGAATAAAAAAAATCTACGCTAATTCCAGTTGATTTTAACATTTTCAATTGAAAAATAACAAAATCTGCTATAATTCAATTTTAATTTTAACTTTTTCAATTGAAATATAACAAAATCTGCTATGATCATATTTGATTTTAACATTTCAATTGAAAATAACAAAATCTGATATACTTCCATTTGATTTTAACATTTAAATTGATAATAAAAAATCTGCTATAATTTCATTTGATTTCAACATTTTCAATTGAAAAATAACAAAATCTGCTATAATTCCATTTCATTTCAACATTTTCAATTGAAGAACAACAAAATCAGCATTGATTCCATTTCATTTCAACATTTTCAATTGAAGAATAACAAAATCAGCATTAATTCCATTTCATTTCAACATTTTCAATTGAAGAATGAGAAAATATGCTATAATTCCATTTGATTTCAACATTTTCAATTGAAGAATAACAAGATCATCATTAATTCCCTTTGACTTCAACATTTTCAATTGAAAAATATAAAATCTGCTATAATCCATTTGATTTTAAAATATTCAATTGAAAAATAACAAAATATGCTATAATTCTATTGGATTTCAACATTTTCAATTGAAAAATAATAAAAGCTGCTATAATTCCATTTGGTTTTAATATTTTAAATTGAAAAATTACAATATCTGCTATAATTCCATTTGATTTTAACTTTCAATTGAAGAATAACAAAATCTAATCTAATTCCAGATGATTTTAACATTTTCAATTGAAAAATATCAAAGTCTGCTATAATTCCATTTGATTTCAACATTTTCAATTGAAGAATAAATAAATCTGCTATAATTCAATTATAATTTTAACTTTTTCAATTGAAACATAACAAAATCTGCTATAATTATATTTGATTTTAAAATTTTCAATTTAAAATAACAAAATCTGATATACTTCCATTTGATTTTAACGTTTTCAATTGAAAAATAATAAAATCTGCTATAATTCCATTTGATTTCACAATTTCCAATTGAAGAATAACAAAACCTCCTATAATTCCATTTGATTTCAACATTTTCAATTGAAGAATAAAAAAATATGTTATAATTCCAATTGATTTCAACATTTTCAATAGAAGAATAATAAAATCAGCATAAATTCCATTTGATTTCAACATTTTCAATTGAAGAATAACAAAATCAGCATTAATTCCATTTGATTTCAACATTTTCAATTGAAGAATAAAAAAATATGCTATAATTCCATTTGGTTTCAACATTTTCAATTGAAGAATAACAAGATCAGCATTAATTCACTTTGATTTCAACATTTTCAATCGAAGAATAATAAAATCAGCATTAATTCCATTTGATTTCAACATTTTCAATAGAAGAATAACAAAATCTCCTATAATTCCATTTGATTTTTACATTGTCAATTGAAAAATAATAAAATCTGCTATAATCCATTTGATTTTAACATTTTCAATTGAAAAATAACAAAATCTGCTATAATTCCATTTGATTTCAACAATTTCAATTGAAGAATAACAAAATCTGCTATAATTCCATTTGATTTTTACATAGTCAATTGAAAAATAACAACATGTGCTATAATTCCATTTCATTTCAACATTTTCAATTGAAGAATAACAAAATCAGCATTAATTCCATTTCATTTCAACATTTTCAATTGAAGAATAACAAAATCAGCATTAATTCCATTTGATTTAAACATTTTTAATTGAAGAATTAGAAAATATGCTATAATTCCATTTGATTTCAACATTCTCAATTGAAGAATAAATAAAATCTGCTATAATTCCATTTGGTTTCAACATTTTCAATAGAAGAATAACAAAATTAACATTAATTCCCATTGATTTCAACATTTTCAATAAAAAAAAAAATCTGCTATAATCCATTTGATTGTAACATTTTCAATTAAAAAATAACAAAATCTGCTATAATTCCATTTGATTTCAACATTTTCAATTGAAGAATAACAAAATCCGCTATAATTCCGTTTGATGTTTACATTGACAGTTGAAAATAATAAAATCTGCTATAATTCCATTTGATTTTAACGATTTCAATTGAAAAATAATAATATCTGCTATAATTCCATTTGATTTCAAAATTTCCAATTGAAGAAAAACAAAATCTGCTATAATTCCATTTGATTTCAGCATTTTCAATTGAAGAATAACAAAATCTGCTATAATTCCATTTGATTTCAACAATTTCAATTGAAGAATAACAAAATCTGCTATAATTCCATTTGATTTTTACATAGTCAATTGAAAAATAACAACATGTGCTATAATTCCATTTGATTTCAACATTTTCAATTGAAAAATAACAAAAGCTGCTATAATTCCATTTCATTTGAACATTTTCAATTGAAGAATAACAAAATCAGCATTAATTCCATTTGATTTGAACATTTTCAATTGAAGAATTAGAAAATATGCTATAATTCCATTTGATTTCAACATTCTCAATTGAAGAATAAATAAAATCTGCTATAATTCCATTTGGTTTCAACATTTTCAATAGAAGAATAACAAAATTAACATTAATTCCCATTGATTTCAACATTTTCAATAAAAAAAAAAATCTGCTATAATCCATTTGATTGTAACATTTTCAATTAAAAAATAACAAAATCTGCTATAATTCCATTTGATTTCAACATTTTCAATTGAAGAATAACAAAATCCGCTATAATTCCGTTTGATGTTTACATTGACAGTTGAAAATAATAAAATCTGCTATAATTCCATTTGATTTTAACGATTTCAATTGAAAAATAATAATATCTGCTATAATTCCATTTGATTTCAAAATTTCCAATTGAAGAAAAACAAAATCTGCTATAATTCCATTTGATTTCAGCATTTTCAATTGAAGAATAACAAAATCAGCATTAATTCCATTTGATTTCAACATTTTCAATTGAAGAATAAAAAATATGCTATAATTCCCTTTGATTTCAACATTTTCAATTGAAGAATAATAAAACCATCATAAATTCCATTTGATTTCAACATTTTCAATAGAAAAATAACAAAATCTGCTATAATCCATTTGAGTTTTACAATTTCAATTGAAAAATAACAAAATCTGCTATAATTCCATTTGATTTCAACATTTTCAATTGAAAAATAACAATATCTGCTATAATTCCATTTGATTTTAACATTCAATTGAAGAATAAAAAAAATCTACGCTAATTCCAGTTGATTTTAACATTTTCAATTGAAAAATAACAAAATCTGCTATAATTCAATTTTAATTTTAACTTTTTCAATTGAAACATAACAAAATCTGCTATAATCATATTTGATTTTAACATTTCAATTGAAAATAACAAAATCTGATATACTTCCATTTGATTTTAACATTTAAATTGATAATAAAAAATCTGCTATAATTTCATTTGATTTCAACATTTTCAATTGAAAAATAACAAAATCTGCTATAATTCCATTTCATTTCAACATTTTCAATTGAAGAACAACAAAATCAGCATTGATTCCATTTCATTTCAACATTTTCAATTGAAGAATAACAAAATCAGCATTAATTCCATTTCATTTCAACATTTTCAATTGAAGAATGAGAAAATATGCTATAATTCCATTTGATTTCAACATTTTCAATTGAAGAATAACAAAATCATCATTAATTCCCTTTGATTTCAACATTTTCAATTGAAAAATATAAAATCTGCTATAATCCATTTGATTTTAAAATATTCAATTGAAAAATAACAAAATCTGCTATAATTCTATTGGATTTCAACATTTTCAATTGAAAAATAATAAAAGCTGCTATAATTCCATTTGGTTTTAACATTTTAAATTGAAAAATTACAATATCTGCTATAATTCCATTTGATTTTAACTTTCAATTGAAGAATAACAAAATCTAATCTAATTCCAGATGATTTTAACATTTTCAATTGAAAAATATCAAAGTCTGCTATAATTCCATTTGATTTCAACATTTTCAATTGAAGAATAAATAAATCTGCTATAATTCAATTATAATTTTAACTTTTTCAATTGAAACATAACAAAATCTGCTATAATTATATTTGATTTTAAAATTTTCAATTTAAAATAACAAAATCTGATATACTTCCATTTGATTTTAACGTTTTCAATTGAAAAATAATAAAATCTGCTATAATTCCATTTGATTTCACAATTTCCAATTGAAGAATAACAAAATCTCCTATAATTCCATTTGATTTCAACATTTTCAATTGAAGAATAAAAAAATATGTTATAATTCCAATTGATTTCAACATTTTCAATAGAAGAATAATAAAATCAGCATAAATTCCATTTGATTTCAACATTTTCAATTGAAGAATAACAAAATCAGCATTAATTCCATTTGATTTCAACATTTTCAATTGAAGAATAAAAAAATATGCTATAATTCCATTTGGTTTCAACATTTTCAATTGAAGAATAACAAGATCAGCATTAATTCACTTTGATTTCAACATTTTCAATCGAAGAATAATAAAATCAGCATTAATTCCATTTGATTTCAACATTTTCAATAGAAGAATAACAAAATCTCCTATAATTCCATTTGATTTTTACATTGTCAATTGAAAAATAATAAAATCTGCTATAATCCATTTGATTTTAACATTTTCAATTGAAAAATAACAAAATCAGCATTAATTCCATATCATTTCAACAATTTCAATTGAAGAATAACAAAATCTGCTATAATTCCATTTGATTTTTACATAGTCAATTGAAAAATAACAACATGCGCTATAATTCCATTTGATTTCAACATTTTCAATTGAAAAATAACAAAACCTGCTATAATTCCATTTCATTTGAACATTTTCAATTGAAGAATAACAAAATCAGCATTAATTCCATTTGATTTGAACATTTTCAATTGAAGAATTAGAAAATATGCTATAATTCCATTTGATTTCAACATTCTCAATTGAAGAATAAATAAAATCTGCTATAATTCCATTTGGTTTCAACATTTTCAATTGAAAAATAACAAAATCAGCATTAATTGCCTTTGATATCAACATTTTCAATAGAAAAATAACAAAATCTGCTATAATCTATTTGATTTTAACATTTTCAATTGAAAAATAACAAAATCTGCTTTAATTCCATTTGATTTCAAGATTTTCAATTGAAGAATAACAAAATCATTAATTCCATTTCATTTCAACATTTTCAATTGAAGAATAACAAAATCAGCATTAATTCCATTTCATTTCAACATTTTCAATTGAAGAATAACAAAATCAGCATTAATTCCATTTGATTTAAACATTTTTAATTGAAGAATTAGAAAATATGCTATAATTCCATTTGATTTCAACATTCTCAATTGAAGAATAAATAAAATCTGCTATAATTCCATTTGGTTTCAACATTTTCAATAGAAGAATAACAAAATTAACATTAATTCCCATTGATTTCAACATTTTCAATAAAAAAAAAAATCTGCTATAATCCATTTGATTGTAACATTTTCAATTAAAAAATAACAAAATCTGCTATAATTCCATTTGATTTCAACATTTTCAATTGAAGAATAACAAAATCCGCTATAATTCCGTTTGATGTTTACATTGACAGTTGAAAATAATAAAATCTGCTATAATTCCATTTGATTTTAACGATTTCAATTGAAAAATAATAATATCTGCTATAATTCCATTTGATTTCAACAATTTCAATTGAAGAATAACAAAATCTGCTATAATTCCATTTGACTTTTACATAGTCAATTGAAAAATAACAACATGTGCTATAATTCCATTTGATTTCAACATTTTCAATTGAAAAATAACAAAACCTGCGATAATTCCATTTCATTTGAACATTTTCAATTGAAGAATAACAAAATCACTGACAGTTGAAAATAATAAAATCTGCTATAATTCCATTTGATTTTAACGTTTTCAATTGAAAAAAAATAAAATCTGCTATAATTCCATTTGATTTCACAATTTCCAATTGAAGAATAACAAAATCTCCTATAATTCCATTTGATTTCAACATTTTCAATTGAAGAATAAAAAAATATGTTATAATTCCAATTGATTTCAACATTTTCAATAGAAGAATAATAAAATCAGCATAAATTCCATTTGATTTCAACATTTTCAATTGAAGAATAATAAAATCAGCATAAATTCCATTTGATTTCAACATTTTCAATAGAAGAATAACAAAATCTGCTATAATTCAATTTGATTTCAACATTTTCAATTGAAAAATAACAAAATCTTCTATAATTCCATTTGATTTTAGCATTTTGAATTGAAAAATAACAATATCTGCTATAATTCCATTTGATTGTAACTTTTTCATTTGAAGAATAACAAAATCTACTCTAATTCCAGTGGATTTTAACATTTTCATTTGAAAAATAACAAAGTCTGCTATAATTCCATTTGATTTCAACATTTTCAATTGAAGAATAACAAAATCAGCATTAATTCCATATCATTTCAACATTTTCAATTGAAGAATAACAAAATCTGCATTAATTCACTTTGATTTCAATATTTCCAAATAGAAAAATAATAAAATCTGCTATAATCCATTTGATTTTAATATTTTCCATTGAAAAATAATAAAAGCTGCTATAATTCGATTTGATTTTAACATTTTCAATTGAAAATAACAAAATCAGCATTAATTCAATTTCATTTCAACATTTTCAATTGAAGAATAACAAAATTAGCTTTAATTCGCTTTGAATTCAACATTTTCAATAGAAAAAAAACAAAATCTGCTATAATTATAGTTGATTTTAACATTTCAATTGAAAAATAACCAAACCTGCTATAATTCCAATTGATTTTAACATTTTCCTTTCAAAATAACAAAATCTGATATAATTCCAATTGATTTTAAAATTTTTAATTGAAAAATAACAAAATCTGCTATAATTCCATTTGATTTTAACATTTTCAATTCAAGAATAACAAAATCTGCATTAATTCCACTTCATTTCAACCTTTTCAATTGAAGAATAACAAAATCTGCTATAATTCCTTTTTATTTTAACATTTTCAATTGAAATATAACAAAATCTACTTTAATTCCAGTGGATTTTAACATTTCCAATTAAAAAATAACAAAATCTGCTATAATTCCATTTGATTTTAACATTTTCACTGGAAAAATAACAAAATCTGCTATAATTCAATGTGATTTTAACATTGTCAATTGAAAAATAACTAAATCTGCTATAATTCCATTTGATTTCAAAATTTTGATTGAAGAATAACATCTGCTCTAATTCCATTTGATTTCAATATTTTCTATTGAAAAATAAGAAAATCTGGTATAATTCCATTTGATTTTAACCTTTTCAATTGAAAAATAACAAAATCTGCTATAATTCCATTTGATTTTAACATTTTCAAAGATAAGAAAATCTGCTATAAACGCATTTGGTTTTCATTTGAAAATAACAAAATCTGCTATAATTCCAATTGATTTTAACATTTTCAATTGAAAAATAACAAAATCTGCTCTATTTCCACTTGATTCTAACATTTTGAATTCAAAATCGGCTATAATTCCATTTGATTTTAACATTTTCAATTCAAGAATAATAAAATCTGCTCGAATTCCATTCCATTTCATCATGTTCAATTGAAAAATAATAAAATCTGCTATAATTCCATTTGATTTCAACCTTTTCTATTGAAGAATAACAAAATCTGCAATGATTCTATTTGATTTTAACATTTTCAATTGAAAAATAACAAAAGCTGCTATAATTCCATTTGATTTTAACTTTTCAACTGAAGAATAACAAAATCTGTTATAATTCCAGTGTATTTTAACATTTTCAATTTAAACTTTACGAAATCTTCAATTGACAATTCAAAAAATCTGCTATAATTCCTTTTTATTTTAAAATTTTCAATATAGATATAACAAAATCTGCTATAATTTCAGTTGATTTTAACATTTCCAATTGAAAATAACAAAATATGCTATAATTCACATTTGATTGTAACATTTTCAATTCAAGAATAATAAAATCTGCTCCAATTCCACTTGATTTAAAGATTTTCAATTCATGAAATTTCAAAATCTGCTATAATTTCAGTTGATTTTAACATTTCCATTTGAAAAATAACAAAATCTGCTATAATTCCGTTTGATTTCAACATTTTCAACTGCAGGATAACAAAATCTGTTTTAATTCCATTTAATTTTAACTTTTTCAATTGAAACATAACAAAATCTGCTATAATTCCTTTTGAATTTAACGTTTTCAATTGAAATGTAATAAAAACTGCTAAAATTCCATTTGATTTCAATATTTTCAATTGAAGAATAACAAAATCTGCTATAATTCCATTGGATTTTTACATTTTCAATTGGAAAATAAAATCTGCTATAATTCCAGTTGATTTTAACATTTTCAATTGACAAATAAAAAAATCTGCTATAATCCATTAGATTTTAACATTTTCAATTGAAAAATAAGAAAATCAGCAATAATTCCACTTCATTTTAACATTTTCAATTCAAAATAAAAAAATTTGCTATAATTCCACTTGATTGTAACATTTTCAATTGAAAAATAACAGAATCTGTTATAATTCCATTTGATTTTAAAATTTTCAATTCAAGAATACCAAGTCATCTCTAATTCCACGTGATTTCAACATTTTCAATTGAAGAATAAAAAAATATGCTATAATTCCCTTTGATTTCAACATTTTCAATTGAAGAATAATAAAACCATCATAAATTCCATTTGATTTCAACATTTTCAATAGAAAAATAACAAAATCTGCTATAATCCATTTGAGTTTTACAATTTCAATTGAAAAATAACAAAATCTGCTATAATTCCATTTGATTTCAACATTTTCAATTGAAAAATAACAATATCTGCTATAATTCCATTTGATTTTAACATTCAATTGAAGAATAAAAAAAATCTACGCTAATTCCAGTCGATTTTAACATTTTCAATTGAAAAATAACAAAATCTGCTATAATTCAATTTTAATTTTAACTTTTTCAATTGAAATATAACAAAATCTGCTATGATCATATTTGATTTTAACATTTCAATTGAAAATAACAAAATCTGATATACTTCCATTTGATTTTAACATTTAAATTGATAATAAAAAATCTGCTATAATTTCATTTGATTTCAACATTTTCAATTGAAGAACAACAAAATCAGCATTGATTCCATTTCATTTCAACATTTTCAATTGAAGAATAACAAAATCAGCATTAATTCCATTTCATTTCAACATTTTCAATTGAAGAATGAGAAAATATGCTATAATTCCATTTGATTTCAACATTTTCAATTGAAGAATAACAAAATCATCATTAATTCCCTTTGATTTCAACATTTTCAATTGAAAAATATAAAATCTGCTATAATCCATTTGATTTTAAAATATTCAATTGAAAAATAACAAAATCTGCTATAATTCTATTGGATTTCAACATTTTCAATTGAAAAATAATAAAAGCTGCTATAATTCCATTTGGTTTTAACATTTTAAATTGAAAAATTACAATATCTGCTATAATTCCATTTGATTTTAACTTTCAATTGAAGAATAACAAAATCTAATCTAATTCCAGATGATTTTAACATTTTCAATTGAAAAATATCAAAGTCTGCTATAATTCCATTTGATTTCAACATTTTCAATTGAAGAATAAATAAATCTGCTATAATTCAATTATAATTTTAACTTTTTCAATTGAAACATAACAAAATCTGCTATAATTATATTTGATTTTAAAATTTTCAATTTAAAATAACAAAATCTGATATACTTCCATTTGATTTTAACGTTTTCAATTGAAAAATAATAAAATCTGCTATAATTCCATTTGATTTCACAATTTCCAATTGAAGAATAACAAAATCTCCTATAATTCCATTTGATTTCAACATTTTCAATTGAAGAATAAAAAAATATGTTATAATTCCAATTGATTTCAACATTTTCAATAGAAGAATAATAAAATCAGCATAAATTCCATTTGATTTCAACATTTTCAATTGAAGAATAACAAAATCAGCATTAATTCCATTTGATTTCAACATTTTCAATTGAAGAATAAAAAAATATGCTATAATTCCATTTGGTTTCAACATTTTCAATTGAAGAATAACAAGATCAGCATTAATTCACTTTGATTTCAACATTTTCAATCGAAGAATAATAAAATCAGCATTAATTCCATTTGATTTCAACATTTTCAATAGAAGAATAACAAAATCTCCTATAATTCCATTTGATTTTTACATTGTCAATTGAAAAATAATAAAATCTGCTATAATCCATTTGATTTTAACATTTTCAATTGAAAAATAACAAAATCAGCATTAATTCCATATCATTTCAACAATTTCAATTGAAGAATAACAAAATCTGCTATAATTCCATTTGATTTTTACATAGTCAATTGAAAAATAACAACATGCGCTATAATTCCATTTGATTTCAACATTTTCAATTGAAAAATAACAAAACCTGCTATAATTCCATTTCATTTGAACATTTTCAATTGAAGAATAACAAAATCAGCATTAATTCCATTTGATTTGAACATTTTCAATTGAAGAATTAGAAAATATGCTATAATTCCATTTGATTTCAACATTCTCAATTGAAGAATAAATAAAATCTGCTATAATTCCATTTGGTTTCAACATTTTCAATTGAAAAATAACAAAATCAGCATTAATTGCCTTTGATATCAACATTTTCAATAGAAAAATAACAAAATCTGCTATAATCTATTTGATTTTAACATTTTCAATTGAAAAATAACAAAATCTGCTTTAATTCCATTTGATTTCAAGATTTTCAATTGAAGAATAACAAAATCATTAATTCCATTTCATTTCAACATTTTCAATTGAAGAATAACAAAATCAGCATTAATTCCATTTCATTTCAACATTTTCAATTGAAGAATAACAAAATCAGCATTAATTCCATTTGATTTAAACATTTTTAATTGAAGAATTAGAAAATATGCTATAATTCCATTTGATTTCAACATTCTCAATTGAAGAATAAATAAAATCTGCTATAATTCCATTTGGTTTCAACATTTTCAATAGAAGAATAACAAAATTAACATTAATTCCCATTGATTTCAACATTTTCAATAAAAAAAAAAATCTGCTATAATCCATTTGATTGTAACATTTTCAATTAAAAAATAACAAAATCTGCTATAATTCCATTTGATTTCAACATTTTCAATTGAAGAATAACAAAATCCGCTATAATTCCGTTTGATGTTTACATTGACAGTTGAAAATAATAAAATCTGCTATAATTCCATTTGATTTTAACGATTTCAATTGAAAAATAATAATATCTGCTATAATTCCATTTGATTTCAACAATTTCAATTGAAGAATAACAAAATCTGCTATAATTCCATTTGACTTTTACATAGTCAATTGAAAAATAACAACATGTGCTATAATTCCATTTGATTTCAACATTTTCAATTGAAAAATAACAAAACCTGCGATAATTCCATTTCATTTGAACATTTTCAATTGAAGAATAACAAAATCACTGACAGTTGAAAATAATAAAATCTGCTATAATTCCATTTGATTTTAACGTTTTCAATTGAAAAAAAATAAAATCTGCTATAATTCCATTTGATTTCACAATTTCCAATTGAAGAATAACAAAATCTCCTATAATTCCATTTGATTTCAACATTTTCAATTGAAGAATAAAAAAATATGTTATAATTCCAATTGATTTCAACATTTTCAATAGAAGAATAATAAAATCAGCATAAATTCCATTTGATTTCAACATTTTCAATTGAAGAATAATAAAATCAGCATAAATTCCATTTGATTTCAACATTTTCAATAGAAGAATAACAAAATCTGCTATAATTCAATTTGATTTCAACATTTTCAATTGAAAAATAACAAAATCTTCTATAATTCCATTTGATTTTAGCATTTTGAATTGAAAAATAACAATATCTGCTATAATTCCATTTGATTGTAACTTTTTCATTTGAAGAATAACAAAATCTACTCTAATTCCAGTGGATTTTAACATTTTCATTTGAAAAATAACAAAGTCTGCTATAATTCCATTTGATTTCAACATTTTCAATTGAAGAATAACAAAATCAGCATTAATTCCATATCATTTCAACATTTTCAATTGAAGAATAACAAAATCTGCATTAATTCACTTTGATTTCAATATTTCCAAATAGAAAAATAATAAAATCTGCTATAATCCATTTGATTTTAATATTTTCCATTGAAAAATAATAAAAGCTGCTATAATTCGATTTGATTTTAACATTTTCAATTGAAAATAACAAAATCAGCATTAATTCAATTTCATTTCAACATTTTCAATTGAAGAATAACAAAATTAGCTTTAATTCGCTTTGAATTCAACATTTTCAATAGAAAAAAAACAAAATCTGCTATAATTATAGTTGATTTTAACATTTCAATTGAAAAATAACCAAACCTGCTATAATTCCAATTGATTTTAACATTTTCCTTTCAAAATAACAAAATCTGATATAATTCCAATTGATTTTAAAATTTTTAATTGAAAAATAACAAAATCTGCTATAATTCCATTTGATTTTAACATTTTCAATTCAAGAATAACAAAATCTGCATTAATTCCACTTCATTTCAACCTTTTCAATTGAAGAATAACAAAATCTGCTATAATTCCTTTTTATTTTAACATTTTCAATTGAAATATAACAAAATCTACTTTAATTCCAGTGGATTTTAACATTTCCAATTAAAAAATAACAAAATCTGCTATAATTCCATTTGATTTTAACATTTTCACTGGAAAAATAACAAAATCTGCTATAATACAATGTGATTTTAACATTGTCAATTGAAAAATAACTAAATCTGCTATAATTCCATTTGATTTCAAAATTTTGATTGAAGAATAACATCTGCTCTAATTCCATTTGATTTCAATATTTTCTATTGAAAAATAAGAAAATCTGGTATAATTCCATTTGATTTTAACCTTTTCAATTGAAAAATAACAAAATCTGCTATAATTCCATTTGATTTTAACATTTTCAAAGATAAGAAAATCTGCTATAAATGCATTTGGTTTTCATTTGAAAATAACAAAATCTGCTATAATTCCAATTGATTTTAACATTTTCAATTGAAAAATAACAAAATCTGCTCTATTTCCACTTGATTCTAACATTTTGAATTCAAAATCGGCTATAATTCCATTTGATTTTAACATTTTCAATTCAAGAATAATAAAATCTGCTCGAATTCCATTCCATTTCATCATGTTCAATTGAAAAATAATAAAATCTGCTATAATTCCATTTGATTTCAACCTTTTCTATTGAAGAATAACAAAATCTGCAATGATTCTATTTGATTTTAACATTTTCAATTGAAAAATAACAAAAGCTGCTATAATTCCATTTGATTTTAACTTTTCAACTGAAGAATAACAAAATCTGTTATAATTCCAGTGTATTTTAACATTTTCAATTTAAACTTTACGAAATCTTCAATTGACAATTCAAAAAATCTGCTATAATTCCTTTTTATTTTAAAATTTTCAATATAGATATAACAAAATCTGCTATAATTTCAGTTGATTTTAACATTTCCAATTGAAAATAACAAAATATGCTATAATTCACATTTGATTGTAACATTTTCAATTCAAGAATAATAAAATCTGCTCCAATTCCACTTGATTTAAAGATTTTCAATTCATGAAATTTCAAAATCTGCTATAATTTCAGTTGATTTTAACATTTCCATTTGAAAAATAACAAAATCTGCTATAATTCCGTTTGATTTCAACATTTTCAACTGCAGGATAACAAAATCTGTTTTAATTCCATTTAATTTTAACTTTTTCAATTGAAACATAACAAAATCTGCTATAATTCCTTTTGAATTTAACGTTTTCAATTGAAATGTAATAAAAACTGCTAAAATTCCATTTGATTTCAATATTTTCAATTGAAGAATAACAAAATCTGCTATAATTCCATTGGATTTTTACATTTTCAATTGGAAAATAAAATCTGCTATAATTCCAGTTGATTTTAACATTTTCAATTGACAAATAAAAAAATCTGCTATAATCCATTAGATTTTAACATTTTCAATTGAAAAATAAGAAAATCAGCAATAATTCCACTTCATTTTAACATTTTCAATTCAAAATAAAAAAATTTGCTATAATTCCACTTGATTGTAACATTTTCAATTGAAAAATAACAGAATCTGTTATAATTCCATTTGATTTTAAAATTTTCAATTCAAGAATACCAAGTCATCTCTAATTCCACGTGATTTCAACATTTTCAATTGAAGAATAAAAAAATATGCTATAATTCCCTTTGATTTCAACATTTTCAATTGAAGAATAATAAAACCATCATAAATTCCATTTGATTTCAACATTTTCAATAGAAAAATAACAAAATCTGCTATAATCCATTTGAGTTTTACAATTTCAATTGAAAAATAACAAAATCTGCTATAATTCCATTTGATTTCAACATTTTCAATTGAAAAATAACAATATCTGCTATAATTCCATTTGATTTTAACATTCAATTGAAGAATAAAAAAAATCTACGCTAATTCCAGTCGATTTTAACATTTTCAATTGAAAAATAACAAAATCTGCTATAATTCAATTTTAATTTTAACTTTTTCAATTGAAATATAACAAAATCTGCTATGATCATATTTGATTTTAACATTTCAATTGAAAATAACAAAATCTGATATACTTCCATTTGATTTTAACATTTAAATTGATAATAAAAAATCTGCTATAATTTCATTTGATTTCAACATTTTCAATTGAAGAACAACAAAATCAGCATTGATTCCATTTCATTTCAACATTTTCAATTGAAGAATAACAAAATCAGCATTAATTCCATTTCATTTCAACATTTTCAATTGAAGAATGAGAAAATATGCTATAATTCCATTTGATTTCAACATTTTCAATTGAAGAATAACAAAATCATCATTAATTCCCTTTGATTTCAACATTTTCAATTGAAAAATATAAAATCTGCTATAATCCATTTGATTTTAAAATATTCAATTGAAAAATAACAAAATCTGCTATAATTCTATTGGATTTCAACATTTTCAATTGAAAAATAATAAAAGCTGCTATAATTCCATTTGGTTTTAACATTTTAAATTGAAAAATTACAATATCTGCTATAATTCCATTTGATTTTAACTTTCAATTGAAGAATAACAAAATCTAATCTAATTCCAGATGATTTTAACATTTTCAATTGAAAAATATCAAAGTCTGCTATAATTCCATTTGATTTCAACATTTTCAATTGAAGAATAAATAAATCTGCTATAATTCAATTATAATTTTAACTTTTTCAATTGAAACATAACAAAATCTGCTATAATTATATTTGATTTTAAAATTTTCAATTTAAAATAACAAAATCTGATATACTTCCATTTGATTTTAACGTTTTCAATTGAAAAATAATAAAATCTGCTATAATTCCATTTGATTTCACAATTTCCAATTGAAGAATAACAAAATCTCCTATAATTCCATTTGATTTCAACATTTTCAATTGAAGAATAAAAAAATATGTTATAATTCCAATTGATTTCAACATTTTCAATAGAAGAATAATAAAATCAGCATAAATTCCATTTGATTTCAACATTTTCAATTGAAGAATAACAAAATCAGCATTAATTCCATTTGATTTCAACATTTTCAATTGAAGAATAAAAAAATATGCTATAATTCCATTTGGTTTCAACATTTTCAATTGAAGAATAACAAGATCAGCATTAATTCACTTTGATTTCAACATTTTCAATCGAAGAATAATAAAATCAGCATTAATTCCATTTGATTTCAACATTTTCAATAGAAGAATAACAAAATCTCCTATAATTCCATTTGATTTTTACATTGTCAATTGAAAAATAATAAAATCTGCTATAATCCATTTGATTTTAACATTTTCAATTGAAAAATAACAAAATCAGCATTAATTCCATATCATTTCAACAATTTCAATTGAAGAATAACAAAATCTGCGATAATTCCATTTGATTTTTACATAGTCAATTGAAAAATAACAACATGCGCTATAATTCCATTTGATTTCAACATTTTCAATTGAAAAATAACAAAACCTGCTATAATTCCATTTCATTTGAACATTTTCAATTGAAGAATAACAAAATCAGCATTAATTCCATTTGATTTGAACATTTTCAATTGAAGAATTAGAAAATATGCTATAATTCCATTTGATTTCAACATTCTCAATTGAAGAATAAATAAAATCTGCTATAATTCCATTTGGTTTCAACATTTTCAATTGAAAAATAACAAAATCAGCATTAATTGCCTTTGATATCAACATTTTCAATAGAAAAATAACAAAATCTGCTATAATCTATTTGATTTTAACATTTTCAATTGAAAAATAACAAAATCTGCTTTAATTCCATTTGATTTCAAGATTTTCAATTGAAGAATAACAAAATCATTAATTCCATTTCATTTCAACATTTTCAATTGAAGAATAACAAAATCAGCATTAATTCCATTTCATTTCAACATTTTCAATTGAAGAATAACAAAATCAGCATTAATTCCATTTGATTTAAACATTTTTAATTGAAGAATTAGAAAATATGCTATAATTCCATTTGATTTCAACATTCTCAATTGAAGAATAAATAAAATCTGCTATAATTCCATTTGGTTTCAACATTTTCAATAGAAGAATAACAAAATTAACATTAATTCCCATTGATTTCAACATTTTCAATAAAAAAAAAAATCTGCTATAATCCATTTGATTGTAACATTTTCAATTAAAAAATAACAAAATCTGCTATAATTCCATTTGATTTCAACATTTTCAATTGAAGAATAACAAAATCCGCTATAATTCCGTTTGATGTTTACATTGACAGTTGAAAATAATAAAATCTGCTATAATTCCATTTGATTTTAACGATTTCAATTGAAAAATAATAATATCTGCTATAATTCCATTTGATTTCAACAATTTCAATTGAAGAATAACAAAATCTCCTATAATTCCATTTGATTTCAACATTTTCAATTGAAGAATAAAAAAATATGTTATAATTCCAATTGATTTCAACATTTTCAATAGAAGAATAATAAAATCAGCATAAATTCCATTTGATTTCAACATTTTCAATTGAAGAATAATAAAATCAGCATAAATTCCATTTGATTTCAACATTTTCAATAGAAGAATAACAAAATCTGCTATAATTCAATTTGATTTCAACATTTTCAATTGAAAAATAACAAAATCTTCTATAATTCCATTTGATTTTAACATTTTGAATTGAAAAATAACAATATCTGCTATAATTCCATTTGATTGTAACTTTTTCATTTGAAGAATAACAAAATCTACTCTAATTCCAGTGGATTTTAACATTTTCATTTGAAAAATAACAAAGTCTGCTATAATTCCATTTGATTTCAACATTTTCAATTGAAGAATAACAAAATCAGCATTAATTCCATATCATTTCAACATTTTCAATTGAAGAATAACAAAATCTGCATTAATTCACTTTGATTTCAATATTTCCAAATAGAAAAATAATAAAATCTGCTATAATCCATTTGATTTTAATATTTTCCATTGAAAAATAATAAAAGCTGCTATAATTCGATTTGATTTTAACATTTTCAATTGAAAATAACAAAATCAGCATTAATTCAATTTCATTTCAACATTTTCAATTGAAGAATAACAAAATTAGCTTTAATTCGCTTTGAATTCAACATTTTCAATAGAAAAAAAACAAAATCTGCTATAATTATAGTTGATTTTAACATTTCAATTGAAAAATAACCAAACCTGCTATAATTCCAATTGATTTTAACATTTTCCTTTCAAAATAACAAAATCTGATATAATTCCAATTGATTTTAAAATTTTTAATTGAAAAATAACAAAATCTGCTATAATTCCATTTGATTTTAACATTTTCAATTCAAGAATAACAAAATCTGCATTAATTCCACTTCATTTCAACCTTTTCAATTGAAGAATAACAAAATCTGCTATAATTCCTTTTTATTTTAACATTTTCAATTGAAATATAACAAAATCTACTTTAATTCCAGTGGATTTTAACATTTCCAATAAAAAAATAACAAAATCTGCTATAATTCCATTTGATTTTAACATTTTCACTGGAAAAATAACAAAATCTGCTATAATTCAATGTGATTTTAACATTGTCAATTGAAAAATAACTAAATCTGCTATAATTCCATTTGATTTCAAAATTTTGATTGAAGAATAACATCTGCTCTAATTCCATTTGATTTCAATATTTTCTATTGAAAAATAAGAAAATCTGGTATAATTCCATTTGATTTTAACCTTTTCAATTGAAAAATAACAAAATCTGCTATAATTCCATTTGATTTTAACATTTTCAAAGATAAGAAAATCTGCTATAAACGCATTTGGTTTTCATTTGAAAATAACAAAATCTGCTATAATTCCAATTGATTTTAACATTTTCAATTGAAAAATAACAAAATCTGCTCTATTTCCACTTGATTCTAACATTTTGAATTCAAAATCGGCTATAATTCCATTTGATTTTAACATTTTCAATTCAAGAATAATAAAATCTGCTCGAATTCCATTCCATTTCAACATGTTCAATTGAAAAATAATAAAATCTGCTATAATTCCATTTGATTTCAACCTTTTCTATTGAAGAATAACAAAATCTGCAATGATTCTATTTGATTTTAACATTTTCAATTGAAAAATAACAAAAGCTGCTATAATTCCATTTGATTTTAACTTTTCAACTGAAGAATAACAAAATCTGTTATAATTCCAGTGTATTTTAACATTTTCAATTTAAACTTTACGAAATCTTCAATTGACAATTCAAAAAATCTGCTATAATTCCTTTTTATTTTAAAATTTTCAATATAGATATAACAAAATCTGCTATAATTTCAGTTGATTTTAACATTTCCAATTGAAAATAACAAAATATGCTATAATTCACATTTGATTGTAACATTTTCAATTCAAGAATAATAAAATCTGCTCCAATTCCACTTGATTTAAAGATTTTCAATTCATGAAATTTCAAAATCTGCTATAATTTCAGTTGATTTTAACATTTCCATTTGAAAAATAACAAAATCTGCTATAATTCCGTTTGATTTCAACATTTTCAACTGCAGGATAACAAAATCTGTTTTAATTCCATTTAATTTTAACTTTTTCAATTGAAACATAACAAAATCTGCTATAATTCCTTTTGAATTTAACGTTTTCAATTGAAATGTAATAAAAACTGCTAAAATTCCATTTGATTTCAATATTTTCAATTGAAGAATAACAAAATCTGCTATAATTCCATTGGATTTTTACATTTTCAATTGGAAAATAAAATCTGCTATAATTCCAGTTGATTTTAACATTTTCAATTGACAAATAAAAAAATCTGCTATAATCCATTAGATTTTAACATTTTCAATTGAAAAATAAGAAAATCAGCAATAATTCCACTTCATTTTAACATTTTCAATTCAAAATAAAAAAATTTGCTATAATTCCACTTGATTGTAACATTTTCAATTGAAAAATAACAGAATCTGTTATAATTCCATTTGATTTTAAAATTTTCAATTCAAGAATACCAAGTCATCTCTAATTCCACGTGATTTCAACATTTTCAATTGAAGAATAAAAAAATATGCTATAATTCCCTTTGATTTCAACATTTTCAATTGAAGAATAATAAAACCATCATAAATTCCATTTGATTTCAACATTTTCAATAGAAAAATAACAAAATCTGCTATAATCCATTTGAGTTTTACAATTTCAATTGAAAAATAACAAAATCTGCTATAATTCCATTTGATTTCAACATTTTCAATTGAAAAATAACAATATCTGCTATAATTCCATTTGATTTTAACATTCAATTGAAGAATTAAAAAAATCTACGCTAATTCCAGTCGATTTTAACATTTTCAATTGAAAAATAACAAAATCTGCTATAATTCAATTTTAATTTTAACTTTTTCAATTGAAATATAACAAAATCTGCTATGATCATATTTGATTTTAACATTTCAATTGAAAATCACAAAATCTGATATACTTCCATTTGATTTTAACATTTAAATTGATAATAAAAAATCTGCTATAATTTCATTTGATTTCAACATTTTCAATTGAAAAATAACAAAATCTGCTATAATTCCATTTCATTTCAACATTTTCAATTGAAGAACAACAAAATCAGCATTGATTCCATTTCATTTCAACATTTTCAATTGAAGAATAACAAAATCAGCATTAATTCCATTTCATTTCAACATTTTCAATTGAAGAATGAGAAAATATGCTATAATTCCATTTGATTTCAACATTTTCAATTGAAGAATAACAAAATCATCATTAATTCCCTTTGATTTCAACATTTTCAATTGAAAAATATAAAATCTGCTATAATCCATTTGATTTTAAAATATTCAATTGAAAAATAACAAAATCTGCTATAATTCTATTGGATTTCAACATTTTCAATTGAAAAATAATTAAAGCTGCTATAATTCCATTTGGTTTTAACATTTTCAATTGAAAAATATCAAAGTCTGCTATAATTCCATTTGATTTCAACATTTTCAATTGAAGAATAAATAAATCTGCTATAATTCAATTATAATTTTAACTTTTTCAATTGAAACATAACAAAATCTGCTATAATTATATTTGATTTTAAAATTTTCAATTTAAAATAACAAAATCTGATATACTTCCATTTGATTTTAACGTTTTCAATTGAAAAATAATAAAATCTGCTATAATTCCATTTGATTTCACAATTTCCAATTGAAGAATAACAAAATCTCCTATAATTCCATTTGATTTCAACATTTTCAATTGAAGAATAAAAAAATATGTTATAATTCCAATTGATTTCAACATTTTCAATAGAAGAATAATAAAATCAGCATAAATTCCATTTGATTTCAACATTTTCAATTGAAGAATAACAAAATCAGCATTAATTCCATTTGATTTCAACATTTTCAATTGAAGAATAAAAAAATATGCTATAATTCCATTTGGTTTCAACATTTTCAATTGAAGAATAACAAGATCAGCATTAATTCACTTTGATTTCAACATTTTCAATCGAAGAATAATAAAATCAGCATTAATTCCATTTGATTTCAACATTTTCAATAGAAGAATAACAAAATCTCCTATAATTCCATTTGATTTTTACATTGTCAATTGAAAAATAATAAAATCTGCTATAATCCATTTGATTTTAACATTTTCAATTGAAAAATAACAAAATCTGCTATAATTCCATTTGATTTCAACAATTTCAATTGAAGAATAACAAAATCTGCTATAATTCCATTTGATTTTTACATAGTCAATTGAAAAATAACAACATGTGCTATAATTCCATTTGATTTCAACATTTTCAATTGAAAAATAACAAAACCTGCTATAATTCCATTTCATTTGAACATTTTCAATTGAAGAATAACAAAATCAGCATTAATTCCATTTGATTTGAACATTTTCAATTGATGAATTAGAAAATATGCTATAATTCCATTTGATTTCAACATTCTCAATTGAAGAATAAATAAAATCTGCTATAATTCCATTTGGTTTCAACATTTTCAATTGAAAAATAACAAAATCAGCATTAATTGCCTTTGATATCAACATTTTCAATAGAAAAATAACAAAATCTGCTATAATCTATTTGATTTTAACATTTTCAATTGAAAAATAACAAAATCTGCTATAATTCCTTTGATTTCAAGATTTTCAATTGAAGAATAACAAAATCATTAATTCCATTTCATTTCAACATTTTCAATTGAAGAATAACAAAATCAGCATTAATTCCATTTCATTTCAACATTTTCAATTGAAGAATAACAAAATCAGCATTAATTCCATTTGATTTAAACATTTTTAATTGAAGAATTAGAAAATATGCTATAATTCCATTTGATTTCAACATTCTCACTTGAAGAATAAATAAAATCTGCTATAATTCCATTTGGTTTCAACATTTTCAATAGAAGAATAACAAAATTAACATTAATTCCCATTGATTTCAACATTTTCAATAAAAAAAAAAATCTGCTATAATCCATTTGATTGTAACATTTTCAATTAAAAAATAACAAAATCTGCTATAATTCCATTTGATTTCAACATTTTCAATTGAAGAATAACAAAATCCGCTATAATTCCGTTTGATGTTTACATTGACAGTTGAAAATAATAAAATCTGCTATAATTCCATTTGATTTTAACGATTTCAATTGAAAAATAATAATATCTGCTATAATTCCATTTGATTTCAAAATTTCCAATTGAAGAAAAACAAAATCTGCTATAATTCCATTTGATTTCAGCATTTTCAATTGAAGAATAACAAAATCTGCTATAATTCCATTTGATTTCAACAATTTCAATTGAAGAATAACAAAATCTGCTATAATTCCATTTGATTTTTACATAGTCAATTGAAAAATAACAACATGTGCTATAATTCCATTTGATTTCAACATTTTCAATTGAAAAATAACAAAACCTGCTATAATTCCATTTCATTTGAACATTTTCAATTGAAGAATAACAAAATCAGCATTAATTCCATTTGATTTGAACATTTTCAATTGAAGAATTAGAAAATATGCTATAATTCCATTTGATTTCAACATTCTCAATTGAAGAATAAATAAAATCTGCTATAATTCCATTTGGTTTCAACATTTTCAATAGAAGAATAACAAAATTAACATTAATTCCCATTGATTTCAACATTTTCAATAAAAAAAAAAATCTGCTATAATCCATTTGATTGTAACATTTTCAATTAAAAAATAACAAAATCTGCTATAATTCCATTTGATTTCAACATTTTCAATTGAAGAATAACAAAATCCGCTATAATTCCGTTTGATGTTTACATTGACAGTTGAAAATAATAAAATCTGCTATAATTCCATTTGATTTTAACGATTTCAATTGAAAAATAATAATATCTGCTATAATTCCATTTGATTTCAAAATTTCCAATTGAAGAATAACAAAATCTGCTATAATTCCATTTGATTTCAGCATTTTCAATTGAAGAATAACAAAATCAGCATTAATTCCATTTGATTTCAACATTTTCAATAGAAAAATAACAAAATCTGCTATAATCCATTTGAGTTTTACAATTTCAATTGAAAAATAACAAAATCTGCTATAATTCCATTTGATTTCAACATTTTCAATTGAAAAATAACAATATCTGCTATAATTCCATTTGATTTTAACATTCAATTGAAGAATAAAAAAAATCTACGCTAATTCCAGTTGATTTTAACATTTTCAATTGAAAAATAACAAAATCTGCTATAATTCAATTTTAATTTTAACTTTTTCAATTGAAACATAACAAAATCTGCTATAATCATATTTGATTTTAACATTTCAATTGAAAATAACAAAATCTGATATACTTCCATTTGATTTTAACATTTAAATTGATAATAAAAAATCTGCTATAATTTCATTTGATTTCAACATTTTCAATTGAAAAATAACAAAATCTGCTATAATTCCATTTCATTTCAACATTTTCAATTGAAGAACAACAAAATCAGCATTGATTCCATTTCATTTCAACATTTTCAATTGAAGAATAACAAAATCAGCATTAATTCCATTTCATTTCAACATTTTCAATTGAAGAATGAGAAAATATGCTATAATTCCATTTGATTTCAACATTTTCAATTGAAGAATAACAAAATCATCATTAATTCCCTTTGATTTCAACATTTTCAATTGAAAAATATAAAATCTGCTATAATCCATTTGATTTTAAAATATTCAATTGAAAAATAACAAAATCTGCTATAATTCTATTGGATTTCAACATTTTCAATTGAAAAATAATAAAAGCTGCTATAATTCCATTTGGTTTTAACATTTTAAATTGAAAAATTATAATATCTGCTATAATTCCATTTGATTTTAACTTTCAATTGAAGAATAACAAAATCTAATCTAATTCCAGATGATTTTAACATTTTCAATTGAAAAATATCAAAGTCTGCTATAATTCCATTTGATTTCAACATTTTCAATTGAAGAATAAATAAATCTGCTATAATTCAATTATAATTTTAACTTTTTCAATTGAAACATAACAAAATCTGCTATAATTATATTTGATTTTAAAATTTTCAATTTAAAATAACAAAATCTGATATACTTCCATTTGATTTTAACGTTTTCAATTGAAAAATAATAAAATCTGCTATAATTCCATTTGATTTCACAATTTCCAATTGAAGAATAACAAAATCTTCTATAATTCCATTTGATTTCAACATTTTCAATTGAAGAATAAAAAAATATGTTATAATTCCAATTGATTTCAACATTTTCAATAGAAGAATAATAAAATCAGCATAAATTCCATTTGATTTCAACATTTTCAATTGAAGAATAATAAAATCAGCATAAATTCCATTTGATTTCAACATTTTCAATAGAAGAATAACAAAATCTGCTATAATTCAATTTGATTTCAACATTTTCAATTGAAAAATAACAAAATCTTCTATAATTCCATTTGATTTTAACATTTTGAATTGAAAAATAACAATATCTGCTATAATTCCATTTGATTGTAACTTTTTCATTTGAAGAATAACAAAATCTACTCTAATTCCAGTGGATTTTAACATTTTCATTTGAAAAATAACAAAGTCTGCTATAATTCCATTTGATTTCAACATTTTCAATTGAAGAATAACAAAATCAGCATTAATTCCATATCATTTCAACATTTTCAATTGAAGAATAACAAAATCTGCATTAATTCACTTTGATTTCAATATTTCCAAATAGAAAAATAATAAAATCTGCTATAATCCATTTGATTTTAATATTTTCCATTGAAAAATAATAAAAGCTGCTATAATTCGATTTGATTTTAACATTTTCAATTGAAAATAACAAAATCAGCATTAATTCAATTTCATTTCAACATTTTCAATTGAAGAATAACAAAATTAGCTTTAATTCGCTTTGAATTCAACATTTTCAATAGAAAAAAAACAAAATCTGCTATAATTATAGTTGATTTTAACATTTCAATTGAAAAATAACCAAACCTGCTATAATTCCAATTGATTTTAACATTTTCCTTTCAAAATAACAAAATCTACTATAATCTTTTTGATTTTAACATTTTAAAATTGAAAAATAACAAAATCTGCTATAATTCCATTTGATTTTTACGTTTTCAATTGAAAAATAACAAAATCTGCTCGAAATCCATTAATTCTAACATTTTCAATTCAAAATCAGCAATAATTTCATTTGATTTTTACATTTTCAATTCAAGAATAACAAAATCTGCTCTAATTCCACTTGATAACAATATTTTCTATTGCATAATAACAAAATTTGCTATAATTCCATTTGATTTCAACATTTTCAATTGAAATATAACAAAATCTGCAATAATTCGATTTGATTTTATGATTTTCTATTGAGGAATGACAAAATCTGCTATAATTCCATTTGATTTTAACATTTATAATTGAAAAATAACACAATCTGCTATAATTCCATTTTATTTCAACATTTTCAATTGAAGAATAATGAAATCTGGTATAATCCATTTGATTTTAACATTTTCAATTCAAGAATATCAAAAATCATCTTTAATTCCATTTGATTTTTACATTTTCAATTGAAAAATAACAAAATCTGCTATTATTTCAGTTGATTTCAACATTTTCAATTGAAGAATAACAAAATCTGCTATAATCCATTTGATTTTAACATTTTCAATTGAAAAATAACAAAATCTGTTATAATTTCACTTGATTTTAACATTTTCAATTGAAAAATAACAAAATCTGCTCTAATTCTATTTCATTTGAACATTTTCAATTGCAGATTAATAAAATCTGCTATAATTCCATTTAATTTTAAATTTTTCAATTTAAACATAAATAAAATTACAAAATATGCAATAATTCCATTTGATTTTAACATTTTCAATAGAAAAATAACAAAATCTGCTATAATTCCTGTTCATTTTAGCATTTTAAATTGAAATAAGACAAAATCTGCCATAATTCCATTTGTTTTCAACATTTTCTTTGAAGAATAAAAGGTCTGCCATAATTCAATTTTAATTTTAACTTTTTCAATTGAAACATAACAAAATCTGCTATAATTCCATTAGATTTCAACATTTTCAATTGAAGAATAACAAAATCGGCCATAATTCCATTTAATTTTACCTTTTCCAATTGAAAGATAACAAAATCTGCTATAATTATATTTGATTCTAACATTTTCAATTGAAAATAACAAAATCTGCTATAATTCCATTTGATTTTACATTTTAAATTGAAAATAACATAATATGCGATAATTCCATTTGATTTTAGCATTTTCAATTGAAAAATAGAAATATCTGCTTTAATTATATTTTTATTATAACATTTTCAATTAAAAAATAACAAAATCTACTATAATTCCAGTTGATTTTAACGTTTTCAATTGAAAAATTATAAAATCTGCTAAAATTCCATTTGATTTCAACATTTTCATTTGAAGAATAACAAAACTGCTATAATTCCATTTGATTTTTACATTTTCAATTGAAACATAACTAAATCTGCTATAATTCCAGTTGATTTTAAAATTTCAATTGACAAATAACAAAATCTGCTAATATCCATTTGATTTTTACATTTTCAATTGAAAAATAAAAAAATATGCAATAATTCCATTTGATTTTAACATTTTCAATTGAAAAATAGCAAAATCTGCTCTAATTATATTTGATTTTAAAATTTTCAATTGAAAAATAACAAAATCTGCTATAATTCCAGTTGATTTTCTTATTTTGAATTGAAAAAAAACAAATCTCCTATAATTCCATTTGTTTTCAACATTTGCTTTGAAGAATAACAAAATCCATTTGATTTTTATATTATCAAATGAAAAATAACAAAATCTGCTATAATTCCAGTTGATTTTAACATTTTCAATTGACAAATAACAAAATCTGCTGTAATCAACTTGATTTTAACTTTTTCAATTGAAAATAACAAAATCTGATATAATTCCTCTTGATTCTAACATTTTCAATTCAAAATAACAAAATCTGCTATAATTCCAATTGATTTCAACATTTTCAATTGAAAAATAACAAAATCGGCTATAATTCCATTTGATTTTAACATATTCAATTGAAGAATAACAAAATCTGATATAATTCTAATTGATTTTTACATTTTCGATTAAAAAATAAAAAATCTGCTATAATTCCAGTTGACTTTAACATTTTCAATTGACAAGTAACAAAATCCGCTATAATCCATTTGATTTTAACATTTTCAATTGAAAAATAAGAAAATCAAGAATAGCAAAATCTGCGCTAATTCCACTTGATATCAACATTTTCTATTGCATAATAACAAAATCTGCTATAATTCCATTTGATTACAACATTTTCAATTGAAATATATCAAAATCTGCTCTAATTACAGTTGATTTTAACATTTTCAATTGAAGAATAATAAAATTTGCAATAATTCGAATTGATTTTATCATTTTCAATTGAAAAATAGCAAAATCTGCTATAATTCCATTTGGTTTTAACATTTGCAATGGAAAAATAATGAAATCTGCTATAATTCCATTTGATTATAACATTTACAATAGAAAAATAACAAAATCTGCTATAATTCCATTTGATTTTAACATTTTCATTTGACAAATAACAAAATCTTCTATAATCCATTTGATTTTAACATTTTCAATTTAAAAATACCAAAATCTGCTATAATTCCACTTGATTTTACCATTTTCTATTGAAAAATAACAAAATCTGCTATAATTCCATTTGATTGTATCATTTTCTATTGAAAAATAACAAAATCTTCTATAATTCCATTTGATTTTAACATTTTCAATAGAAAAATAACAAAATCTGCTATAATTCCATTTGATTTTAATATTTTCAATTGAAACTCAACAAAATCTGCTATAATCATAATTGATTTTAACATTATCAATTTAAAATAATAAATTCTGCTATAATTCCATTTGATTTTAACATTGTCCATTGAAAATAATAAAATCTGCTATAATTCCATTTGATTTTAACATTTTCAATTGAAAAATTACTAAATCTGCTATAATTCCATTTGATTTCAAAATTTTCAATTGAAGAATAACAACATCTGCTATAATTCCATTTGATTTAAACATTGTCAATTGAAAAATAACAAAATCTGCAATAATTCCATTTGATTTTAACATTTTTATTTGAAAATAACAAAATCTGCTATAATTCCTTTTCGATTTTAACATTTTCAATTGAAAAATACCAAAATATTCTATAATTCCACTTGATTCTAACACTTTCAATTCAAAATAACGAAATCGGCTATAATTGCATTTGATTTTAACATTTTCAATTGAAAAATAACAAAATCTGCTATACTTCCATTTGATTTTAACATTTTTAATTGAAAAATAACAAAATCTGCTATAATACCATTTGATTTTAACATTTTTATTTGAAAATAACAAAATCTGCTATTATTCCATGTGATTTTACCATTTTCAATTAAAAAATAACAAAATCTGCTATAATTCCACTTGATTCTAACATTTTCATTTCAAAATAACAACATCTGCTATAATTCCAGTTGGTTTTAGCATTTTCAATTGAAAAAAAGCAAAATCTGCTATAATTCCATTTGATTTCAACATTTTCAATTGAAGAATAACAAAATCTGCAATAATTCCATTTGATTTTAACTTTTTAAATTGAAAATAACAAAATATGCTATAATTCCCTTTGATTTTAACTTTTTAAATTGAAAATAACAAAATCTGCTATAATTCCATTTGACTATAAAATTTTCAATTGAAAAATAACAAAATCTGCTATAATTCCAGTTGATTTCAATATTTTCATTCGAAGAATAATCTGCTATAATTACTTTTTATTTTTACATTTTCAATAGAAATATAAGAAAATCTGTTTTAATTTGAGTTGATTTTAACATTTTCAATTGAAGAATAACCAAATCTTCTCTAATTCCACTTGATTTCAACATTTTCACTTGAAGAATAATAAAATCTGCTATAATACCTATTTATTTTAACATTTTCAATAGAAATCTGCCGTAATTCCAATTGATTTATAGATTTTCAATAGAAAAATAGCAAAATATGCTATAATTCCATTTGATTATAACATTTTCAATTGAAAAATAACAAAATCTTCTATAATTCCATTCGATTTTAACATTTTCAATTGAAGAATAACAAAATCTTCTATAATTCTATTTGATTTACCTTTTTCAATTGAAACGTAACAAAATCTGCTATAATTATATTTGATTTTAACATTATCAATTTAAAATAACACATTTTGCTATAATTCCATTTCATTTTAACATTGTTTATTCAAAATAACAAAATCTGCTATAATTCCATTAGATTTCACCATTTTCAATTGAGAAATAACTAAATCTGCTATAATTCCATTTGATTTGAAAATTTTCAATTGAAAAATAACAACATCTGCTATAATTCCATTTGATTTCAACCTTTTCAATTGAAAATAACAAAATCTGCTATAATTCCATTTGATTTTAACATTTTCAATTGAAAAATAACAATCTGCTATAATTCCAATTGATTTTAACATTTTCCATTGAAAAATAACAAAATCTGCTAAAATTCCATTTGATTTTAACATTTTCATTTGAAAATAACAAAATCTGCTATTATTCCATTTAATTTTAACATTTTCAATTCAAGAATACCAAATCATCTCTACTTCCACTTGATTTCAACATTTTCAATTGAAAAATAAAAAAATCTGCTATAATTCCATTTGATTTTAACGTTTTCAATTGAAACATTATAAAATCAGCTATAATTCCATTTAACTTTTAGTGTTTTCGATTCAAAAATAACAAAATCTGCTAAAATTGGATTTCAACATTTTCAATTGAAATGTAGCAAAATCTGCTATAATTCCATTTTATTTTAACATTTTCGATAGAAATATAAGAAAATCTGCTATAATTTCAGTTGAATTTAACATTTCCAATTTAAAAATAACAAAATCTGCTATAATTCCATTTGATTTCAACATTTTCAATTGAAGAATAAAAAAATCTGCTATTATTCCATTTAATTTTAACATTTTCAATTGAAAAATAATAAAATCTGCTATAATTCCAGTTGATTTTAACATTTTCAATTCAAGAATGCCAAATCATCTCTAATTCCACTTGATTTCAATATTTTCAATGGAAGAATAGCAAAATCTGCTATAATTCCTTTTTATTTTAACATTTTCAATAGCAATATAACAATATCTGCTATAATTCCATTTGATTTTAACATTTTCAATTGAAAAATAACAAAATCTGCAATAATTCCACTTGATTTTATCATTTTCAATTGAAAAATAACAAAATCTGCTATATTTCCATTTGATTTTAATATTTTCAGTTGAAAAATAACAAAATATGCTATAATTCCATTTGATTTAAACATTTTCAATTGAAGAATAATAAAATCTGCTATAATTCCATTTGATTATAACATTTTCAATAGAAGAACAACAAAATCTGCTATAATCCATTTGATTTTAATATTTTCATTTGAAAAATCACAAAATCTGCTATAATTCCACTTGATTTTGACATTTTCAATTGAAGAAAATCTTCTATAATTCCATTTCATTTTAAAATTTTCAATTCAAGAATACCAAATCAACTCTAATTCCACTTGATTTCCACATTTTCAATTGAAGAATAACAAAATCTGCTATAATTACTTTTTATTTTAATATTTTCAATAGAAATATAAGAAAATCAGTTATAATTTCAGTTGATTTTAACATTTCCAATTGAAAATAACAAAATCTGCTCTAATTCCATTTGATTTCAACATTTGCAATTGAAGAATTATAAAATCTGCTATATTTCCATTTGATTTTAACTTTTTCAATATAAACATAATAAAATCTGCTATAATTATATTTGATTTTAACATTTTCAATTGAAAATAACAAAATCTGCTATAATTCCATTTGATTTTAACATTTTAAATTGAAAATAACAAAATATGCAATAATTCCATTTGATTTTAACATTTTCAATTGAAAAATAAAAAAAAACTTGTATAATTCCAGTTGATTTTATCATTTTCAATTGAGAAAAAAACAAAATCTGCTATAATTCCAATTGTTTTCAGCATTTTCTTTGAAGAATAACAAGATCTGCTGTAATTCAATTTTAATTTTAACTTTTTCAATTGAAACCTAACAAAATCTGTTATAATTATATTTGATTTTAACATTTTCCGTAGAAAAATAACAAAATCTGCTATAATCCATTTGATTGTAACATTTTCAATTGAAAAATCACAAAATCTGCTATAATCCATTTGATTTTAACATTTTCAATTGATAAATAACCAAATCTTATTTAATTCCGTTTTATTTTAATATTTACAATTCAAAATAACAAAATCTACTATAATCTTTTTGATTTTAACATTTTAAAATTGAAAAATAACAAAATCTGCTATAATTCCATTTGATTTTAATGTTTTCAATTGAAAAATAACAAAATCTGCTATAAATCCATTTGATTTTATCATTTTCAATGGAAAACTCTTTGGTATTTCCATTTGATTTCATCATTTCAAATTGAAAAATAACAAAATCTGCTATAATTTTAATTGATTTCAACATTTTGAATTAATTAAAATCTATAATTCCATTTCATGTCAACATTTTAATTTGATAACAAAATCTGACATAATTATATTTTATTTCAAGCGAAAAATAAGAAATTCTTCAAAAATTCTACTTTATGTCAACATTTTCAATTGAAAGATAATAAAACCTGCTATAATTCTATATGATTTCATCATTTTCAATTGAAAAATAACAAGATCTGATATAATTCTGCTTGATATCAAAATTTCAGATTTAAAAATAACAATATCTGCTATAATTCCATTTGATTTCAATTGAGCAATAAGAAAATCTACTATAATTCTACTTGATTTCTTATATTATTTGATTTTTCGATATTTTCAATTGAAAAATGTCAAAATCTGGTATAATTCCATTTGATCTCAACATTTTCAATTGAAAAATAATAAAATCTGCTATAATTCTACATGATTTCAACATTTTCAATTAAAAAATAACAAGATCTGATATAATTCTTCTAGATTTTAACATTTTCAATTGAAAAATAACAAATCTGATATAGTTCTCCTTGATTTGAACTCTTTCAATTAAAAAATAAGAATAATCTAATTGAATTAAACAATTTCAATTGGAAATTAATAAAATCTTCTGTAATTCCTTTTGATTTGAACATTTTAAATTGAAAAATATTAAAATCTGATATAACTCTACTTGATTTCAACATTTTCTATTGAAAAATCACAAAATCCTCTATAATTCCATTTATTTTCAACATTTTCAATTGAAAAATAAAAATAAATCTGGTATAAATATAATTGATATCAACATTTTCATTAAAAAACCCTGCTATAACTTCATTTGATTTCAATATTTTAAAACTGAAAAATAGCAAAATCTGACAAAATTCTACTTTATTTCAACATTTGCAATGGAAAAATTATAAAATCTGCTAAAATTCCATTTGATTTCATGATTTTAAATGAAAAATAATAAACTGTGTTATAATTCTACTTTATTTCAAACTTTTGTACAGGAAAATGATGAAATATGCTACAATGACTTGATTTCAATATTTTCTATTGAAAAATAAAACAATCTGCTACAATTCTACATCATTTCGAAATTTTCTATAGAAAAATAACAAGATCTGCTATCATTTGATTTCAACATTTCATAACAAAATCTTGTATAATACTACTTGATTTCCATATTTACAATGGAAAATTATAAACTCAGCTATAATTCCATTTGATTTCAACATTTTGAATAGAAAAATGAGAAAATCTGTTATAATTCTATTTTATTTCAAGTTTTTTAATTAAAATGTAACAAAATATGCTATCATTTCATTTAATTTCAACATTTTCAATTGAAAAGTAACAAAATCTGCTATAATTCTATTTGATTTCAACATTTTCAATGGAAAAATAAATCTGCTATAATTCTACTTTGAACATTTTCAATTGAAAAATATAAAATATGCCATAACTCCATTTGATTTCATCATTTTCATTTGAAAAATAAGAAAATCTGCTCTAAAACTACTTTATTTCAGCATTCTCTGTTCAAAAATTACTAAATGTGATTCCATTTGATTTCAACATTTTCAATAAAAAAATAACAAAATCTGCAATAGTTAAATTTTATTGTACCATATTTTTGTATTTCTCAATTGAAAATGTTGAAATTAATTGGAAAGATAGCATATTTTGTTATTTTTCAATTGGAAACTTTGAAATAAATAGGAATTATAGAACATTGTGTTACTTTACAACTGAAAATGCTGAAATAAAGTAGAATTTTAGCAGATTGAAAATACTGATGTCAAATGGAATTAAAGTAGATTTTATTATTTCTGCATTGAAAATATTGAAATCAACTAGAATTATAGCAGATTTCACTATTATTCAATTGAAAATGTTCATATAAGATGGAATTATAGCTATTTTAAACTGAAAAATAAAAAAATCTGCTATAATTCTATATTCTACTGAATTTTATGATTTTCAATTTAAAAATAAAATGTGTTATAATTCCATTTCCTTTCTACTTTTTCAATAACAAAATATGCTGTCATTCCATTTGATTTCAACACTTTCACTTAAAAAGTCACAAAACTTGTATAGAAAAATAACAAATCTGCTATAATTCTACAGTATTTCAACATTTTCAATTGAAAAACAACAAAATCTGCTATAATTCCATTTGATTTCAAATTTTCAATTGAAACTTAACAAAGTCTGCAAGAATTCTACTTGATTTCAAAAGTAAAATCTGTAACAATTCTATTTGATTTCAACATTTTAAATTGAAAAATGAAAAAATCTGAAATAATTATAATTGATTTAAACATTTTCAATTGAAAATAATTAAATCTGCTATAATTTTACTTGATTTCATCATTTTAAATTGAAAAACAACAAAATCCGATATAATTCTACACAATTTAAACATTATCATTTGAAAAATTACAAAAACTGTGGTAATTCCATTTGATCTCAATATTTTCAATAGAAAAATAATAAAATCTATAATTCTGTTTGATTTCAACATTTTAAATTGAAAAGTAACAAAATCTGATCTAATTCTAATTTGAAAACATTTTTATCTGAAAAATGAAAAATGTGCTCTAATTCCATTTGATTTAAACATTTTTAAATTGAAAAATAACAAAATTTGCTATAATTCTAATTGATTTCCACATTTTCAATTGAAAAATAACAAAATTTGCTATTATTCCCATTGATTTCAATATTTAAAATTGAAAAATAACAAAATCTGATATAATTCTGCTTTATTTCAACATTTCAATTGACAAATAAAAAAATCTTGTATAATTCTAATTGATTTCAACACCTGCAATTGAAAAATAATACAATCTGCTATAATTCTACTTAAATTCAACATTTTCAATTGGAAAAATCACGAAATCTGCTACTTGAGTTGATTTCAATATTTTAATTTGAAAAATAACAAAATCTTCTATACTTGTCCTTGATGTCAATATTGTCAATTGAAAAATAACAATGTCTGCTACAATTCCATTTGATTTCAGCATTTTTAATTGAAAACTTATAAAATCTGTTATAATTATACTTGATATCAACATTTGCAATTGATAAATAACAAAATCAGCTATAATTTCATTTGATTTCAACATTTTCAATTGAAAATAAGAAAATCTGCTATAATTCTTCTTGATTTCAACATTTTCTATTGAAAAATAACAAAATCAGAGATTGGAACCAAACGCTCGCTAACATATTTTGTTGATATAAATACGAAGAAGCGAATTACTCCTCCAACAATCTAGGACTGCTACTGCTACTATTATTATTACCACTCGTAACGGAAACGTCGAACAAACTACTGTTATTACTACCACTGAAAACGGAAACGTCGAACAAGTTACAATAATCAAAAGGTTGTTTTTGGGCTCGTCTGTCGTCGAGTACAGTCGAACTGGGTGGAGAGATATCGGAGACTGGAAGTGACGTCAGGGATTAGAACAAAATCCCCGCTAACATGTACTGTATAAGTACCGATGCTTCTGCTACCACGAAGATTACTACTACTGTTAATATCGCCGAGGAGGAACGCAACTATAAACTTTAAGCCGCGCACAAAAATCTTTATCTCTCCATCGCAAGAGTCGTATATCGTTCTGAGACGATTTCACAACAAGCTAATCACAACCAACTATATCTGTGTCTAGAATCCAGTGTATGAGTTTTTACGTCAATTATTTTCTTTTCTGTTTCCAGTTTCTTTTCTATACTATTTTTTCTGCTATATAAAAGATATTAACAATTCAACCATTGAACAGTTGTTTGTCCGGCTTTCTGCATATATATATATTTTTTGTGCATTCTAAATTTCTTAGCACAGACTCTCCAGCCGTGTCTACATCTTTAGTCGACCGTGAATGGATGAACATCACTTCTGCTTTCTGGATCAAACCAAGCACAAAGTGGGCAGGATGCAGGATTAAACCAGTGGACCGGTTGGATGATCTACGGATGCTCAGGGGACCTACAGTCACTCCCTTAAGTTCGGTTAAGACCGAGTTGAACCCACAGAGTAAGACGTCGGAGGTTGACAGGCTGGGGCGAAAGTGGTAGAAAAATAACAAAATCATCTATAATTCTATTTGATTTTAACATTTTCAGTTGAGAATAACAAAATCAAATATAATTCCACTGAATTTCAAAGTGATCAATTGAAAAATAACAAAATCATCTATAATTCCATTTGATTTTAACATTTTCAATTGAAAAATAACAAAATTAGCTATAATTCCATTAGCTTTCAATATCTTCAATAGAAAAATAGCAAAATCAACTATAATTCTATTTGATTTCAACATTTTCAGTTGAAAAATAGCAAAATCTTCTGTAATTCCACTTAATTTGAAAATTTTCAATTTACAAATAACAAAATCAGGTATGGTCCCATTTGATTTCAATATATTCAATAGAAATATATTAAAATTAGCTATAATTTCTTTTGATTTCAACATTTTCGATTGTAAAATACAAAAATCAGCTGTAATTGCACCTAATTTCAAAATTTGCGAATTGATACATACAAAATGATTCAATCTGATTTCAATATTTTCAATTGAAATATGCAATATCGATTTTCAATAATTTTATTGGTTTTCTAACTTTTTCGATTAGCAAATTATATTTTCGAACAACCGTTGAAAAGTAATCGAAATTGTCCAGATCAACTAGATTTTCAACGTAATCTCTATCTATAAAAGGCAGGATGTGTGTGTGTGTGTGTGTGTGTGTGTGTGTGTGTGTGTGTGTGTGTGTGTGTGTGTGTGTGTAACGAATGCACAGCCGCAATTTTCGACGGATTTGCACCAAAATTTACATGCACATGCTCCAAGTTAGTGGAAAGGCCTAGACCGACTTTGCATTTCCCAACTCCCATCGAAAATAATCGATGTTTTCATGCTTCTACGGCAGTCTTCATGTAGTTTGCGGCCATTTTCTACTGGCCAGAGTGAGAGCATATAGCTGGCTGCCACGAATAGTCAGGAATATTCTATTGGCCAGCGTGAGAGCTAACAGCTGACTGACACGAATGTTAACTAGCATGCAAAAAATCGATAGCTGCATTCGTCACAAGTGGGAAAAATTAAAATCTGCATGGCACTTTACTCTAAATGGCTCATTCGCTTGCTTAAACTCAACGTTGATTTTGATTCCGCAGATCTGGGTGTGAAAAAGTATTTGCTGTTAACATTCTTTTTTCATTCGGTTTTTCCAGTTACGAGTCCATTTTTAAAGCTGATCGTTTTGTGTTTATTTTGTTTAGTTCTTTTTTCGTAACAGATTTAATGTTTAGTACAATGCAAAATGGCATTAGTTAAAGATGGCTTGTGGAGCATTGTGAACGAAACGGAGTTTGTTCCCGAAAGAAGGACAGATGCGACAACACACGCGAAATATTTATCGAGGAGGGATCGTGCCTTAGCGACGATTGTGCTCTCAGTGGAACCGTCACTGTTGTATCTAATTGGAGACCCTGATGATCCTGCAGTTGTGTGGAAGAAATTGTCTGATCAATTTCAAAAGAAAACATGGACTAACAAATTAGCGTTGAGGAGAAAATTATATTCCCTTAAATTAAAAGTGGGTGACTCTGTTCACGAACACATCAAAACGATGATGGAAATATTTGATGAGTTAGCAATCATCGGCGATTCAATTGATGAGGAGGATAGAGTTGTACATCTCCTAGCTACTCTCCCAGTTTCTTATAACATGTTGGTGACAGCACTCTAAGCAAGTCAGGATATTCCCAAATGGGTGTTAGTGACTGAACGATTGCTGTACGAAGAAACCAAGGTTAAAGAAAGGAAAATTAATGATGCCGAATTGAAAGCCATGACGTCAAAACATCACGTCAACAAAAGGGGGCCCCAAATGTTATCACTGCGGAGAAAATGGACACATTAAGCGTGACTGTCGATTGCTTGGTGAAGATACAAAAGGGATTGTCAAGTGGAACCATCCGAAAAAGAAAGCTTTCTTCACTAAGAAAATGCAGGATGACTCAAGTGATTCTGTGGAATCGTCCATGTCACCTTTGGACCCCTATTTACAAGAACAATCCATTTTACACCCACATTTATCTAGTCAGTCAGAGCATAACGACCAGAGAGATGCCAACAAACTCAACGCTATTCAAGACCTCAAATTTCCCCCTTAAAACTAACTTCTGGCTCAACAACGTATTGGCACATTAATTCTCTCTCTGCAGAACAAGATCTCACGAACTCCGAATATTTTGTTTTCAGAAAGTGATATAATTTTTATTCACTACCAATTAAGTAAAATACCGAGCAGACTCCCATTTTGATTAACAGTCAAGGGTACGCAACTTTGTACGACATAAAAATCAATTATTCAAAACAAATCACAACATCAATTTATTAACATCCAAACAAGCTTAGGAATACATTACAAGTTCAAACATAACAGCATACAAGTTGTAATAAAATTCACACTCAATTATATATCCTGTTTAATTGTATATAAATGACTGAATTGTTTCATATGTCCTTTTTGCCCTGTTTTATATTTCATTTGCGTGGAATATCTTATTATTAACCTTTTGTTGAGGATGAATTTTTTCGTATACGCCAAGCAAAAAGATTCCTTCTAATTCATTCAAATCCTTTTGATAAAAAAACAAACAATAATACATTCGCAAGTCCCCAACAATTCTAACGATTACGTTGTTGGACTTTTTGCACATCATACGTTGTTGTCTAATGATAAAAGGAGCAACTGGATTGTGGACTCCGGAGCAACATGTCACATGTGTTATGATGTTATGATTCATTAATTTCAGAAAATTGGATGTAGCAGAGGAAATAACCCTTGGCGACGGATTCTCAGTTGAGGCATTAGGAATAGGAACAATAGAACTGAAAGTGATTGTACCAGAGGGGAAACACCAAAGATGCAGGTTGTATGAGACTCTATATGTTCCCAAATTATCTTATAACTTAAGTGTGTCTAGAGCTACTAAATCTGGAAAGACATGCATATTTACTGAATGAAGTTGTCAACTTTTGGATGACAAGCAGAAAGTGGTACTACAGGTTCAAAAATTGGGAACATTAAACTGCAGTGAAATATATGAAGCAGCCCATGCAGCAACTACCTGCTTAGGTAGTAACACAAAAGAGGAGATTTGGCATAGACGTTTTGGCCACCTTGGAGCAAAGAATTTACAGAAAGTAGTAAGGGACCAACTTGTAACTGGCTTTGACTATGATGTAACCAAGGATATCAACTAAGTAAGGGTTAAAACTGTTGCGGACCCAATGCAGAGCTGGCCTATGAAAAGGTGGCCTTGTGCCAGACACTACACACGACTACCGAATCCACTAACAAAGTAAAAAAAAAGAGAAAATATAAAACGTGTTCTTTCACTGTAAATTATCACAATTTCCTCAGTGAGAAAATAGAAAGGGTCGTTTAACTCGTGCATAAAATGTGAAAAATAAGTAGACAGGAGGAACGATGAAAGTAAGTCTGGTCAAAGAACAAATATAAATTTTTTTTTTTTTTAACAAAGTAATTTGTCTCGACAGTGGAGACATTCAGTAAAGTTACTGGATCTTTGCAATTAATGAAAATGTTGTAACAAGTAGTCACTAAATTATGTCAGTGTTCCGCGCCAAAACGAAATTCAAAATGGCTAAGGCGGGAAAAAGTTTCTCCAGGAAGAAAGTTCCAGAACAGTCAATTTATACGGAATATTATGCATACACAACAAAGAAAATACTCACTGCGAGATTTTTGTAATGTGTGTGTAATGTTATATTTTTAAGGTACTGGTTCGTAATTGTTAGAGTTCAAAGAATATGAGAAGTTCTCATTCTTCATTGTTGAAGGTTTCAAAGTTCCCTGGTCATGGACGAAGGCAGGCTCGAACAAGATGTTCGCATCAGGACGAGAAATAAGTCATCGAAAAAGGTGATGTGATGACAATGTCGTAAGCGCTATGTTTTCCTGATAGAAAACAGAGGGCAGTTCAAACAAGATGTTAGCCTTAGGTCGAGGAATTAGTTGCTGAAAGTTGCATCGACTTGATGAGATTACACACGACGAGCCAGAAGGGACTAAGCATAATTTGCTGCTAAGATATCCCTGTCTGAAATATGGGTTAACAGACGAGGAATAAATGAGTCAACTATCCGGTTCAGTGACCTGGCAGCGACTAACTTCGAAAAACCAGTTTGTCCTTGACGTCAGAGAAAGCGCGCGGGCAAAAAAAAAAATTTCAAATTATGTTAGGCTGGTAACAACATCAGCAGCAGCTGCCTCCCTCACGTCGGCGACAGAACAACCGTTTACTGTTATTACTAGCTGAAAGTGAAAGGAAGGGATGGAAAAAATCGCGCGACCGTAAAATGTAGGTGGAAATACTGTGTTATTCCACATAGCCCTCTCCTTGGATTAAATGTCGGTAGACATTTAACTAAAAATAGTGGAACGTCTCGAACCGCTTAGGGAAGGTAACCTTCCGACAGGAACGGGTAAATCTGGGAAGAGAAGGAACAGGAGAAGTAGGTCTATCCGGAATCTCTTTAACTTGCGGAGTAGCATGGGACGCCGTCTTTTCCAAAAATGCAGGCTTCAATCAATCGATCGACACGTTGTCGGTGCGAACACCTTTCTGTACTTGGAAATATTTATCAGTGCGTTTGAGGACATGATACGGACCCATATAAGCCGGTGTGATAGGCCGCCTGACAGCGTCATTGCGAATAAACACAAAATCACAATCTTGAAGCTTATGAGGCAAATAGACACCAACCGGGCAGTGCCGTGACGGTGTATAACTCAAATTGGCCATTTTAAGGCGCAAGTCTTGGACAAAAGAAGAAGCTGGAGATGTATCCACAGCCGGTGAAAAATATTGTCCGGGTAATGACAACGACGTACCAAAAACAAGTTCTGCTGGTGAGCACTTCAAATCGTCCTTAAGAATGTTTCGCAGGGAAAGAAGGATGAGGGGTAGTTCGTCAACCCATTTATCATTGTCAAGTTTCGTAGAGAGGGAAGCCTTAAGGGTGCGATGGAATCGTTCCACCAATCCGTTAGCACACGGGTGGTATGCTGTGGTACGTATATGCTTAGCTCCAAGAAGTTCAGTGAATTCTTTAAACAGACATGACTGGAACTGTGCTCCTCTGTCGGTAGTAACTACTTTGGGAGTCCCAAAGATCGAAATCCAATCGCGTAGAATAGTTTTTGCGACGGTTACAGCAGTGGTATCTTTAATAGGGATGGCAGTAGGCCATCGAGAAAAAACGATCGACGATAGTTAAAAGGTAAGGATAACCTTGGCAAGTTGGTAGAGGCCCAACTAAATCTAGGTGGATATTAGAAAAACGAGCATCAGGCTCGCTGAAGGTGCCCACAGGAGATTTCGTGTGTCTATGTACCTTGCATTTCTGGCATTGTAGACACGTAGTGACCCATTCGCGAATCTGGACGTTCATATTCGGCCAAACAAAACGGTCCGAAATCAATTTAACGGTGGCTCTCTTGCTAGGATCTGAGAGCCCGTGCAAGTGGTCAAAAACCTGTCTGCGAAGAGACGGAGGGACATAAGGTCTCGGGATGTTGGACTTGACATCGCAGTATAGGACCTTGTTGCTAAAAGGAGCTGAACATTTCTGAAGTTCGAAAGAAGTGTCGAATAACACATGCTTCAGAGTTATGTCCGCCTCCTGTTCGTCGGCGATCAAGTCCTGACTGAGCGCATCAGCGTGCACGACGAACATCTCAGTTCGAGATAGGGTATCGGCGACAGTGTTATCCGAACCCTTAATGTACCTAAAGTAGATGTCTAAAGTGTTTAACTGCACGAAAGATAGCTAGCAGTTCACACGAGAAGGTACTATAGCGTGACTGTGCAGGAGAAAGCTTAGCAGAAAAGAATGCTATGGTCTGCGTTGAGAGGCACGGACTTGTTCAATGACTGCGCTTATTGCGGATTCGCTGACGTCGGTGGTCAGGTAAGTATCTGACTGAGGATCGTCCTCTAAGAAACTAAGCTTTGAAAAGTTGCCTAGAGCGGTTTTAGCTGCTCGAAAGGCATCCAAAGCTTCATTCTCCAGTGCTATAGCTTTATTTCTTTTTTGTACAAGGTTAGTAAGTGGAGTCAGAACATCAGAACAATTTGGAATAAATCTGCGGTAGAAGTTAATCATTCCGATGAAACGTCTCAACTGCTTAATGGAAACAGGGACGGGAAATTCAGCAATAGCTTTAATTTTACCGGAAACAGGAGAGATTCCGTTAGCATCAATATGATGGCCTAAAAACTCCATGTGGTTCAATCCAAATACACATTTGTCAAGGTTCAGACAGAAACCATAGTGAGACAAACGTTGAAAAACTTCGTTTAAATGACGCTTATGAGAGGCAGCGTCCTCACTAGCTATCAAAATATCGTCACTGTAGTCGAAAACGAAAGGGAATCCACGCAGGACTTCGTCCATAAGACGTTGAAAGGTCTGTGCCGCGTTGCATAGGCCGAAAGGCATTTTCAAAAATTCAAACAAACCAAAGGGCGTGGTGACAGCCGTCTTTGGGATATCAACAGCAGCTACCGGTACCTGATAATATGCTTTTGCGAGATCTCTGGGCCCCCCTCTTATTTTAGAACTAACTATCCTAACGTAACTGGTAATATTTCATTTTATCCGATTCTGAAACCTCGTTTTTGAGCGTAAAGAATGGACAATGTTTGAGAATTTGCTCGTTCTTCGGCTGTAACTTCCAATTCAGTGTTGGCCTACTCTCCGCCTACTTGGATGAATTACTAATTCGACACGGAATTCTGACCGTTTCTTCATCGTGTCGATTTGAATATTCACCAGTTGTAGCATGCCGGATAGGTCCACTGTAGGGGCTAGAGGGTCGCCGCCTTGAATGCACTGCGTTCATTATAACTTGTTGCCTGGTAAGGTAAGCCTTAAATTCTCGACGTTGTTTTTGTATAGTTTATGGTCGTGAAACGAGCATGTTCTCTGTCAATTTAAGTATAAACCCACCCCATATTTGATTCCGTGTTCCTTGTGTATGTATATGTAATTTCTTAATTTATTTCAAAAATTTTTATTTTAATCCTTTTTTTTTTCTTTTTTTATTAATTTGTATTTTTGTTTTTTTTTTGCTTTTTGTTAATCGGCACTCCGGGCCCCCCTCTTATTTTAGAACTAACTATTGTAACCTAACTCGTAATAATACATTTTTTTAAAAAATATAGGTCAATGGGACTTATACTAAGTTAAAACTTAGTATTGTACACATACAGTATGTCATTCCTATCCCCCAGTACTCTCAACTAGTGTAAGCCCTGCGACTATCCCGACTACATCCCCCTCTATTGTTCTGTTTTGTCGTCGTTGATTATGTTATATGTAATAGGAGCAGGTAGGCTATCCTACCACCCGGTCTACACTCCTCCCCCCTCTATTGGACACGATTAGAGGCCCAAACCTTGTTCCGTGTCTAGGAAGGGATTCCCAGATCTCTATCTCTATCTCTCTCTGGCCTCTGTACTGATACCGCGGAGTTTCTCCCGTGATGCGTGTAGTCTGTGGCATTGCCTGTTCATTCTGAGGGTACACGGTTGACAGTTCCTTGGTTGCTGTTTCCGACTGGTAGTTAGGAGCCCTAACTCTTGCGTAGCGTCTTGAGCGGCCGCTCTGATCAACAGTTGCATAATATCGGGGTGTCTGTAGTGCCATGTCGCGCATGGATAGGTGTCCCTGCAGTCATCTCCGGTGGGCAACCCTGAGGTCACATTATGATTCAGGCTGTGTCAAACCCCCTCTCTGTCCGCGTCATGGGTGATAACCGTCGGCTTCCTTTAACTCAGGCCTTCTCTTTTTCCAACACCAATTACCCACATGAAGTACAAAAACCACAAATATAAACCTAAACCAGCCTTCCAAAAATCACCCAAACCTTTAAATATCTCCTCCAACATCCGTGGCATTAGAACCAACTTCTGCAGCGTTGAGTCTTTCCTCATTGCTAATTGCCCGGATATACTGGCCCTGTGTGAGACCAATCTTGACTCCTCTATCCCTTCCTCTGATCTCTCGATCCCTGGATAACTTCCTCTCCTCAGAAAAGACTCTCTAACCCACATGCATGGCCTGGGTGTCTACGTCAAGGACCATCTCCCTCTGGCTAGAGAGTGCTCTCTCGAATCGTCGGATCATTCGTACTTGTGTCTCCGGCTATCTCTTCTCAATGCTGTATGCTATCTTTTCTTCCTCTACCGCTCTCCATCCTCTCAGGACTGTGGGATACTCGATGTCATTTCTGACAGCATAGATAGGGCCCTCTCTGTCCATCCGTACGCTCACATATTGGTGTTTAGCGATTTTAACGCCCATCACAACCAGTGGCTTAAGAACGCTACTACCGACCTCGCAGGCATTCATACTCTCAACTTTTCAGTCTCTCAATCACTCACTCAGATAATCGATTTCCCCACGCGTTTTGCCTACAACCATGACTGTAAGGCCTCACTCCTCGACCTGTGTTTTACCTCCATCCCTGAGTCTTGTAGTGCCACGCAGCTCTGTCCTATCGGTAACTCCGATCATGCTGTAGTGTCTGTTAGCATCTCCTTCAGCCCCACCCCCTGCAAAGAGAACCACATTCTGCTACCAACGGGCTGACTGGGACTCGTTTCGTGACTTCCTCCACGATGTCCCCTGGGATGCTGTATTTAAGATCCCCACTCATGATTGTGCTTCTGAGTTCTCTTCCTGGATTAAAGCCGGTATCGAAGCTTTCATTCCCTCCAGGAAATTCAAGGTCAAACTGCGCTCCTCCCCCTGGTTCACAGCTGCTTGCTCAGCCGCCATTGCCCATAGGAACCACTTCTTCCACCGTTTTCGTACTGATATGTCTGACTTCAATAGACGTCTATTTACCTCTGCCCCCAACGAGTGTAAGCGTATCCTCGACGATGCCAAGTCACTATTTGCTGCTCGGATGAAGGAACGTATTGCATCCCGCAAATTTGGCTCCAAAGATTATTGGCGCCTCTGCAAGAGCGTTCTGAACAATAACAAACCCTCCATTCCTCCCCTGTTCAATCAGTTTGAGGTCCTGACCACCTCTGCCGACAAGGCCGAATGCTTCGCTCGGAAGTTTTCTTCCAATTCTACGCTAGATTCTTCCGGGGTACCCTTGCTCGATTTCCCTGCCAGAACTGAGGCCCTCTTGGACGGATTGCACATAACCCCGTCGTCGGTATTGGGCATTATTTCTAACTTAGATCACCACAAGGTGACGGAATACCAGCCATTGTCCTGAAGAAATGCGCACCTGAACTGGCGCCTGCCCTCTCTAAATTATACAACCGCTGCCCCAAGGAGTCCTGTTTTCCCGACTGCTGGAAGTCCTCAACCATTGTTCCTGTCTTTAAGAACTCTGGTGACCCCTCCGACCCTTCCAATTACCATCCTATCAGTCTCCTACCCCTCTTCGGCAAAGTCTTCGAGGCCATTATCAACACCGAAGTGATTAATCATCTGATATCCCACGATCTGCTCTCAGACAAGCAGTATGGTTTCCGCTTTGCCCGATCTACTGCCGATGTGCTTACGGCCATCACTGAATTTGTCTACCAAGCTATCCATAATAACGGTGCCGTAGACCTTGACATCTCCAAAGCATTCGATAGAGTTTGGCATACCGGCCTCCTTCGCAAGCTCCAGGGTTATGGTATCACAGGTCGATTGTTTGACCTAATACAATCATTCCTGTCAAACGGGGATTTGAAGGTATTTCTCAGTGGATTCATCTCCAGCTCCTATCCCACTAACGCAGGTGTTCCTCAAGGCTCCATCCTAGGCCCTACTCTGTTCCTCATATTTATAAACGACCTTCCTGACGCCATAGACTCCCAAGTCGGCATCTACACTGACGACACCACAATTTACTCCTGCCTCAAACACAAATCTAGTGAAGCTAACAAAGTTAACCTGGCAGCTCAAATTGAAAAGGACCTCCAATCGGTTGTGAACTGAGGCGAGAAATGGATGGTTAACTTTAACGCCTCTAAAACAAAACTGCTCTCTATTAACCACCACAAGGATCCATCCCTGCATCCCATTAGAATGTCTGAAGACCAACTTCTCGAGAGCTCCTCTCTGCGGCTGCTCGGTCTCAAGCTGTCTGCTGATCTGAGATGGAACAAATACATCCAATCAGTTGCATCATCCACCGCAAGTTGGTTCCCTGTGCCAAGCCATGAAATTTTTCTCCCCGGAATCGATCCTCCAAGTCTATAAATCGACCAATTCGCCCTTGCATTGAGTATTGCTGCCATATATGGTCTGGGGCCCCTGCTGTTTGTCTCGGGGTTCTTGATAAGATCCAGAGACGGATAGGCAACGTGATTGGCCCTGATCTGTCATCTTGTCTGCAGTCGCTCTCTCACAGACGCGATGTTGCCTCGCTCTGCCTTTTTTACAAGTACTTTCACGGTAATTGCTCCGAGGAGCTGCTTTCGCTTGTCCCTAGGCCTCGTGAATTTAAACGTCCCACGAGGCTGGCATCCCGCTCCCACCCCTACACCGTGGAAACTGTTAGATGTAGACGTCTCTTCTACTCCAATAGCTTCATGTCTCGCACATCTCGCCTGTGGAACTCCCTTCCCTATTACTGTTTCCTTGGCAAATACAATCTCCAACGGTTTAAGTGTAGCGTCAATCGACATCTCCAGTTGCCTTGATCTATCCACTTCCCTTCTTCAAATCCTTTAATTTCTCATTCCTATCTGCTCTCGCTCCAAATCTTCTGTAACCCCCTTTCCTTGATCGACCCACTGTCTTTCTCTTTCTCCACATCCTCTCCTTTACCACTCCTATCTGCTCTTCCTCCAACCCTTCTTTAACTCCTTGCGTGATTGTGGCCTCCAGCCTTGCTTGGGGTGATACGCTTAAAAAAAAAAAATCTATCTTAGTAAAAATCTTCGCACCTTGTAAGCCGGAAGCGAAATCGTGGAAATGGGGAATCGGATAGCGATCCCGGATAGTGACGGAACTCAACTTCCTGTAATCCACGCAAATTCGAAAGTCATCCTTTCCCGGCTTAGGTACCAAGAGCAGGGGAGAAGCGTAGGGGCTGTCGGATGGACGAATAACACCATCTCGTAACAAGTCGTCGAAAGCTTTCTTAGCGAATTTCATCTTAAGAGGTGCTAAACGACGAGGACGGGAAAAGGCAGGTTGACCAGTGGTCTTAATAAAATGCTGTGTCTGGTGTCTGGTTGAATCAATAGACCCAGAAGGACGCAGGAGGTCCTGGTACTGATTCAAAATGTCCAAATACTCCTTACTATGGCAAGTGGCCACGGTGATGCCAGTAGTGGTATGTTTGGAGTAGGTTCCAACAACACATAGATTAGTCAGGTTATCCGTTAAAGAATGGTTGTTCATTCGAACGGCAAGATCAAAGTGTGCCAGGAAATCGGCACCTAATATCGGCATCTGAACATCAGCAATAGTGAAATTCCAGGTAAAATCCCGGCGCATTCCTATATTTAAGGTAAGGGACTTAGTACCGTAGGTGTTTATGCAGGAGCCATTCGCTGCTTGCAAGCGAAGTTGATAAGGCTTTAGACCTGCTTTATTACTAGCTGGTAACACACTGATAGCAGCGCCGGTATCAACCAAAAAAACGTAAATTATTACGTGTGTCCAACACGTAGAAAAGGCGACTAAGTTTCGGTGAAGGAGCCTTGCCAGCAAGATTAGTCGCTCTCACTTGCTGGCGGTCTCGTTTCCTGCGACCACAGCATAATTGCACGGCTTAGTGCAGCGACGTGCTAAAGGACCAAATCTACGGTGATAATAGCACATAGTAGAAGAAGGGGTACCACCGTCTCGGCTAGACGAACGTGGTCGACTCCTAAAACGACGGCGGGAAGGAAACCGGTTTCGACCACGGTTTTTTAGAGCAAATGTCAGGTCTCTAACTTGCTGTTGTAGATCTTCCATAGCATTCTCCAAGGACCTGTGGTCACTGGATGCTTCAGCACTGTGTACTGGTGTCATTTGGTGATCCAGTTGGGAGAAAATATGATCGGCGGCGTCCGCTAACTGGTCGAGTGGGGTGTTCTCTGACATGGGCGCCAAAATTTGGGTAATGCTGGTGGGGAGGCGATCAAACCGCAGGCTTCTTAAAATGGGGTCAGCCATAATGTTCTTACCCAAACGACTCTTCATAAAACGCAAAAGTTGCGAAGGGGTTAAGTCACTAAATAACTCGCGGATAAGAGCTTCTTTAGTACGTCCCATTCTCCTCAGTATAGCCTCCTTCAGTTGGTTGTAGGGTTCAACCTCCGGAACAGCTTCCAAGAAATCGGACACTTCATCCACAATAGTGGGTGGTAAAGCTGATACCACGTGCCCAAACTTCGTCTTCTGGTCTGAGATTTTTCTAACGATAAAAATGGCTTCCATTTGAAGGAACCAGTTCTTAATATTCCCTTCGTAAAAGGGGGGAAAGGGAGCAACGGCGGCGGCCATCCTCGACAACTCTCCTGCTTCACCAGACGTCATTCCTGCTACCAAATTTTATGCATGTTTATAGAAGTCGGTGATCACTAAACTTGTGTAGGACCCGAAATAAACAGGGACATGATCACGTCGGGGTCACCAAATTTGTTGCGGACCCGATAGCAATGCAGATCTGGCCTACGAAAAGGTGGCCTTGTGCCAGACACTACACACGACTACCGAATCCACTAACAAAGTAAAAAAAAAAGAGAAAATATAAAACGTGTTCTTTCACTGTAAATTATCACAATTTCCTCAGTGAGAAAATAGAAAGGGTCGTTTAACTCGTGCATAAAATGTGAAAAATAAGTAGACAGGAGGAACGATGAAAGTAAGTCTGGTCAAAGAACAAATATAAATTTTTTTTTTTTTAACAAAGTAATTTGTCTCGACAGTGGAGACATTCAGTAAAGTTACTGGATCTTTGCAATTAATGAAAAGGTTGTGACAAGTAGTCACTAAAGGTATGTCAGTGTTCCGCGCCAAAACGAAATTCAAAATGGCTAAGGCGGGAAAAAGTTTCTCCAGGAAGAAAGTTCCAGAACAGTCAATTTATACGGAATATTATGCATACACAACAAAGAAAATACTCACTGCGAGATTTTTGTAATGTGTGTGTAATGTTATATTTTTAAGGTACTGGTTCGTAATTGTTAGAGTTCAAAGAATATGAGAAGTTCTCATTCTTCATTGTTGAAGGTTTCAAAGTTCCCTGGTCATGGACGAAGGCAGGCTCGAACAAGATGTTCGCATCAGGACGAGAAATAAGTCATCGAAAAAGGTGATGTGATGACAATGTCGTAAGCGCTATGTTTTCCTGATAGAAAACAGAGGGCAGTTCAAACAAGATGTTAGCCTTAGGTCGAGGAATTAGTTGCTGAAAGTTGCATCGACTTGATGAGATTACACACGACGAGCCAGAAGGGACTAAGCATAATTTGCTGCTAAGATATCCCTGTCTGAAATATGGGTTAACAGACGAGGAATAAATGAGTCAACTATCCGGTTCAGTGACCTGGCAGCGACTAACTTCGAAAAACCAGTTTGTCCTTGACGTCAGAGAAAAAGCGCGGGCAAAAAAAAAAAAATTTCAAATTCTGTTAGGAACAACATCAGCAGCAGCTGCCTCCCTCACGTCGGTGACAGAACAACCGTTTACTGCTATTACTAGCTGAAAGTGAAAGGAAGGGATGGGAAAACTCGCACGCGCGTAAAATGTAGGTGGAAATACTGTGTTATTCCACGAAACTAAAATATAGCTTAGAAAATGTAGAAAAGATTGGAACGAAAGATAGATAAAGAAACGAGATTTCTTTTAATTTCAAAAGTCTATTTGGAGAAAACTGGAAGAAAAGTAATTTTGTTGGCAAGATATTACCACGGAGGCAATGTGGCATGGCTGGGCTGACAGCTGATTGATGACCCTGCCTAAAAATACCAGTTATGAAAACAGTAATCGAGAGATAAAAATGAGTTATTTTCGGGACAAGGCAGAATTAAATAACTGATTTATTTTTGTCTATGAAAAAAGTGGAAATTGTAAACAAGTCGAGGAAGTAGAATTTCTTAATGTAATGACCCAACCCAGGGTGCTTGGAGGTTCTTTCTAGAAGCAAGTCATGTGGGATTTGGCAGGATGGGGGTATGACTGACCGGAGGAAGTAGCTCGTAAATTTCTGATTTTATGAGCAAGGCCAATCTGGGAAACTTTAGTGACGAGAAATTGAAATAATAATTTTAATTAATGACCTCGTTTCCAAAATCTGGTGGAAGGCGAGTCACTTAAATTCTCGAAATTGTACACAGTGATGTTTGTGGAAGGATAGAGGCAAAATCGCTTGGTGGAGCTGAATATTTTGTCACATTGATAAATGTTTGTAAAACCTAATCTTTGCAGTATAACTTTATGAAAACTGTTGTAACATGTCAAAATCAATATTTATCGATCGATAGCATATCGATTTTCAATAATTTCATTGGTTTTCTAATGATTTCAAATAGCAAATTAAATTTTCAAACAACAGTGTTTAACGTTCAAAAACTAGTCAAAACACCATGCTTTTCACGTAAATTTCAATATTTTTCAAATGTTTGTAAAACCTAATATTTGCAGTTTAACTTTATGAAAACTGTTGTAACATGTCAAATTCAACATTTTTCGATCGATACCATATCGATTTTCAATAATTTTATTGGTTTTGTAATGATTTCAAATAGCAAATTAAATTTTCAAACAACCGTGTTTAACGTTCAAAAAGTAATCAACACAGGTTGCTTTTGCACGTAAATTTCAATATTTTTCAAATGTTTGTAAAACCTAATCTTTGCAGTATAACTTTATGAAAACTGTTGTAACATGTCAAAATCAATATTTATCGATCGATAGCATATTAATTTTCAATAATTTTATTGGTTTTGTAATGATTTCAAATAGCAAATTAAATCTTCAAACAACCGTGTTTAACGTTCAAAAAATAGGCAAAACAGCTTGCTTTTACACGTAAATTTCAATATTTTTCAAAAGTTTGTAATACCTAAACTTTGTAATATAACTTTGTGAAAACTGTTGAAACTTGTCAAAAACAATATTTTTCGATAATTTTATTGGTTTTCTGATGTTTTCAAATAGCAATTTTAATTTTCAAATATGCGTGTTTAACGTTTAAGAAGTGGAGAAAACAGCATGCTTTTACACGTATACTTGAATATATTTTCAAAAATTTTGAAACCTAAAATTTGTAATATACCGTTGTGAAAACTGTTGAAACTTGTCAAAATCAATTTTTGCCGATCGATACCATATGGATTTTGAATAATTTATTTTGCTTTTCTGATATTTTCACATAGCAAATGAAAATTTCACACTACCGTGTTTAACGTTCAAAAAGTATCCAAATCAACTTGCTTTACAATACATGTAATCTTTAATATTTTTAAAATTGTTTAAAACATATAATTGGTAAAATAACTTTGTGAAAACCGTTGAAACTTGTCAAAATCAATTTTTTTCGATCGATACCATATCTATTTTCAATAATTTTATCGGTCTCCTAATGTTTTAAAATACCAAATTAAATTTACAGTCCAGCGTGTTTATCGATCAAAAGTAGCCAAAAAACTTGCTTTTACATGTAAACTTTAAGTTTTTTCCATATTTTGCCAAACCCTGAATTTTAATATAACTTAGTTAAAAGTGTTGAAACTTATCAAAATCAATATTTTTCCATCGATACCATATCGATTTTCAATAATTGTATTGGTTTTTTCAATAGCAAATTCAATTTTCAAACAACCGAGATTGACGTTCAAAAATATCCAAAACAGCTTCCGTTTACACGTAAAATTTAATATATTTCAAAAATATGTAAAACCTAAAATTTGTAATATAACGTTATGAAAACTGTAGAAACCTTTCAAAATCAATATTTTAGATTGATACAATATCGATTTTCAATAATTTTATTGGTTTTCTAACGTCTTCAAATAAGAAATTAAAATTTCAAACAACCGTGTTTAACGTTCAAAAGGTAGCGAAATCAGCTAGCTTTTACACGTAAATTTCACTATATTTTAAAATTTTATAGAATCTAAAATTTGTAATATATATTTTAAAATCTATTGAATCTCTCAAAATCAATACTTTTCGATCGATACCATATCTATTTTCAATAATTTTTATCGTTTTTAGAAAACGATAACAATTATTGAAAATAGTTATAGCATCGATCGAAAAATATTGTTTTCTAATAATTTTCAAACAGCCGAGTTTAACGTTCCAAAATTAGCCAAAACATCTTGCTTCTAAACGTAAATTTAAATATTTTTCAAAATTACGTAAAACATAAATTTGTAAAATACCTTTGTGAAAACTGTTGAAACATAACAAAATCAATAATTTTCGATCAATACTATATGGATTTTGTGAAATTTTATTTGTTTTCAAATAGCAAATCCAAATTTCAAACAACCGTGTTTAACGTACAAAGCAAAATGTCCAAAGCAGCTCGATTTTACACGTAAATTTCAAAATGCGTAAAACCTAAAATTTGCAATATAAGATTGTGAAATCTTTAGTTACGTGTAAAAATCAATATTTTTAGATCGATACCATATCGATTTTCAATATTATTTTGGTTTTCTAATGCTTTCAAACAACAAATATACATATTCAATCAAGTTTGTTTAACGGCCAAAAGTAGCCAAAATGCTTGCTTTTAGACGTAATTTCAATATTTTTCAAACGTTCATAAAACCTTAAATTTGTACTATAACTTTGTGAAAACTCTTGAAACATGTCAAAATCCTTATTTTTCGATCGATACCATATCGATTTTCAATAGTTATTTTTGTTTACTAATGTTTTCAAATAGCAAATTAAATTTTCAAACCACTGTGTAAACGATCAAAAATTAGCCAAAAGAGCTTGCTTTTACGTAGGTACCTCCATGAGATCGCTGAAGAAGAGCATAGCATGATGAAAAAGACGCCAAACTTAACGAAAGAAAATTTCATGTTATTATTAAAGAGGTTTTCAAATAGCAAATTTTCAAACAGGCGTGTTTGACGTTCGAAAAGTAACAAAAACAGCTTGCTTTTACTCGTAAATTTCAATATTTTGAAAAATCTGAAAAACAAAATTTGTAATGTAACTTTGTGAAAACTGTTCAAACATGTCAAAATATAATTTGTCGATCGTTGCCATATCGATTTTCAATAATTTTATTGGTTGTCGAATGTTTTCAAATGGCAAATTAAAATTTCATACAAATAGTTTTAACGTTCAAAAAGTAGGCAAAACAGTCGGCTTTTGCAAGTAAATTTCAATATCTTTCAAAAGGTAATAAAAATTAAAGTTTGTAAAATAATTTTGTAGAAAACTTTGGAACATGTCAAAATCAATATTTTTCGATCGATCCCATATCAATCTTCAATAATTCTATTGGTTTTCAAACAGCAAATTAGATTTTCAAACAACTGTGTTTAACATTGTAAAACAAGCCAAAAAATCTTCCTTTTACACATAAATTTCAATATCTTCAGAAATTATTTAAAACATAAAAATTGTAATATCACTTTGTGAAATCTGTAGAAACTTGTCAAAATGAAAATTTTCCGATCGCTACCATAGAGATTTTCAAAAATTATATTACTTTTGTAATGATTTCAATAGCAAATTAAATTTTCAAACAAGCGTGTTTAACGTTCGAAAAGTGGCCAAAATATCTTGACTTTACACGTAAATTTCAATATTGTTCAATTGTTTGTAAAACGCAAAATTTGTAATATAATTTAGTGAAAACTCTAGAAACATGGGAAAATCAATATTTTTCGATCGATACCATATCAATTTTAAATAATTTTATTGGTTTTCGAATGTTTTCAAATAGCAAATTCAAATTTCATACATCTGTGTTTAATGTTCAAAAAGTAGGCAAAACATCTTTCACTTACATGTAAATTTCAATATTTTACAAAAGTTTGTAAAAATTAACTTTGTAATATACCTTTGTTAAAACTGTTGGAACTTCACAAAATCAATATTTTTCGATCGATTTTCAATAATTTATTGGTTTTCAAATAGAAAATGAAATTTTCAAACAACTGTGTTTAACGTTCAAAATGTAGCAAAACTACTTGCCATTACACGCAAATTTCAACATTTTTCAAATGTTTGTAAACCTAAAATTTGTAATATAACTTTGTGAAAACTGTTAAAACTTTCCAAAATCAAAACTTATCAAAAGATAACATATTGATTTTCAATAATTTTATTAGTTTTCTAATGTTTTCAATAGCGAATTTACTTTTCAATCAAGCGTGTTTCACGATCGAAAAGTAGCCAAAACAGCTTGCTTATACACGTAAATTTCAATATCTTCCAAATATTTGTAAAACCTAAAATTTGTAATATATTTTTGTGAAAACTGTTGAAAATTGTCAAAATCAATGTTCAAAAATTACCGAAAACCGCTTGTATATAACACGTAAAATTCAATATTTTTTAAAAGTTTGTAAAACATAAAATTTGAAATATAACGTCGTGAAAACTGTTGAATCATGTCAAAATCAATATTTTCCGATCGATCCCATATCGATTTTCAATAATTTTATTGGTTTTCTAAAGTTTTCAAATAGCAAATTAATATGTCATACAACTGTGTTTAACGTTTTAAAAATATCCAAAACAGCTTGCTTTTATTCGTAATTTCAATATCTTCCAAAAGTTTGTAAAACCTTCAATTTGTAATATAACTTTCTGAAAACTGTTGGAACATATTCAAATGAATATCGATATTCAATAATTTTATGGGCTTTCGAATGTTTTCAAATAGCAAATTAAATTTTCATACAAATTTATTTAATGTTTAATAAGTAACCAAAAGAACTTGCTTTTACACGTAAATTTCAATATTTTTCAATAGTTTGTAAAACCTAAAATGTGTAATATAACTTTGTGAAAACTATTGAAACTTGACAAAATCAATGTTTTTTGATCGATATCATATCGATTTTCAACTATTGGTTTTCTAATGTTTTCAAATAGCAAATTAATTTTTCTAACAATCACGTTTAATGTTCAAAAAGTAGCCAAAACAGATTGCTTTTACTCTTAAAATTCAATATTTTCAAAATTTGTAAAACCTAAAATGTGTAATATAACTTTGTGAAAACTATTGAAACTTGACAAAATCAATGTTTTTTGATCGATATCATATCGATTTTCAACTATTGGTTTTCTAATGTTTTCAAATAGCAAATTAATTTTTCTAACAATCACGTTTAATGTTCAAAAAGTAGCCAAAACAGATTGCTTTTACTCTTAAAATTCAATATTTTCAAAATTTGTAAAACCTAAAATTAGTAATATAACTTTGTGGAAACTGTTGAAACATGTCAAAATCAATACTTTTCGATCGATACCATATCACCTTTAAATAATTTTTTGTTTTCTAATGTTTTCAAATAGCAAATTAAATTTTGTTTCAGGAAACTATGAAAACATTAATTTTGACAAGTTTCAACAATTTTCACAAAGTTACTCTAAAAATTTGTTGGTTTCACAAACTTTTCGATAATATTGAACTTTTTGGGTAATAGCAACCTGCTATGATTATTTTTTGAACGTTAAACACGGTTGTTTAAAAATACAATTTGCTATTTGAAAACATTTGAAAACCAATCACACAATTGAAAATCGATATGGTATCGATCGAAAAGCATTTATTTTGACAAGTTTCAATAGTTTCCTGAAACTCATATTACAAATTTAAGGATTTACACTGCAAACAGACTTCAACGATGGAGCATAATTCTGTTGAATTATAATTTTAAAATGCAGTACATTTCATCCAAAAATATCGGACATGCGGATGGACTATCCAGACTGATTCGAAAATGTGCAGAACCTTTAGAGGACACAGTGATAGCTGCATTGAGAGAGGAAAAAGAACTCTCCGGACTGCTGTGCAACATGATTCGAGAGTTACCGGTGACTCTAGATGACATCAACAAGGCAGCAGAAACAGATGAATTCATTGTAAAAATGAAAAAACAGGTGCAGTTAAATGAAAAGTCAACGAAAGACACAATAATTTCGCCATTTTCTATTTGCTCGCAGACTTTAATGTATGCGGACAGAGTCGTCATACCGACTACACTGCATTCTAAAAAAATTCCCTAGCGGTCATCCAGGCATATCCAGAATGAAGGCATTGATGCGCGGATATACGTATTGGCCTAGGATGGACCGGGACATCGAAAAAATTGTAAGAGAGTGTCAAGGGTGTCAGCTAGCAGCAAAGGCACCACCTGTACAAATACAACCGTGGCCGAAGACGGATACACCGTGGACTCGGTTACACATTATGCAGGTCCTTTGAATGGACATTATTTCTTAGTGGTCGTCGACAGTTTCACAAAATGGCCGGAAGTGTTTAAGTGTAAACATCCCTCATCGACTTCTAAGACTTCTCTTCAGTCGTTTTGGAGTGCCTAAAACTATTGTCAGCGACAACGGCACCCAATTTACCAGCAAAGAGTTTGAAGAATTCTGCAAGGCCCTATCCATTGAACATTTAACAACTGCAATATACCATCCAAGGTCAAACGGCCTCGCAGAGAGATTTGTTGACACGTTCAAAAGAGCCTTGAAGAAAAACCAAGGTATGGACACTGATGAGAAGAGTCTTGAAAACTTTTTATCTGTGTACAGGATCACTCCTAACCCAAACACTAATGCCGGTTTGTCACCAGCTGAATTAATGTTCGCACGGAAAATCATATCCGTATTCGACAGGATTTTACCAAGTGCAACCAAGACAACAGCAACGAGAGAAAATCTTTCGACAAGGTTCTACAAACCTGGTGACAAAATATTCTTCTTGAATTATAGGACTGGGAAAAGCTTTTGGGAAGAGGGGATTATTATGAGAAGAATTGGACACATACTATATTCTGTAAGAAGTAGTAAATTTGATTGTCGCAGGCATATAAATCAGCTAAGACCTCGACACACTGATGACTACAAACAGGCAGAAGATAATGAACTGCCCTTGGAGGTATTGTATGACTCTTTTAATATTCCTCTACCCATAGCACAACCTACTCGAAGTCTGAAGTACCAGTTTCACCACCAACTCCACCCCCTCAAACGGTGTTGAGGAGAAAAAGTACAAGGATGAAAAGAAAAGTTAACCGGCGGAGCTCCAGACCTAAAAACAAACGGTACTAAGCAAAATTCTCCAGGGATAAATTGGCTTAGGGAGAGGTGTTATGGTGAGATATGTAATCACCACCGGAACATTTGACATAAGGGACCGTGTCACCGGTCACCGGACATACATTAGGAGAGACTCCCTGGACTAAACACAGCAACTACACTCTGTCTCTCTGTAAATACGTTAAATAAACTTCTCTTCTTTATTCAAACCTACAGTACCTATTTATTCCTTTATTTCCTTTATAGAATACTATTTCTTGATTATCCCTATATTATCGCCACCTCAGGATATATCACTTTTACACGTAAATTTCAATATGTTTCAAAAGTTTGTAAAACCTAAAATTTATTAATTCATAAGATTGTAAATTTATTAATTCATAAGATTGTAAAACCTAACATTTGTAATATAACTTTGTGAAAACTGTTCAAAGTTGTCAAAATCAATATTTTTCAATCGATACCATATCGATTTTCAATAATTTTATTGGTTTCCTAATATTTTCAAATAGCAAATTATGTTCAAACAACCGTGTTTAACGTTCAAAAGTAGCCAAAACTGTTTGCTTTTACACTTAAATTTCAATATTTTTAAAAAATTTGAAAGCATAAAATTTGTAATATAACTCTGTGGAAAATTTTGAAACCTGTCAAAATCAATATTGTTCAATCGATACCTATCGATTTTCAATTATTTTATTGGTTTTCTAATGTTTTCAAATAGCAAATTAAATTTTAAAACAACTGTGTTTTACGATCAAAAATAGCCAAAACAGCTTGCTTTTGCACGCAAATTTCAAGGTTTTACAAATGTTTGTAAAATCAATAATTTGTAATATAACTTTGAGAAAACTGTTGAAACTTGTCAAAATCAATATTTTTAAATCGATACTATATGGATTTTCTATAACTTTATTAGTTTATTTCTTTTCTTATATTTTCACATAGCAAATTATATTTTCAAACATCTGTGTTTCACGTTCAAAATGTAGCCAACGTGACAGAGACCAGAGTCGGAGAATCACAGGCACACATACACACATACACGTTTATTTTTTTATTGTAATTGGATTGGATCTGAGAAGAGCGAAATTAGATCAGAGATTTTTTGTTTACTGATGTGATGTCTGATCTAGGGCACGAGTTGTACCCATTTGGAATTGGGTCATTAGAAATACAATGGAAATTGTCGAAATAATTTTTACCGGTTAAAATTATGAATAGAACTTAGTAAGCTATGAGGAACTTTGGAATTCACATGATTTTTTTTTAAGTCGCCAGAACCCGTGATAATCTCGTGCGAAATAGTAGGGCCAAGGGTCGATTATGACCAGACAGGTTTTCTATATAAAAGCGTAATGCAGAAAAGAGTTGTAGTTTTTGGGTCGTCTGTCTTCGAGTGCAGTCGAGCTGGGTGGAGAGATGTCGAGATTGAAATCGAGCAGAGTTGAACTGAAGGCTTGAAGAAGTACGAAAGTGACATCAGAGATTGGAACAAAACTCCCGTTAACATGTGCTGTTGATATGAGAACGAAGAAGCGAATTACTCCTCCAACATCTAAGACTACTACTGCTACTATTATTACTACCACTGGGAACGGAAACGTCGAACAAACCACCCCTCTCCTTTAACGAAATTACATGAAGTATTTTCTTTGTTTTGTTGATCATCGTTCATATACGAGAGACTGGAGATAATTCTTGAAGTGAAAAGAGAGAATTTGGTCCGAGCAAGACGAAATATTCTCTCCATCTCCTTGCAGACGGAAGTTGCAGACGGGAGAGAGAGACGTGGACAGTCGAGGGGGAGAGGAAGTGACGTCAGAGATTGGAACAAAGCGTCCGCTAACATGTACTGTTGATATAAATACCGCTACTTCTGCTACCACTAAGATTACTACTACTGTTACTACTGCCAAGGCGGAACGCAACTCTCTCTCTCTCTCACTCTTTCTCTCTCTCTCTCACTTTAAGCCGCCCACCGAAATCTTTATCGCTTCATCTCAATAGTCGTATATAGTTCTGACAACAAGCTCTCGCTCTCTCTCTCTCTCTCTCTCTCTTTCTCTTTCTCTCTCTAGAATGCAGTATGAGTTTTTAGGTCAATTATTTTCTTTACTGTAACACGGTTTCTTTGCTATACTATTCTTTTCTGCTATATAAAAGACATTGACATTTCGACCGTTGAATAGTTCTTTGTCCGGCTTTCTGCAGATATTTTTTTTTTCGGTGCATTCTAAATTTTTAGCAGAGACTCTCAAGGCGTGTCTACATCTTCAGTCGACCGTAAATGGAGGAACATCACATCCAAACGTGGACAGGAAGCAGGATTAAACCAGTGGACCGGTCGAATGATCTACGGATGTTCAGGGGACCTACGGCCACTCCCTTACGTTCGGTTAAGACCGAGTAGACACCTCAACCCAGAGAGTAAGACGTCGGGGGTTGAGGAGCTGGGGCGAAAATGTTAGACTGGTGGCCGTGACCAGGATAGACCCGTGGGAATTACCAGAAAGGACTCTAGTCTTCGGACTATATTGGTCTGAAAGGGACATAAGGAGGAAAAGACAAGGAAGCAAAAGAAGGAGGAAAACAAAACAAAACAGGTAAGTCATTTTTTGTTTTCCTTTGTTCGCTCGTTGCACTTAGATCTGCCAGTAATATTGTTGATCTTGTTTTGACTTTGCCGACGTTGTACGCAGTTGAAGCGCCACCACCGTGTTAATTATTTTTCCTTTCGTTCTGTCGTTGAAAGTGGTAGTTGACAAGACGCTAGGATGAGCGTAGCAGGATCAGACGCCACAGATGATCTTGGGGACGTGGGAGTCCCCGAAATCTCGATGGGTTTCAGGAGGCTGATAGGTAGCATGAAGCTACCTACTTATAAATGAAACCCTGCGGACCTGCACGAATGGATTCTGTTCATTCATAAGAAGCGGGTGATCTATGGCCTCTCGGACCAAGAAATAGCTTATGACGCCGCAGCGGGGCAGGTCTCCAAATTCATAGGGGATGGTCCAGAGAAAACCAGGTCCTGACGTGGACCGAGCTTAAATCCGCTCTAGTGTAGCAATATGCAAGTGAGCGTACCGCCATTGAGGCAGTCAGGAAATTATTCCGGCTGTAGCAACAAGAAGGGGAGACTAATGAGGAATTGGGGAAAGAAACGCGGGGCTAGCGGCGTTAGCTTTTCCGGAGTAGGCGACGCGGGACAGTGGTCATATTCAGGCCTTGTTGGCCGATGTGTATGTGGACGCGCTGAGTGACAGGGACCTAGGAGCGACGTTCTAAAGTGGGGACCGGTCAGCCTGGCCGCAGCTATAGTGGCGGCTAAGACCAGCGAACGACTCTGGGATAGAATAAGAGGGGTTGTAGGTTGGAATCCCTGGGGGAGCAAAGTAGTGATGAATAAGAAGGACCGAGAGCGGATCCAGATACGGGACCCGAAAGAAGAGGTGGAAGAGGACTGGGGGCCTGAGGCAGTTCGCAATAGGAGAGCCTGTGACCTGCGTTATGTGTTTCACCATCCCACACCAGGCCGATGTGAATTGGTGTACTAGATTGCAAGTATGGTGGGCATCGGGCTCGCGACTGTCCGACAAACTATGGAGGCGACCCAATGTCTTTGGTGCCGAACTGCACGACTTGTGGCGAGTTCGGGCACAAGGCAGAGGGAGACCGTAAACTGTGGATAAAGCGACTTAATACACTGGTGCCCCCTACCGAGAAGGAGAAGGATCCGGGAAACGCCGATGGATCACCCGTGAAAAAGTAAGAGGCAGAGTGGCCCCAGTGCAAGTAAGACCTATGAGATGCTGGACATGTGGTATGGTCGGGTACTTTTCGGCCAGTTGTAAGGAGCGAATGTGTTGGCGATGTAGAGGAGCGGGTCACCTGAGACGAACCTCTCCTCGCAGGAGAAAGATGGACCACACCGAACGAAACAACATGGGTTGCTAGTCCGAGAAAAGAGAGTCATCCGATCTCTACCCGACCCAGGAAGGCCCCTAGACAGAAATTGGTGCCCCTAGAAAAAGGTGAACTCCTGTCACTGACTCCCACGCCTCAGTTGTCGAGAAAGCGGGAGGAAGAGAGAGAACATACGGGAAAGAGAAAGGCACACGTATACCGTTTGCTGAAGGAAGGGCCAGACTTTACCTGTAATGTGTTGCTGGGAGACAAGAAGATGAAGGCTCTTGTCGATCCTGGAGCTTCAGTGTCACTGCTTAGCTCCAATTTGGGACTGAAAACGAAGCTTAGTCCCGTCGATCTACTAATAAGTCAGGCTGATAGTAGCAGGATGAGGATAGAGGGTATGATGTGGCTACCTTTTCAGTTGGCAAGAACCAGAGGTAAACTTAAGGACTGGGACAGACGGAGTCAGTTGAAATGAAGATAGACACGGGTAATCACCCACCTATTAAGTTAAGACCGTATAGGACCCAAATCCACAGAAGAAAATCAGTAGAGGACGCAGTGAATGAAATGATGGAATCAGGGATAATCGAAAGATCCAAAACTCCCTGGAGTTTGCCAATAGTGATTGTTGAAAAGAAGGATGGAGGGCATAAGTTTTATGTGGATTATCGTCAATTAAATGCCATTACGAAATTCCTGGCAGTGTCCCTCTCCATGATTGATGATATTCTGGCTCTTTAGGAAAGTCTAAATGTTTTTCCACTTTGGATTTGAGGTCAGGATATTGGCAGTTAGCACTTAGCAAAAAGGATCAGGAAAAGACCGCTTTTACCTCCCACTTGGGTCTCTTATATTTTAGTGTTATGTCCTTTTGGGCTGTATTTAGTCAGTTAATGTCCATCATATTGAATGGCACTGAGGCATTTGCCATGGCGTATCTAGATGACATCATGTTTTTTTTTCAAAATCACTGAAGGAGCATTTTAAACATCTGCAGAAGGTATCCGATAGGTTAAGGGAATATTGATTGAAGTTAAAATTATCGAAGTGTCAGTTTATGAAAGAAGAGCCAAAGTACTTAGGGTTTATCATAAAAAAGGAATAAAAACGGCTTTAGACAACGTTGAGGTTATAAGGGCCATGCCCGCACCGAAGACCGTAAGAGAGATTATGGGATTTATTGGAGCCATCGGATATTATCGGAGGTTCATACCAGCATTTAGTCGGCTAGCAGGCCCTCTAATAGCTCTAAGAAGCATGCTAGGTTGTCAGCGTGCATTCGAGGCTCTAAAGGACCATCTGACAGCTGTATCCCTGTTGGCCCTACCCAGACGTGAGTAAGCCCATGGTGCTGTACACCGATGCTAGCGATAAGTGTATCAGGGCGGTTCTTACACAACCATGTCCGATAAGGATGGACCAGTACCGGGTGTGGTTGAGGAAGAGCCGATCTATTTTCTGTCTTATCGGCTCTCCGAGACTCAGCAATGGAGGCCAGTAATAGAAAAAGAGGCGTTCACCATTATGTATGCTATGCAGAAATTAGATTATTTGAGTGGGGCTGTGTTTACCATTAAAACAGATCACCAATCCCTCAAATATTTGTTAGAGGCGGAGTAGACGAATAGAAGATACAACAGTGGACATTGAAGTTGAGAGGGTATAACTGCAGAATAGAATATTTGGCAGGGAAGGCTGACCTGTTATCGAGTATTCCGAGGCAATTAGAGACCGAATCTGTCAGGTTGGAGCCGGGTGTGGATGATAAAGCATTCCAAATTAATGTGATCAATTGAGAGGCGTTGGTTGGGAAGATCAGGAAACGAGTGAAACTGAGAATGTTTCCAACTCCCATTGGAGAGATATTATTAGGTAAAGCCAAGAGGATAGCGAGATAGCAACTATCAGGTCCAGGGTAGAGGCAGGGCTTACTTCCAAATATATGGTGCACGATGGAGTGTTGTATTATTTTTCAGGAAGAGATGAGGAAGTAAGTTTTAAAATGGTGATACCTGAGAAGTTGAGAGCTGAAATCCTAGGCCAATGCCATAGGAGGTTAGGACACCTGGGAATTGATAAGAGGTATGGATTAATAATGAGAAATTACTACTGGCCTAAGTTGTTTAATGATGTTGTGAACCATGTAAAACATGTGTAACATGACAAGTACAGAGTCGAAGGAGTAGGGTTGCCCCAGTATTAGAAACGGATGTTCCGAATTATCCATTTCAGAAAGTAAGCATGGATATTTCCGGGCCCTATGGAGAAACACATAGAGGTCATCTTTATATAGTGAGTTTTGTGTACTGGCTGACGAATTGGCCTGAGGCATTTGCCATACCTGATAAGAAGGCACGAACTGTGTCAGATATAATACTGAACGAAATGTTCCCTAGGCCCCCGAACAGTTAGTTACCGATAATTGATCGGAGAATGTGAATCAGATTATGAGAGAGACGTTGGGAGAATTAAACATAGAGCATATAACCACCTCTCCATATAACCCCAAAGTAACGCTAAGGTAGAGAAATTTCATAAGACCCTCACTGTATTGTTGCTAAACTAACAGAGGATAATAGGGAAAATTGGGATTTATTCGTAACCCAACCGTTAGCAGCTGTGAGTTTCTCGATGAACGAGACGACAAAATTTTCCTCTTATTGCTTGATATATGGCAGGGATGTCGTCTTACATATAGACAATCTGTTACGACCTAGGAGGAAGTATTTAGGAGAGGATCATCACCAATAGTTTTAGAACAACAGCATAAAATCTTTACGCAAGTGAGGAGGAGGATTCAAAGAGCCCAGAAAATGCGAAACGATAGGGTAAATAAAAATAGAGAAGAATTTTCTTTCCAGATAAGTGATCCAGTATATTATAAAATACACCTGGGAGAAGGTAAATTGGACCATAGATGGAGTCCATACTATAGGATCGTGGAGTAGATGGGTCCGGTTTCCTTTGTGATATGGGACCAATTGACCGGAGAGGTAAAGAGAGTGCATGTGAATGATATAAAACTAGCTGAAATAGGAGAATGGAAAGGAGCCGAAACAAAAACTCAACAGCAAAGGCTGAGCAAACTACGTTGGTAGAACCCGAAGGGTTAGAGACTAAGAGTGAAAGTGAAGGGAGTGAGGAGATTGAAATTAGTCCAACTACCCTTCGAAGGCTGAGGGAGGTAAGTCGGACCCCAGCGGGACATTCTGAGGAAGCAGGGATTGAGCCCAAACTTAAGGAAGAAGAAGAACTGAGTAAATGGGAAGAAGAGGATGAAATTCCGTTAGCTCAATTGCAGAGTAATTAGCGGACTGAAAATCACCTAGTGTTAATGAGGAATTACCTCTAAAACTAGGATTAAGGATGGTGGTGCAGCGCGAACCCAAAGATTAAGTGAAACCAGTACAGTGGTGAATGTGTGACGTCTGGGACTAACTGTTCATTTATCATCGGTACTGGTGAACTGTGTAGACACCCACCACCCTGCATGCAGGGCGCTGGTGTTGGTGTTGGTGTTGGTGTGGGTCGATGCTTGAGGTATCACTCTAAGATGTAACCACCCGATAAAAACAATAAGAGAATGATTGAGTAAGACGAATTAATCTCTCCATCTCCTTGCAGACATGGACGAGAGTGAAAAAAATAGACGAAGACAGCGGAATGTGGGTTTTTTGCACTTTTATTATAACAGAAGCTGTCCGTGTCCCGGAAGTCCCTTTCTCTCTCTCCCTCCACTTCCTCCCGGTGTAGGGGAGATCACTCTGAATGCAACACCACTCCCATATTTTGATTTGTATTTTCGACTCGTCTCCCTGGTATATTAACGACAAAGTCGGCATATTTCGTGGGTAGTGTGATGTTCCGCTTATTATGTCCACCTCTCTCTCTCGTTTGTGTTTTAGTATTGGGTGGTATTGATGTGGAGGTAGTTGCGGTTTGGTTGTGAGAGGTACGATCAGGGCCATATCGGGTAGCATGTGGGCTAGCAGTGCCATTAGAAGCAGGGTTGGCGGGGATATTGTTTAGGGAGCTGTATTTGCGTCTGGACTGGGTGGGGGGTAGTGTGTGATACTTTTGGGGTGTTGTTTTGGCTTGTATAACTTTATGTCACTGATGTGTCTGAAGATGGTGTGCCTGTTATTGTAGTCGTTGTCTGCGACTAGTTCATAACGGCTGCCTTGTACATCAGTTACCATGTGTGGTGTTGGGTTAAATTGGGATGCAAATTTGTTTATTTTTGATGATCGCTTTACCAAAACTCTGTCTCCCTGGATGATCTTGGGGTATTTTCGCCAACGGGAAGCATTAATCTTGGCGTTAGCGACCTCTTTCCTGTGACTGTCGCGGATTTTTGCCTCCTGGATTTGGTTTTCAGTGGGGTTGGGTTGTTGAGGGAACTTTGTCCGGTAGCCACCTCTGAGCATCATTTCTCCAGGTGTCAATCCAGTGGCAGGGTGTGGAGTAGAGCGGTAGTCACGGAGAAGCTCATCGATGATTTCCTGGATTGGGCGTCGTTTTTCAAGTCCAATTTGAATTGCTTTCTTTATTGGTTTCATAAAGCATTCAGCTTCATTTCCCTGTGGGTGATAAGGGTACGAGGCTTTGGTTCTTATACCTCGTTTTGTGGACCAGTCATGGAATTCTTGTCCATTGAATGGGGGGCCATTGTCACATTTATGACATTCTGGGTTTTTGTATATTTCTCCTAATGCAGGGAGGACATGTTGGGCCCCAGTTGAGCGAACAATTTTTGCATCTGGAAATCTACTCAGGTTGCAGCGTACCACCAGTATGTGTCTTTGGTCTGGGAGGGGGCCGAACAAGTCAATTGATATGTTTTGCCAGGGTTTCTCAGGGATTGGGGTGGATGTAAGAGGTGCTTTCATTGGTGTTGCTGTTGTTATTTGGCATTCATGGCAGTTTTCCACCTGGAGTTTTATGGCATTGTCCATCCCAGGAAACCAGAAATGTGCTCTTAGGCGGCGTTTGATGGCATCTTGTCCTGGGCTAGGGAAATGGCTTCCTGCTGTAGTCTCTTTGGGAGGAGCATTTGGTCGCCTTTGTGGATGATGTCATTTTCAATTGACAGCTCGCTGAAGAGTTTATAATATCCTCGTAGGGTGGGGTCATTGTGTGGCGGCTGGTTGAGAGCTATGAAGTGACGTAGTCGTATTAGATCCGTGTCGTTAAGTTGTTCTTCACGTAGGCGTTCTCTGGTGATAGCAGTTGCAAAGAGGGGTGTGTTGTGTAATAGGAACAGTAGTTTTTGGTGTTCCTTTGTTTCTTCGGCAATACGTTGAGGTAACTTGTGTAGTGGTATTGCATGTCGGCTCATGAAGTCTGCCGGGTTGTCTTTTCCTTTTTTCCATACGACACAATGGTTGATGTCTTGGTGGCGTAGGAGGATTCTTTCGATTCTAGCTGATGGTTTCCTTTTGGATTTCCAGAGTGATTGGAGTGGTTGTTGGTCAGTGACCACAGTAACTTGTGGGCCACCAGCTAGAATATGGCGGAATTGGCGGAGACCGAAGTCAATAGCTGTTGCCTCCAGGTCTAGTTGAGAGTAGTTCTTTTCGGCGGCTGTGGTGGTTCGTGATGCGAGTGCGACCGCTTTTGTCTGTTCTATAGACTGGCCTTGAGCAAGGATTGCACAGAGACCTGTGAGGTGAGCGTCGACAAAGATGAAGGTCTTTTTGTTTGTGTCGTAGTGTCTGAGGAGCACATCAGTGGTAAATGTGTCTTTTATATTTTGAAACTCTTTTTCATGAGCTTCTGTCCATTTGAAAACAGCATTCTGTTTTGTCAGTTCACGTAGGTTTGCTGTGGCAGCAGCCAGATCAGGGATGAAGGTGCCATTCGATCTGAACATGCAGAGAAACGATCGCAGTTCATCTTTTGATGTTGGTCTCCCAGCTTCCTGTACTGCTTGGACTTTATTTGGGTCTGGTTTTATCCCATTCTTGTCGACTTTAAATCCCCAGAAAGGGATTTCTGGCTGGCCAAGGATGCATTTGCTGGGACTGACTGTTAGTCCTGCTTTTTCGAGAGCTGTAATGACTACTTCTAGCGTTTGGTGGTGTGTTTCCTTGTCAGCTGTTGCTATTACAATGTCGTCTTGGATGACCGCAGCATCTGGAATGTTAGCGATGATGGGGCGGAGCCGGGAGTTGAGCTCACCTGATGCTGGTAGGGTTCCCATGGTGAGTCTTTTATACCGCATTAGGCGGTCTCCAGCGCGGAATACCGTCAAGATCCTGGAATCTTCTGATAGCTCGAGCTGATGGAAGGCTGTCTTCAGGTCCAGTTTACTGAATACAGATTTTCCGGCAAATATGGGCATGATATCATCGACTCTGGGGATAGGGAGGTGCGTGTTTTCTAGGGCTTTGTTGAGGTTCCTTAAGTCCACTGTAACTCGCATGGAGCCATCTGCTTTTGGTACGAGCACCGGGTTGGATAGCCACGTTACTGGCCCATGGTGTGGCTCGATGACATCATCTGATTCCATTTTTCGGATTGCATCCTCAAATGTATCTTTCAAGTGGTATGGAATCGGTCTTGGGGGTTGTATTACTGGTGATGCGTCGGGTTTTACATGTAGTTGGATGGGTTCAGCCTTCATCTTTCCCAAACCGTGGAACACCGATGGGTGTTGTGTGATGATGCGGGCAATGGGAGGACCGACAGATTTTGTTAGTTCCTTAGCCTCATTGGTTGACACCGTTTTTGTTCCCATAGCATTGATGCGGCTTCCTTTCATTTCCATACTGGGTGTATTAAAAGTGATTATGCCCAGTGATTCTGCTAGGCTACATGACACCAAGTTGATGGATTTTCCCGGCAGGTCGTCATCATCGACAACAATCCACGTTGATTTGATTTTTTTTTCTTTCCAGTGTGTCTGTGTTGTAAATTCGCCTTTGGGGGTGATTAGTCTACTACCATACGGTTGGAGTTGGACGTGTGTTTTTGTAATACGTCTGATGTTGTCGGGTACCTGGCTCTCCAGGATTACATTCGCTTCAGCACCTGTGTCGATCATGGCACGGATCTGACATCCTTCAAGTGTGATGTTGGTAAAATTTGATTTTTCTGTTGTGTGTGTGTCTTTTATTGTAGTAGCCCCAATGACTGTTAGTATGGACACCTCCTTGTGATGTGTCAGGCATACCGAGGAGAAGTGATTTCTCCTGCCGCAGATGTTGCAGAATTTTCCTCGTGCTCGACATGTCGGTCCGCGATCACATTTTGGGTTGCCACAGCCTAAGCATCGCCTTTTGGATATTGTTTCTGGCTGTTGGAAATTTTTTTGTTGTTTGCTGCGTAAGGAGTATTTCCCCCCTTTTTTGCCGATTTTGTTTATTAAGACTCCCTGGCTTTCGGAGTCAGATTCGGAGTCATGAATCTCGATTTCGTTAAGGCCAGCTGTAAGGCTTTCTTTTTCAGTGTCTAGTTTTCTGACAGCTTCTTCTGTGGCTTCGATTTTACGGGCTTGAGTAATGAGGGCATCGAGCTCATGTTCTCTTTCTAGAGCCTCTTCTCTGATACTTCTGATAGAGGTACCTATTATTATTTGGTCACGTATCAGAGTTTTGTGATTTTTTTCTTTTTCTGTGCAGTAGGGGTTGGTGCATTTAAAAGCGCACCTGTCAGCATGCTGTCTTACCTTGTTGATGAAGGTGTCTATTTTTTCCCCAGGCTCTTGGCGGAGGCCATGAAACTGGTAGTGGAGTAGTACCTGGTTCTGTGTAGGTCTGTACCTGTTACCGAGTCTCTGTACCATGGTATTGAAATCCGCTCGTTTGAGTTGGGCTAAATCCTGATTAAATTCACTTTTTAGGTCCGTCTTTAACCGCTCGCCTTGGAAAACGCACATTCTGAAAACTTTGGCTTTGTGTTGCTGTTGGGTGAGTTCAGATGCGTCTTCTTTGAGTTCTCCGATACAAGCAACCTCATAAGACATTTCCCAGGCTTCGATGTAGTCGTTAAAAGCCTGATATGTATTTTCCTCGTGTACGCTTGGGTCGAAAACATCCGGAAAAGTAGATTTCGAGAAAGGCATTTTTTTGTTTTTCTTTATTTTGTTGTTGTATGGTTCTTGTTACTTCGTCGCCAGTTGAAGAAAATAGACGAAGACAGCGGAATGTGGGTTTTTTGCACTTTTATTATAACAGAAGCTGTCCGTGTCCAAGATGGCTACCCTCACCGTCCCGGAAGTCCCTTTCTCTCTCTCCCTCCACTTCCTCCCGGTGTAGGGGAGATCACTCTGAATGCAACAGAGAGGAGGCTCGTGGTACTGACGATACTAGTTGTGGTAGTTAATACCTGGGAACACAGTAAAAATACTGTATTTAAGGAGACTAGCGAAGTGATGATAACTAGATCAATGTGGTTGATAACTTTGGTGATAGACCTGCAGCCGTATGATAAGTTACTAGGTCAGTTGAAGACCGAAGTGAATAAACTGGATACAGCCAGAACACAAGTCGCCATATATTATACACCTTAATTCAAGAATCCCTAAGGTAGTCAATATTAAGAAAAATAAGAAGGGAATTAGAGATCATTGTCAGATAGAGGTGTTGGCTAGTGTAATGTTACCTAAAGCAACCAGTGTCTCTGACGGAATTTGGGCGGTGGCCACATAAGAAGAGATCGAATTATCTAAGGTGTGTGAAGGGAAGCCCACCACTACGATAAGAGTTATTCCCCCTTTGTTTTTTGTAGATTTACCCATTGGTTGTGGAGCTCATGGTCCACTATCTCTTTACCTCCCTACTACCAAGCAGAAGAGAAGTTTGAAGAGAATGAGGCTTTGTAGGAACGAATACCAGTGGATGGACGGGATTGTGGCAATCCATTGTAAGAGAGATTCCAAAGATGTCGCTAGAAAAGATGCCGGCGTTGTTAAAGCCAATCGATAAGATTGATCTTAAACGGTTGAAGTCGGAGTTAGGATAGGTACGTCGAATTCGGGCTGGAGAGAGAATTTGGTTGCTATTATAACCTGGCCGGCAGTTGTGGGAATTATACTAATGATAGTCGTGGCCTTGCTGGTTTGGTGGTGGTTGAAGAGGCGTGCGGTGTTGTCGACCGGGCAGAATCAACTGACACGGAAGTGCATGAGTGAAGGAGGGATTCCAGTTAGTGCACTTTACAAAGGTAGGTCCGACTTGAGTGCATTGGGACCCCTAACTGATATTGAAGAAGAGTCTACGATTGTCGTGGAAGGACCTGAACCAACAAAAGGTTCGACAAAACCTGTTGTGAAGGCGAGACAAAATCGGAGGGACAGATTTACGAAATAAATCGAATTATTTTTATTTTTAATAATGAGACTGAAATAATTGGTAAGGATTGTTGCGAACCCCAAGAAAAAAAAAGAACTCTCGAACTAGTGAACTATGTGAAAATGTTCTATTGATCACCAAAACAGTGAACTTTAACCGGAAGTTGCACGTACATATATATCGTAAGGACAATGAAAATGTAAATGGGCATAAGAAGAACCGAGAACTCTACCTTTGCATGCTGGAAGAGACGTATGTTTAAGTAAGATGCATCAGAGCTATTTGTTTACTGATGGGTAAATCTGATCTAGGGCAGAAGTTGTACCCATTGAATCTGGGTCATCAGAAGACAATGAAAATGTTCGAAATAATTTTTATCGATGACAAATTGAAATAAGGCTGAGTAAGCTAGAAGGAACTTTTGAATTCACATGATTTTGGTTGAAGCAGCCAGAACCCCGTGATAATCGCGTGCAAAGTAGCAGTTATAACCAGACGGCTTTTCTATATAAACGCGTAGTTATGCCGGAAAAGTGAGACCGGAGAAAATTCTTGAATAGAGAATTGGCCCGAGCATTCGTTGGGAGGAGGAACACCACAGAAATCTTTATCCCTCCATCGCAAGAGTCATATATTGTTCTGAGACGATTTAACAACAACTTAATCACAACACTCTTTCTCTGTATAGAAGCCAGTGTGTGGGTTTTTACGTTAAATAATTTTCTTTTCTGTGAACCGTTTCTTTTCTCTACTATTCTTTTCTACTATATAAAAGACATTAACAATTCAACCATTGAATAGTTGTTTGTCAGGCATTCTGCAGATATTAATTTTTTTATTTTTTTTGCTGCATTCGAAATATCTGTGCGCAGATTCCACAGACGTGTCTACATCATCTGTCGACCGTGAATGGACGGACATCAATTCTGCTTTCTGGATCAAACAAATCACAACGTGGGCAGGAAGCAGAATTAAACCAGCGAACCGGTCGAATGATCTACGGATGCTCAGGGGACCTATGGCCAGACCCTTAATTTCGGTTAGGACCGAGTAGACACCTAAAACTAGAGAGCAAGAGGCCGGAGTTTGAGGGGCTGGGTTGAAAGAGTTAGACCATATCGATTTTCAACAATTTTATTGGTTTTTACTGTTTTCAAATAGCAAATTAAATTTTCAAACAACCGTGCTGGCGTTCAAAACTTAATCAAATCCGTGTATACACTTTAAAAACAAGCCTAAACACGTAAAATTCAATATTTTTCAAAAGTCTGTAAAACCTCAAATTTGTAATATCTGTGAAAATTTTTGAAACATGTCAAAATCAATATTTTTCAATTGATTTTCAATAATTTTATTGGTTTTCTAATGTTTTCAAATAGCAAATTTTCAAACAACCGTGTTTAACGTTCAAAAAGTAAGCAAAACATCTTTGTTTTTCATATAAACTGTAAAATTTCAAAAGATTGTAAACATGAAATTTGTAATATAACTTTGTGAAAACTGTTGAAAATTGTCAAAATCAATATTTTTCGATCGATCCCATATCGATTTTCAATAATTTTATTGGTTTTCTAATGATTTAAATAGCAAATTAAATTTTCATACAACTGTGTTTAACGTTCAAAAAGTAGCCAAAACAGCTTGCTTTTACACGTCAGTTTCAATATTTTTCAAAAGATTGTAAAACATAAAATGTGTAATATAACTTTGCTAAAACTGTTGAAACATGTCAAAATCAATATTTTTCGATCAATACTGTTGGGGACGTGCAGGATTATTAATTATTTTTAGAAAGAATCAGAAGGAATTTTTGTAGGTTGCGCGTCGTACTGCATCCCGAACAAATAAAATGATAACTTCAGAGGCAATTAAAAAGAGACGAGACATATACAATTCAAATAAACAATGTAACATTTATGTACAATTAAACAATATACAGATTGGTAATCAGTGGTGTCGTGTGTACGAAATGTATGTAATTGTCTGGTTTGTGAATGTCTCTTTTGTGTATATTGTTCGTTATGTATTAAGAGTATTTTTGAGTTGTCTACCTTTAAGCGTCTTTGATATTTACTTATCTTTGGTAATGAAATGTATTCATTGTATATAAGCAAAGTGTTCACAGCGTTGCTCGATGTATGTTGGTCGATGTATGTTAGAATGGAGTCAGCGAGGGGTCGTCGTGCGCGGCAAAATTGTGGTTCGCAGTGGCGTGGATTATATCGGAAGTAATTCTGCGAATTCGTTAGACTGACTGCGTGGGGTTGTCTACGTTTTGCTTTTATAACGTTTTGGTTCGAAAGAGTGGATCACTTGATTTTTGGCGCAATCTTGATTCGGCACGTGAACTTCGGTTATGAACCAATTAGATCGTCTGTTTCACTTTGTTCGATTTCTATTGGTTGAAGTTCTCTAGCACGTAGGCGTACGATGTGGACTTTTCTTTCTAGGGTTGGACAGGTAAAAATATTAGACGGGTCCACAATACCATATCGATTTTCAATAATTTTATTAGTTTTCTACAGTTTTCAAAAAGCAAATAAAGTTTACAAGGAAGCGTTCGAAATTAGCAAAAACAGCTTGCTTTTAAACGTAAATTTCAATATTTTTCATACATTTTTAAAACATAAAATTTGTAATATAACTTTGTGAAAACTGTTGAAACATGTCAAAGTCAATATTTTTCGATCCATACCATATCCATTTTCAATAATTTTATTGGTTTTCTAATGATTTCAAGTTGCAAATTAAATTTTCAAACAACCGTGTTAACGTTCACAAAATAGCCAAAACTACTTGCTTTTACACCTAAATTTCAATATTCCTCCAAAGTTTGCAAAATATAAAATTTGTAATATAACTTTGATGAAACTGTTGAAAATTGTCAAAATCAATATTTTTCGATCGATCCCATATCGATTTTCAAGAATTTTATTAGTTTTCTAATATTTTCAAATAGCAAATTAAATTTTCACACAACTGTGTTTAACGTTCAAAAATAGCCAAAGCACCTTGCGTTTACACGCTGAATATTTTTCAAATTTTAGTGAAACATAAAATTTGTTATATATCTTTGTGAAAATTGTTGAGACTTGTCAAAATCAATATTTATCGATCGATCCCTTTTCGATTTTCTATAATTTTATTAGTGTTCTATTTTTTCAAGTAGCAAAATAAATTTTAAAACAAACGTGTTTAACGTTAAAAAAGTAGTCAAAACCTCTTGCTTTTACATTAAAATTTCAATGTTTTTGTAATATTTGTAAAACCTCAATTTTTCATATAACTTTGTGAAAACCGTTGAAACTTGTCAAAATAACCATTTCTCCATCGATAGGTAGAGTTTTTCCATAATTTTATTAGTTCTCTAATGTTTTCAAATAGCAAATTAAATTTTCAAACAACTTTGTTTGACGTTCTAAAAGTAGCCAAAGCAGCTTGCTATTACACGTAAATTTCAATATCTTCAAAAAGTGTGTAAAACATAAAATTTGTAATATAACTTTGTGAAAACTGTTGAAACTTATCAAAATATATTTTTCGGTAGATCCCATATCGATTTTCAATAATTTTATTGGTTTTCTAATGTTTTAGATAGCAAATGAAATATTCATGCAACTGTGTTTAACGTTCAAAAAGTGGCAAAAAGAGCTTGCATTTACACGTAAAATTCTATATTTTTCAAAATTTACTAAAACTTACAATTTGTAATATAACTTTGCGAAAATGATTGAGATTTGTCAAAATCAATATTTATCTATCGATCCCTTCACGATTTTCAAAAATTTTGTTACAGTTGAAACTTGTCAAATCAATAAATTACCATCGATTCCATATCGATTTTAAATAATTATATTTGTTTTCTAATATTTTCAAATAGCAAATGAAATTTTCATACAACTGCTTTAATGTTCAAAACCTGACCAAACGTGCTTGCTTCTATACGAAGATTTTAATGTTTCTCATAACCTAAATTTTGTAATATAACTTTGTGAAGACGGTAATATCTGACAAATTCTATATTTTGCGATTGATAATATTTAAATTTTCAATAATGTTACTGGTTTTCTACAGTTTTCAAATAGCAAATTCAATTTTCATACAACTGTGTTTAACGTTACAAAACAAACCAAAAGTGCTTGCTTTTACACGTAAATTTCATTATTTTTCAAAAGTTTGTAAAAATAATTTATAAAGTAACTTTGTGAAACCTGTTGAAACTTGTCATTTCGATCGATACTGTTATGGGAACTTACCTATAACCACATAATGAACTCTTCCTGACACTATATATACTGCGCCTCTCAACAGAGACGTAGAAGGAGTCGGTACGGAATCGAGACGAGACAATAGTAGTTCACTCCAAACCAGACTAACACCATCAACATCTTGTATTATTATTCTGTGTAATATATCTTTGTTATTTCTACTCTTGTGTTCGTGTTGTTCTTCCTTGGTCCTAACCTTGGACCATAATAGTGGCGACGAGGATATTGGACCATAACAGTGGCGACGAGGATATTGAAGAAACGAATTCTACGCGTAGAAATCTAAAAGTATATTGAAAAAACGAAGTTCTACGTGGAGAATTTACGCGGATATTTACGTGGAGATTCTAAGAAAAAAAATCTTTTGCTATCGGTCGTCCATAACAGAGGCGACATAGGTAGTGAGAAAAAAAAACAAGTTCTACGCGAGAAAAAAAAAGAAAAATTATTTTTTTGGACACCAACTTTACAGTGGTAACAAAGACACGAATTCTACGCAGGAAAATGTTTTCGTACTAAGGTTCTGGAGAACAACAGGCAACAAAGACCTGAAGTCTACTCTGAAGAAAAATAGTTACTCAAAATTACGGTGTAAACATGAAAGACTTTAAGGCAAACATATTGTAACTAATGAAAATGCAATTCGAGCAGCAACAGAAAAACGAAGAGAAGAATCTTGAACTACAAGAATTACTACCACGGGCAGTAACAAATAAAGGGCAAAATTCCGGAAATGATGCGGCATTTCGCAAAATGCTATATGGAGCTCTATCGAAGACTTCATTTATGCACTGGACGAAGACAAAACCTTCGCGGCTTACTTCAGAAGATATGAAGATTCATATGAGTTTGATTGCGGGAATTGGTCAGACGCGAAACAAGTACATCTACTACTGAGGAAACTAGGGTCAAGCGAATATACTAAATTCGTAGACTACATCCTACCGAGGAAAACGAATGAGTTGACTTTCAAGGAAGCCGTGAAACTTTTAAGGGAATTATTTAGTCCGAACACTTCACTATTCCACAAAAGGTGGAAATGTTTAAATTTAACAAAAAGGGATAGCAAAGACTATATAACATTCGCTTCCATAGTAAACAAACACTGCGATGACTTTAAGTTATCTGAACTCAGCCCGGACAATTTTAAATGTTTGATATTCGTCCAAGGCCTGGTTTCGACTAAAGATGCGGAGATCAGACGGAGAATTCTAACAAAAATTGAGCGTGAACCAGAATTGACGCTACAAAAATGGACTGAGGACTGTCAGAGATGTATAAGCGTAAAAAAGGACTCGAAAGATATAGAAAAGTCTGGCGTCGATCATATACGAAAAGTACAATGACAAACACGTTTTTGTCCCTCCTCAAAAACAAACCAAACCAATTATTCTACTTCAAAATGTCAAATGAAATATCAGAAAAATTACCACCCAGTCCATGCTATCGCTGTGGGACTTTGCATTGGTACAAAGATTGTCCATACCGGTAGTAGACTTGTCTGTCGTGCAATAAAGTGGGACATAAAAGTTCTCATTATAGAACTAGGAAATAAAACAGAAGCCGAGTAAGAGTCACTAGAACTGACCAAGCGGACGAGATAAATATACGAAAATACGTACAAGTAGAAATGTTAAACAAAAAATCAGACTACAATTTGATTCCGGATCAGATTTAACCATTATTAACTTACAGACGTGGAAGAAATTGAACAAACCGACCCTGTTGAGAACAGATAAAATAGCCAGATCGGTAAATGTACAACCTATTTTCAAGAAGAAAAGAAATGTACCTTTAGAATCACTAGAAAAAATAGACGAAGAGTTGGATAGACTAGTGAAAACCGGTATATTGACAAAGGTGGAATATAGTCAATGGGCCGCACCTACGGTTTACGTGAAAAAAAATCGGGTGAGGTACGAGTATGCACTGATTTCTCGACGGGATTAAATGCAGCGATTAAGGATTATCACTATCCTCTCCCTAGTCCAGAGGAAGTTTTCACAAAGTTGAACGGAGGAAAAAAATTTTCAAAGATAGACTTGAGCGAAGCATACCTACAAGTACCAGTAGATGAGGAAAGCTCGAGGTTGTTGTGCATAAACACACATAAAGAGTTATATAAAGAGTTAAATAAGTTCCAGAGATTACCATTCGGGATCAAGGTCGCGCCGGCGATATTTCAACAAATAATGGATACTATGCTTGGCGGACTGGATTGCACGATCGCATACCTTGATGACATCCTAATAAATAGCAAAAATATTGAACAACACTGGAAACACGTTCAAGGGGTTTTCAGGCAGATACAAAACTACGGTTTATGATAAAGGAAAATAAATGTGACTTCTTTATGAAGGAGATAAAATATCTGGGCCATATTATTGACGAAGAAGCAAGAAGACCTGACCCAGAAAGGGCCACGGCAAAAAAAAAAAAATGCTGGCTCCAAAAAATTTAGCAGAATTACAAAGCTTCTTGGGCTTAGTAAATTATTACCAAGAATTTATTCCTAATATGTACAAATTACGCGCACCCCTAAAGAAACTGTTGGAGAAGGAAAAAGTTTGGAAATGGTCAGATGAATGTCAGAAGACTTTCGACAAAATCATTAAGACTCTAACAGCAGATTTATTTTTAGCGCATTATTACCCAAAATTGGAAATAATAGTCCCGAGTGACTATGGTGTTGGGGCATGTATACTTCATAAAATGCCGGATGGGACACTAAAACCCATCGCGCATGCGTCAAGAACTTTGTACCAGCCGAACAAAATTACTCGCAAATCGAAAAAGAAGTGCTGGTGATTATTTTTGCGGTTACAACATTCCACAGTCATATTTACGGTAGATTTTTCACCTTACAGACGGACCACAAGCAGTTATTGACAATATTTGGATCAAAGAAACGTCTACCTGTCTACACTGCTAATAGATTACTAAGATGGGGGGCTATTTTATTAAACTATAATTTTAAATTGAAGTAGCTTTCATCAAACAAAATAGGGCTTGCAGATGGTTTTTCGAGACTAATACCAAAGAAAACTGAGCCATTAGAAGATTCCATAATTGCAGCTCTACGACATGAGGAAGATATTAGAACATCATTATGTAGTACAATTCGAGACCTCCCCTCATATTACAGGAAATAAGAAACGAAGCAGTGAATAACGAATTTATAAAGGAAACGAAAACAAAAATTGTAGGTAAAGATAAGCATGTATCAGACAGTTTTTCGTTATGTGATAATGTTCTGCTATATAATGAAAGAGTAGTAACCCCGAAAATGCTACAAAGACGAATCCTCAAGGATTTCACATGGGCTACCCAGGAAAGAACAGGATGAAATCCTTAACGCGAAAGTGTACTGGCCAAACATGGATCAAGATATTATACATATGGTGGACAAATGCAAGGGCTGTTCCTTAGCAGTCAAGGCACCTCCGATCACTCACAAGCCATGGCCTAAGACAGATCGACCGTGGTCGAGAATCCATGTAGATTTTGCAGGTCCATTAGAGGGTTTTTACTACTTGATTGTAGTAGACAGTTACAGCAAATGGCCAGAAGTATTTCGTTGTAGAAAACCTACTTCTGAGACTACCATAAATTGCTGTTTGCTCGTTTCGGTGTGGTTGATTGTCTAGTCATCGATAATGGGACACAATTTACATCTGCAGATTTTCAAGAATTTTGTGAAACACATCAAATCCCCGCCATATCACCCAAGATCAAACGGGCAAGCGGAGAGGTTTGTAGATACATTAAAAAGAGCACTAATGAAAGCTATGACGCACCAACGGAAAAGGCTTTACAACAATTCTTGCAAGTATATAGAATTACACCGAACAGTACTACGCCATCGGCATTATCACCCGATGAAGTGATGTTCGCCCGAAAAATTAGATCGTTATTCGACAAATTACTACCAAAACAGACAAAGCAATCACCAACGTCGTTCGTACCAAAAAGAAAATTTAACCCAGGGGAAAAAGTTTTTTTTTTAATGTATAAAAACAATACATCCTACTGGGAGCAAGGTACAATAGAGAAACGAATCGGGAACGTCGTTTACATAATTCAGGGTCCGAAATTATCACATAAAAGGCACTTAAATCATTCAGAAAGAGGCTGTTAGAGGATTCTAACGGTCCACCTCAGGAAGAGGAAGAAGTGGACACAATATTCGACACATTCGATATGCAAAGGTCTCAAGCAATGTCAGAACCGCGAAAATCGAGCAAAAAAGAAAATTTACAGAGCCTTTGATGATTAATCCAAAGAGGAAAAAATATTAAAGACCCCTGCCAGGTAAAAGCTTTGGAAGGGGGGGTGTTATGGGAACTTACCCATAACGACATAATGAACTCTTCCTGACACTATATATACTGCGCCTCTCAAGAGAGACGTAGAACGAGTCGAGACGGAATCGAGTCGAGACAATAGTAGTTCACTCCAAACCAGGCTCACAGTCATACTAACACCTTCAACATCTTGTATTATTATTCTGTGTAATATATCTTTGTTATTTCTACTCTTGTATTCGTATTGTTCTTCCTTGGTCCTAACCTTGGACCATAATAGTGGCGACGAGGATATTGGACCATAACATATTCCATATCGACTTTCAATAATTTTATTGGTTTTCTAATGTTTTCAAATACAAATTATATTTTCAAAGAACTGTGTTTAACGGTTAAAAAGTAGCCAAAACAGCTTGCATTTACATGTAAATGCATAATTTTTCAAACTTTAGTAAAACATATAATTTGTAGTATAATTTGTGAAAATTTTTCAGACCTGTTAAATTAAATTTTCAAACATCCGTGTTTAACGGTCAAAATGTAATCAAAACACCTTCCTTTTACATAAAAATTTCAATAATATACAAAAGTTTGTAAAACTTTTATTAGTTCTCTAATGTTTACAAAGAGGAAATTTAATTTTCAAACAACCGTGTTTGAGGTTCTAAAAGTAGCTAAAACAGCTTGCTTTTACACGTAAATTTCAATATCATCCAAATGTTTGTAAAACATAAACTTTGTAATATAACGTTTTGAAAGCTGTTGAAACTTCTCAAAATCAATATTTGTCGATCGATCACATATCGACTTTCAATGTTTTTATTGGTTTTCTAATGTTTTCAAATAGCGAATTAAATTTTCATACAACTGTTTTTAACGTTAAAAAATAGGCAAAAGTGCGTGCTTTTACACGTAAATTTCAATATTTTTCAAAAGTTTGTAAAATCTAAAATTTGTAATATAACTTTGTTGAAACATGTCAAATTCTATATTTTTCGATCTATACCATATCGATTTTCACTGAATTTATTGGTTTTCTAAAGATTTCAGATAGTAAATTAAATTTTCAAACGAACGTGTTAACGTGCACAAATAGCCAAATCTGCTTGCTTTTACACGTAAATATCAGTATTTTTCATATTGTGTAAAACATTAAATTTGTAGTATAACTTTGTGAAAACTGTTGAAACATAAAATTCAATATTTTTCGATCCATACCATATCCATTTTCAATAATTTTATTGGTTTTCTTATGATTTCAAGTTGCAAATTAAATTTTCAAACAACCCTGTTGGTAACGTTCACAAAATAGCCAAAAATGCTTGCTTTTACGCCGAAATTTCAATATTCCTCCAAAGTTTGCAAAATATAAAATTTGTAATATAACTTTGCTGAAACTTTGGACACATGTCAAAATCATTATTTTTCGTTGGATACCATATCGATTTTCAAGAATTTTATTAATTTTCTAATGTTTTCAAATAGCAAATTAACTTTTCAAAAAACTGTTTTTAACGTTCCAAAAGACACCAAAACAACTTGCTTTTACACGTTAAATTGGATATTTTTCAAATTTTAGTGAAGCATAACATATTTGAAAAAAAATCAATATTTATCGATCGATCCCTTTTCGATTTCCTATAATTTTATTGGTTATCTTAATTTTTCAAGTAGCAAATACATTTTAAAACAACCATATTTAACGTTCAAAAAGTAGTCAAAACAGCGACATGAAAATGTCAATATTTTTGAAAAGTTTGTAAAACCTAAAATTTATAATGTAACTTTGTGAAAACTGTTAAATCTTGTCAAAATAAACATTTTTCTATCGATAGGTATAGATTTTCCATAATTTTATTAGTTTTCTAATCTTTTCAATAGCAAATTAAATTTTCAAACAACCATGTTTGACGCTCGAAAAGTAGCTAAAAACAGCTTGCTTTTACACGTAAATTTCAATCTTTTTAAATTTTTTCAAAACATAAAATTTGTAATATAACTTTGTGAAAACTGTTGAAACTTTTCAAAATGAATATTTTCCGATCGATCCCATATTGATTTTCAATTATTTTATTGGTTATTTTAAATAGCAAATTAAATTTTCATACAACTGGATTTAACGTTCGAAAAGTAGCCAAAACAGCTTGTTTTACACGTAAATTTCAATATTTTTCAAAAGTTGTAAAACAGAAAATGCGTAATATAACTTTGCTAAAACTTTTGAACATGTCAAAATCAATATTCTTCGAGCCATTCCATATCGAGTTTCAATATTTTTTAATTTTCTAAAGTTTTCAAAAACAAATAAAGATTACAAGGAATGCGTGTTTGACGTTCGAAAAGTAGCCAACACACGTAAATTTCAAATATTTTTCATACATTCGTAAGAGATAAAATATGTAACATAACATTGTGAAAACTGTTGAAACTTGTCTAAATCTATATATTTCGATCGATACCATATCGAGTTTCAATAATTTTATTGGTTTTCTAATTTTTTCAAATAGCAAATTAAATTTTCAAACAACTGCTTTTAACGTTCCAAAATTAGCGAAAACAACTTTCTTTTACACGTAAAATTCAATATTTTTCAAAATTTAGTAAAACATATAATTTGTAATATAACATTGTGAAAATTTTTGAGACTTGTCAAAATCAATATTTGTCGATCTATCCCTTTTCGATTTTCTATAATTTTTTTGATTTTCGAATTTTTCCAAGTAGCGTATTAAATTTTAAAAGAACCGTGTTTAACGTTCGAAAAGTAGCCAAAACAGCTTGCTTTTACACGTAAATTTCAATATCTTCAATATTTCAAAATTTTGTAAAACGTAAAATTTTAATATTACTTTGCGAAAACTGTTGAAACTTTTCAAAATCTGTATTTTTCGATCGATCACATATCAATTTTAAATTGGTTTTCTAATGTTTTCAAATAGAAAATTAAATTTTTAAACAACTGTTTTTAACGTTTAAAATTAGCCAACAGAGCTTGCTTTTAGACGTAAAATTCAATAATTTTCAAAATTTAGTAAAACATATAATTTGTAACATAAATTAGTGAAAATTGTTGAGACTTGTTACAATCAATATTTATCGATCAGTCACGTTTCCATTTTCTATAATTTTATTAGTTTTCTTATTTTTTCAAATAGCAAATTAAATTTTCAAACAACCGTGGTTAACTTTCAAACACTTGTCAAAACATCTTGATTTTACCTGAACATTTCAATATTTTTCAAATGTTTGTAAAACCTAACATTTGTAATATAACTTTGTATAACCTCTTGAAACTTATCAATTTTTCGTTCGATACACTATCGATTTTCAATAATTTTATTGGTTTTCTCATGTTTTCAAATAAATCAAATGGTCAGTGGAACGTGATTCACGTTTAAAATCTATCCAAATTACCTTGCTTTTGCAAGTAAATATCAATATTTCATGAGATTGTAAAACTTGAAATTTGTAATATAACTTTCTGAAAACTGTAGTAACTTGTCAAAATCAATATTTTTCGATACTGTAGTGATTACTACTATGTTTGCCACGCCTACATTTTTCTCAATTGTGATTGGTCAAATAATAAATACTAACTATCACAGGACAATTTACTGATCGCATTCACCACATGGAATTTTTCCTACTGTTAATTCACAAACATGCTTTTGTTATAAAATCACCAATTGGGTAATTTTTCATCCAATCAGATATTTTTTGTGTTCTTTCGAAATTTCTCCCGTCGTTGTCCTGGGAGCCTACCGATAGTAATGTAAACCAGGATTCGTTCCAAAAATAGACAGTAGAAGCAGAACTCAGTAGAACTCAGCAACTCACACGCGTCTACACAGACTATTCATTCTACTCACTGCGCGCACACACACAGAACTTAAATATCATTCACCATCAGTTCTGTGTAACAAGCCAAGTTGCAACAGCTCTGTTAGTTATATATAATCCACAACTGAATTACTACATGTTCTTCTGAAAACATCATCCTATCTAATACAGAACTTTGAACATTCTTATTCAGAAAACTTGTTTTATTACATTTAATCTTTCAGCTAACAGATAAAGGGAAACTACTTTTTCTTTCTTATTGTTTCACACATTACAAAAAAATGTTTTGTATTTGTTGATTTTAATATATATTTTATCGTTGAAACAAAAATCGGTTTTCCATTGTTTTTCCTTAATTCAAAAATGTATAATTGTTAAATGCTATTCAACACGCAGCCACATCAATCTTTTCAACACAACCAACATTTACAATACCATATCGATTTTCAATAATTTTATTGGTTTTCCAATGTTTTCAAATAGCAAATTAAATTTTCAAACAACCGTGTTAACGTCCGAGAAATACCCAAAACAGCTTGTTTATAAACGTAAATTTCAATGTTTTTCAAATGTTTGTAAAACATAAAATTGGTAATATAACTTTGTGAAAACTGTTGAAACATGTCAAATTCAATATTTTTCGATCGATACCATATCGATTTTCAATAATTTTATTGGTTTTCTAACGATTTCAAATAGCAAATTAAATTTTCATACAACCGTGTTTAACGTTCAAAAAGTAGCCAAAACTGCTTGCTTTTCACGTAAATTTCAATATTTTTCAAATGTTTGTAAAACCTAAACTTTTTAAAATAATTTTGTGAAAACTGTTGAAACTTGTCAAATCAATATTTTTCGATATCGATTTTCAATAATTTTATTGGTTTTCTAATGTTTTCAAATTGCAAATAATTTTTCCAACAACCGTGTTTAACATTCAAAAATAGCCAAACTAGCTTGATTTTTCACGTAAATTTTCATATTTTTTGAAAGTATGTAAATCCTAAAATTTTTTATATAAATTTGTGAAACTTTTGAAACTTGTCAAAATCAATATTTTTCGATCGATCCCATATCTATTTTCAAGAATTTTATTAGTTTTCTAATGTTTCCAAATAGCAAATTAAATTTTCACACTACCGTGTCTATCGTTCAAATACAGCCAAACTACAAGGTAACCAAAAAAGTTATGTCCGTTTTTAAAGGAAAAAAAGAAAACGCTTCACAGTACGTATAACTTATACGAAGTAATCGCCATTGGCATCCAGCACCTTCTACCAACGTGTCTCCAGCTGTTCAATGGCCTTGCGGTAGAACTCGGTGGGGGACGCAAAGAAGTCCGTGAGGGCTTTGCGCAAGTCTGCTTCATTGGTGAAGGATTTCCCACGAAGATGATTATCCAGGGAGTGGAAGAGGTGGTAATCGGATAGCGCAAGGTCAGGTGAATAAGGTGGATGGCACAAAGTCTCCCACCCAAGTTGCTGTATGGTATCCCTGACCACTCGCGCGACATGCGGCCTGGCGTTGTCATGGAGGAAAAGCACACCTTTGCGATTCACCAGTGCTGGCTCCTTCTGGCCCAATGCCTATTGCACACGTTTCAATTGCTGCGAGTATAGGTCTCCAGTGACTGTTTGGTCCGTTGGTAGCAGTTCATAATGAACCACTTGACGACCTGTCCACCAGACACAAAGCATCATCTTGCGTGGGTGCATAGGCGGTCTTGCGGTGTGAGGGACAGCATCCTGAGGAGACAACCAATGTCTGGAACGCTTGGGAGTTTCGTACAGAACCCACTTTTCATCACTGGTAAGCACTCGATTGAATAAGGATGCGGTACTGTGGCGGAACCCACTTGCTCAGTTTGTACGTCTTACCTGGGCGGTGCAGGTGAAGTCTAACGGTTTCCTCGAAAACGTTGAACTGTCTTGCAAGTTCACCACACGTTAGACTACTGTTCTCTTCAATGGCCGCCTTCAGGACTCCGTCATTCAAGACATGTGGAGAGACAAATCTCCTGACTTGAATTTTCGAAACCAACGCCTTGCAGGACGTTCATCCACAGCACTATCCCCAAACGCTTGACATATGCGGCGACTTGATGTAGCTGCTGATAAGCCGACTTTGAAGTCGTAAAGCAAACAGCCCCGAACGAGATCTCTAGACACTTCCATCCTTCTCACAGCTGTCCGGCTTATAAATGATGACCGGTCACGGTGCGCGTGTTTTTTATAACGTCTGATGTTCCTACTTCTGGCTGTCCGAATTTGAAAACAATTGCTACACGCATTTCGTATATATTTCAACTTCATTCAATGAGTAATCAAAAAACGGACAGAACTTTTTTGGTTACCTTGTAGTTTGATTCTGCACTGAAATTTCAATATTTTTGAAAAGTTTGTAAAACCTAAAATTTATAATATAACTCTGTAAAAACGGTTGAAACATGTAAAAAACAATATTTTTCAATGAAGAATTGTTTTTTAATGGTTGTACTTGATTCCATATTTAAATTGTAATTTGTAATTTTTTTATTGTTATTTTTTGTAGTTACACTACAGTTACATATTTGAATTCATTTATTGTTTAAGTTATAATTATTTCTTTAAAATCTCTGGTCGATTCATATTTAGATTCATTCGAATTTAATTTACTAGTGAGCGCCTTATTGCCTTTGTTTTGTTTCAATATGAAGATTGACAATCTAATGATATTCTGAAATAATTTTTTCCTCTATCAGGTGTGACGTTTATCTTTGCGCCGAAGGACACAAATGAAGACGCCCCGTTGTAGTTGAGGATGTTTTCCCTGAATTTGACTAAACTATATTGAAAAAATAAATTATACGTACATACATGTTCATGACTAACTGAAATAAAATTTTATTAGCAATTCCTGCAGACATTATTAAAAGATTTACCTGTACAGCATAAAATGAGTGTTTAGCATCCCGATACCACTTTCTTATAAATGTTGAATTTTGTACAAGCTTACCCAGCTTCATATATATTTTCAGGAAATCTCAACTTCTAATTGGCCAATAAACACACAAGTGGGCGTTGCAATCCCTACACGTACAACTTTTTCCAGCGCGTGGTGACTAAGTTAAGTTTTTTTTCAGGTGCCTACCACGTGACTAAATGAATTATAAATACCAGGCACGAGTTCGTTATCTCTCTCTTTCTTGATTTCATTCGCCTACGAAAATGTAACCTTAAAGGAAACTGCGTTGCGATCACATCGCGGTCGAACGCTGAAAACATATTCACACATGCACGCACGTACGAAAATTTCCAAGCTACATTAAAAACATACGAAACATTTCCAAACCAGCAACAAGAACTTTTCTCTTTAACAATACTCTGATCAAGCTTTCGCATACATCATTACAAAACAAAATTGTAATATTCTACACATAAAAATTTATTTGTTGTTCCAAACATATCCTTTTTGTCGTAATTGAATATCGTTATCATTTGATTTTTTTTACTTAAATTTATGTTTGTGGATGTTACATGTTATATTTGCAGCGCAACTTTAAATATTCACGCAGCCTTTCCAGATCCGCAACAAGTGTATTTTCATTGAAAATATCGAAAATGGATATTTAGAAGAAGTGTTAGCTGTCTTTGCAAATGTTATTCAGACCACTCCTCTCTTCCGTCTGGTGTTTTAAGAACTCCATGTCAAAAGAATTTTCAGATGAGTAATTGAAATTGCAAAGAAGCTTCTATAAGTAATTCATTTTTACGTCAACTTTGGTGGCGAGTAATTACGTTTATAATTTAATCTAAAAATCAGTATTCTAAAAAAAAAAACTCCAAGGAATTTCCACAGGTACAACTATTTTTATTATTATTATTGTTGTTAAAACTGTCTGAACGATAAAGAATCGGGTGAAAAACACCTATACAAAAACATTAGTCAAAAATAAACAAAACGAAATAAAAGTTAAAGATTCAAAACGCATCTCTCTCGGTCAGACCTCATCAGGAATACGACAAGGAGGAAATAAACGTCACCAGTCTATTTTTAATCTCTTCCAGATGCCAGATGCCAGATGCTATGACACGGGCACTACACATTCCATATACATATTATACATTCTATATAGTATATATATCTTATAGTACAATAATATCTATATATAGTATATATATATCTTATAATATCTATTTTATAATATAAGATATTTATAATTTAATCCACAGGAGCATACATCAAGAAATTTTCAGAGATAAAGCAGACGCAGTGAGAGGCTATTGCTTAATTTCTAAATTATTTATGGTACATTTTAATTAGTAGTAAAACAGCAAGGTTTGTTTTTTGTTCAAAAACAATAAAAGGGTTTTTACCTCCAAAATTCGAACAGCGTAGTTGGAGGGAAATCCTTTTACTGGTTTTGGAAGAAAAACAAATACAGCTGTTTTATCAATGGTTTAGCAAAAATTAGGGGACATAGGAGGTAAAATCATATGCTTTTTTGAGTCATAATAAAGTAAATGCAATTCAGCAGGAATTGAACTGACAACTGCTCATCTGAGAAATTTCAAAGAGCTGTACAAGCTCCTTAGGTAAATTATTCCAGGTCTGTTGGTTTTCTATAGGTGTAATTTTAGCCCTAGGACAATTTTAATGTCCACAAGTCACTTAGAAGTATTCTCCCTTTAATTGTCAGTGGCAAACACAAAGCCAGTGCGTCAAACACACTTGAATTTTGCGACAGCATTTTTTTGTGTTGGTAGAAGAATCTAAAAATCCTAATGAAATTTCTAAAGTATCTTGACAATATTATATTATAGTTTTATTGAGTTATTTTTGGTAAGATGTGGACCGAATCTTATGTTCACACTTTTAATTTTATTATTGAAATACTAGTATTTACGGGAAATGTCTTTAAAACTTAAAAAAAGGACTATCACCTCCAAATTAAAAAGTATGCATGAGATATCGAAAGGTGGGGGGATGAAACATAGCACTCCAAAAAGTATTTCCTCAAAAATTTTATAATACAAGAAAATTTATTCGGTAAAACATTCAGTTGTGGAATCGTCCATGTTATTTTAACACCCCCTGCTGTGGGAACAATCTATTTTTTACACCCACGTAAAATTAGCTTATCCAATGAAAACTTCATATTTCTGATTTGAGAATTCTATTGGCTTACAGCTCGAAAATTCGAAAGCTCACGTGAAAAGAAGTAAATTGCGCCAAAACTCTGTGAGCCGATTTTGATATCCGAGAACTTATAAAAGGAAGATTTTGGACTGACCAAGTCAGTCAGCGGATCGAACATAGAGAGATGCCGAACAAAACAACGCTACTCAAAACAATAACTTTCCCGCGCAAAAAGAACATCATTGACTCAACGACAACTGGCCCGAATAATCCTCTGTGACCAAGAAAGATCTTCGAACTTTAAACAAACTTTGCTTACCTAAAGTGAACAAGAAAATATTCACTACTATTTAAGTAAAAATTACGATCGAACTAAAACCTTAACTACAGTTAAGGGTACGCAACTTCAAATGACTTAACCAAAAAAACAGTACGTAAATAATTGCATACACATTCATGTTGAATTATAAATGAACATTTAAATACCAAAAAGTCATTTTACCATAACTTTGTAATAGTGCACGAATATATTGAAACACTCGAACAATCCGGATATTATAATACAAAACATCATTAACACACCAACTTTTGATAACACAAAACATCAGGGATGTCCCAGTTGTCGCTAAAAAAGTGGCATATCCTGATGAAAAAAGGTCCGAAACTTAATAAAAATAAAATTTTAGCACGAAAAACTTTGTTATTAATAAGAGTGGAGACCAAAGTATTTTTTAATTATTCTTTGAAATTTTTATTCATATTTAGCACGTTTAAATTTGTGGTTGAAAATCTTTTTTGTTTTTAGTTCAACGATCACCTAATATTTTGCACTTGCTTTTTTCACTTAAAAAACACATAAATTTGGAAATTATTGTAAAAATCAAATAATTGTCCTAATTTAGTGTAACTTTCAGAACTTATTCCGAAATGACTGAATTTATTTAAGAAATGTTTGTCTTTTAGAAAGTCATGGTAAAAATATTTTTTTTTTTACGTCTGATACCCACCTGACTTAATTTTATGAAAACTTTTAAACTAGAGGGTATGACCATAAATTTTATTTTTTAATTAAATTAAGGAGACTTTGAGGAATATAAATCATAAATTTCCTTTTACATTTTCGGACCGCGAAAACTCCAATTTTAGCTCTGAATTTAAAATACAAAAATGCAAGAAAACTAAGACATTTTTTAATGAAAACAGCTTTTAATGTTTTTTTATAAATAATATATATTAAGGAGTTTTTTTGTGAAGTCAAAATCCTTTTCGAGAGAATAATAAATTTTTACGAGAATTGTTTACTTTTTTTACAAAGTGAAAATATTGATAAATGTTTACAAAAACAAAGTACGAAGTCTAACGCTCATTTTTTTCGCTCATTAAAAAGATTTATTTTTATAGATCATAAATTAGAAAGCTTATTTACAATCTGCGGACCGCAAATTATTTTAAAATAAATTTGTTATTTCAAAAAATGCATTAAAAATCATCTCCGACAAATCTAAACGGAAAGCAAAATGTTAGAGTTATTCCCCCTCATTGAGTGACCATATCTTTCTGGCTGGACGCATTTTAACTTCTCATTATTGTCGCCTCGTCAACTCAAAACTTTTCTAATTTTTTTTTTTTTTTTACATATAATCAAATTCTTTTTCAGTGAGAGACATACTGCAAACATTATTTTTTTAAAAATTCAAATTTAGGGACAGAAACAACAAAAAAGAGGTCGTTGGGGAAAAATTCTCAGAAAAATATTTCATAGAAAAATAGGGGTTTTCTAACGTATACCAACACCAAATTACATTTTAATATTACTGTGTTTAAGGTATAAAAACTAATCCCAATTGACGAAAATAGTATTTAGCATCACGCTACCACTTTCTTATTAATGTTGATTTTTGTGCAAATCTGTGCAAAAAGCGGACCACAAAGCTTATCCAGCTTCATACATATTTTCAGAAAACCTCAACTTCTAATTGGTCAATAAACACACAAGTGGGCGTTGCAAACCACCCGCTTTTTCCAGTGCGTGACCAAGTCAAGTTTTCCCACTTCTTTCTCTGGAGCCTGTCACGTGATTACGTTGATTATAAATACCAAACACAAGTTCGTTCTCGCTACTAATGTAGTTGTAAAAGAAATCGCGTCTCGACCTTTTGCGGGCGGACGCTATGAAAACATATTCACACATGCACACATACACGTACGTACGAAACTTTCCAAACTTTATTACAAACTACGAATATTCAACTACAAGCAACGAAACTTAATTACATAACATTACAAGCCATGGAAACTTAATTACAAACATTATGGAACATTCACTCCTTCAACTCTTCTAAAGCTAAAAGTTTACTCAACATTTTACAGAATTCTTTCAATTCTCTCACAATGAACAGTTGAGCAGAAAGTTCATTCAACTTTCTATGAGCTCATAAAAAAAATATACATTAGTAAATCCAGTCAAAGGGAAGTAACCCCTATGCTTGTATATCATTATACAAATATAAATATAAATCTCGTTGTTATAAAACCGTTTTGTGTTACTTCTTGTTGTTTCCCTTTTTGCGTTTGCTTACACATTCGTAAAGTCAAAAAAAATGTACGGGTTGATTTAGGCCCGCAATACCGCTACAAGCATCATTTTCAACGCAATTTTCATGTTCTCAAAACATTGTAAAACCTTGTAATTTATTAATTAACATAACTTTGTGTAAGCTGTCGAAACTTGAGAAAATCAATAATTCTTGATCGTTACCAAATCGATGATACTAATGTGAAGAAATTAATGCAACTTTGTTCAGGAAGGCACCAATTTTTGTTCAGCCTCCCTATCTTTGAAACTATCGTTCTTTTATGACATTAGTGCCAAACCGAGATAGCCCAAGGCTTAATGGGACAGGCCGCTGGTGTCCTTGCCCCGGTCATGTTCAATACAGATTCCCAATCCTAATCGGACTAACAATGGCTCTCTGGTTAGCTAGTACAAATGCTCGAGATCTGAGATGGGAGTCACTCAGATCTTCAGCGCCTCGTGGTGGATGTCTGTTTTGTACAGAAGACCTGGTTTTAAGTTTGCGACCATGAATATGTTCTGTCTAGGAAGTTTGTTCTCCATCAACATGTTTGATGGACTCTCGAGAGGTATTTCCTAGCTGTTGACATGTCGCCCCCACCCAAATGGCTCGATTCGCCGTCAAACACATCAAGACCACCGCCTACCATCCCTGCGCCAACGGCCTGGTGGAAAGGTTCCACCGAACACTAAAGGCCTCTCTCACCACAAAACATCCCACCAGCAACTGGGTAGACGAGCTACCCCTAATCCTTTTGTCAATCCGCAACTCACTCAAAGAAGACCTAGGATGCACCCCAGCTGAAATAGTCTTCGGTACAGCACTCTCTGGCCAATATTTCGACGACACCATACCCAACCTCACTACTGCAAGTCCTTTCACGCAGGAACTACGCCATAAAATGGCTCAAGTGAAGTACACACCACCCAGGCAACCATCACCAACTATCCACGTTCCACAACAGCTTCAGGACTGCGAGTGCGTTTTCGTTCGAAATGACGCGGTAAAGAAACCACTAACACCAACATACCAGGGTCCCTTCAAAGTCTTAAAACGCTCTGAGAAGCATCTCACCATTGATCGAGGAAACCGGACGGACACCATCTCTATTGACAGAGTCAAACCAGCTTTTCTGGAAAAATCTCCACGGGAGACAGAACCCGTCTCAACACACCCAGAAGCCCCACCTGTCCCAACAACCACACGACCACAACCACCAATGTCAGAGACAATACCAGAAGCACCCACCACTCCAACCAGGCAGACCCGTCTAGGAAGGAAAGTCACCTTCCCGAAGAAGTGCAAAACATATATTTACTTCTAATTGATGATGATCAATTATCCTGGGAGGGGGCCTTGTCGCGGTGTGCCCGATCACCACTCCCACTTTTTGTAAACAATCCCGTTTACGCCATCGGCAGAAAACGGTCACTACCCACGTGCGCTAAAAATAGCAATGACCTATTTTCAAACCAAAAGAAAAAACAAAAAAACTTAATTTTCACCACGAAACCAAAACAAAAGAGTTTTAATTTCATACGGAAATTAATTTAAATACAGTCAACAAACACCGACTAAACTTTTGACTGTAATTAATACGGCCTGAAATTAATTATAGTCACTTATTTGTTTAGCGGGACCGCTGCTATTGTACGGACTGTTTCAATAAATACCAGTGATTTCACAGCCACCAGGGAGAGACGGCTAGGGAGCCAGGAGCCTTCCTACATCGCGACTTTGACGCGTTCAGTCAAGTCGACCGAGCCCAGCAGCCGGCGGTATCAGCAGTTGTTCAAACAGTCCTTTTCAGGGCTAACTTCCGAAAATCATTCTAACACGATACTCGCTTCGATCTCTGCTACTGCTAACCTCCAGCGCCTTCCATCAACATCCAGCTCACTCCTGCCGCTTCCAGCTAATTCTCGCACTTCAACAACCACACACCGTCATCATCGCCCGGTATGTGAATAGGTTTTTTGCTTTTACTTTTATTTTTTGCAGGCTTAGAAGATGTCTATCAAGATAGCTACTTTGAATGTGAATGGCTTGAGTGATCGGAGTAAGGCAGCCCACCTGCACCGGGATCTCTTGACCTTTGGTGTGGATGTCGCCGCGATCGAAGAGACCCACTTTGTTTGCAGTTCCGATGCGTGTGTGCTGGAGAACGACTTTGTTGTCTATTCAGCATATGGGGACCGGGTTGCTGGAGAAGCGGACTCTTGATGCGAATGTGGACCTTGTGCATACCGATCGTTGATCATATTGCCGTAAAAAGTGGTTCGTTTCGGGTCGTTGCGGTTTATGCGCCCAACGACCAGGGGAGAGCGGTTTTTTTCCTAGTGGATTCAACGAGCCTAGTCTTAGTGGGGGACTGGAATGCCATCCTGGATCCCAGATTAGATCGGGGAAGGGGTGCTGGCGGGTGTAGGTGCGATCGTAGCTTGGTTGATCTGGTCAGCGATTTTGGTCTCGTTGATAGATACCAGGTCGATCACCCCGGGGGGAAATGTGGGCTAATAGTTGGCCTTCTGACAAGGTGGTTAGCTACCTTGACAGAATGTTAGAGTAGCCGACATAGATTTGTTAGATAGTCCCACGTTCCATTGGGTAGGCTATACGGACCACAAACTCGTTGTAGGCCTAGAATGGCTGGTTACTGGAAGTTCAATCTGTCTTCACTGGACAGGCGGGACTTCCAAGAGCAGCTAACTAGCTTAGTGCAGCGGGAGCTACTGGGGCGGTTACGGGAATAAGTGGTGGGATAGACCCTAGAGATAGCCTTAGCTAGAGAGGCCTTGGAGCGTTCGAATAGCGAGCGCTACATGGGCCAGATAATTAGACATAGATTAAGCAAGATGTCTTCCGAAGCTATGAACAAGGGCGCAAATCTGCGCAAGGAAGAGATTCGTCGAGGTTCCGATCGTTAAATTCGTGAAGTCGATACCCCGGAGGGACGTACTCTTCGGGCCACTGACGACATGTGCGAGGCGTTTCGGCGGCATTTCGAGAGCCGGTTTATCAAGGATCCTGGTCTTCGTGAGGACGAGTTTCGCAGCTATTTGGCTGACTTTCGTCGACTGAAGCGGCTAGCTGCGAGGGAGAGATCACGGAAGGCGAGGTCTATGCATTGAAGAAGATCGACAGAGGTAAGTCGCCCGGACTGGATGGTTTGTTCTATGAATTGTACTTGAGGCTGTCGCACATCTTTGTCCCGATTTTGACTGTGGTGTTCAACAACTGGTTCCGGCAGGGGTCCCTCCCCAACCGGTTCTCCAGGGGTGTGATCACGCTGTTGAAAAAGGGCAAGGGTGTTGGGAGAAAACTAGATGATTACAGGCCCATAACTCTGTGAAACGCAGAGTTAAAGATTTTGGCCAAGATCTTGCAGGAGCGTTTGCAGTCAGTTGCCGAGTCTCTGTTGGGTCCTGAGCAGACTTGTTCTGTGAGGGGTCGAACAATTCAGAGCAACCTGCATCTGATTCGCACGATCACAGAGGGTGTAAAAGACGACGATGAGGCCGCGCTGATCAATTTCGATCAGTCCAAGGCATTTGATAGGGTTGACCATCGCTACCTTGCTGCAGGGCGCCGGATTCGCACCCGACTTCTGCCGCTGGATTAGCCTCCTGTATCGTTCCCCCAGTGCTGTGGTACAGGTGAACGGGAAGCTGTCGAGTGCTTTTGCACTGTCTAGGTCGGTTCGTCAGGGTTGTCCACTGTCGCCCCTACTTTATGCTTTGGCGTTGGAGCCTCTCCTTCGCCGGCTGAGGGACAGGGCGTGCAGTCCGGCCTTACGCGGAATCACTGTTCCTGGAGGGGCTCGAGCCAGGGTTTCTGCGTACGCCGATGACGTATCTGCTTTCGTGTCGTCTTGCAGCGACATTGAGGCGGTACTGAAGGCGCTTGACCGGTACGAGAAAGTGACAGGGGCCAAGATTAACCGCGACAAGTCGTCCGGCTTGCGGTTAGGTGCCTGGAAGGGGGTCGATCTTACGGGCCTTTCGGTTGACGGACGGTCCTGTCCGCATTCTTGGAGTATGGTTTGGACCCAACCTCCAGCTGGAGAAAAATTGGTCTGAAGTACGAGGAAAGGTCGACGCTGCCGGTCAGACTTGGCGTCGATGGAGGTTGTCCATGCATTTTCCCGATTGTCCTTTATCGATTGTTCGTACTTCCTCTATGTAAAGACCATCGGAAGCCGCTCGAGCACTCGCTATCCTCCATTTTATGGAGGGGGCGCGGGAATCGGGTCGACAGACAAGTCTGTACACAACGTACGTGTCATTCGTTTGAACGGGTATAGCCTTGATTTTCTCTTTTAGGTCAACCTATATCCCATCGGGGTGGTCTCCTGTTGAGTCCTCCCATTGGTTACGTTAGACAAGCTTTTGTGTACCTAGTTAATGTGAGTAAATGTTGTTCCTGGCCCTTTTCCCGGCTACATCTTTGGTTATGATCCAAGTTGAGATTCCCAACCTCCCCAATTTGTTTTTGGTCCCCTTTTTATCTCGACTGGGTCAGCTTTATACTTTCCCATAGCCGTATTTTTTAAAATCCTTTTCCCACTCCCTTAGCGAGAGAGTCTCTTGATTTTGTCCCACGGTCAGAATACAGCGGCCTCTCTGTTTTGAGAGTTGGACGGGCCCTACTAACATCAGTTATGTTTAGTTTGTTTTATGTTAATTTTAGTTTGTTATTGGGTTCATCTCCCTTCCTTCTCATTTCATTCATCCATAAATTTTTAAATACACATATAGAATCATTATATTTTATGGTATGGGGCGCGTTTTAGTTAGTGATGACCAGCCTCAACCCCTCCCCATTTTGGCCTTGTGCCGAAATTGTGTATTTTGCACAATAAATATAGTCAGACTTTCACTCCTGGAGAGATGCCAAACTAATCCACGCAAGTCAAAACCTTGACCAACTACACTTTTACCGCGCAAACTTCTCTGACTCAGCAAACAACAACCACGCTCTCTCAGGAACAATTTCTAGCAATTACTTACAATACTTAAAAAGTGATATTTACTCACTACTAAATAAGTATTCGTAAACAATCAATCAAACATCCAAACATCTGAAGGTACACAACTCCTACCAATTTTGGACACTAACTTAAACAAACTTACGCACACACACTATTGATTGAACTCGCACAAAGGACATTTTTGTACATAACCAAATACTTAGTTTAATTTTACGAACAAATCTTAATAACAGCTTCACACACGCTGAAACTTCACAAAAATACTCTACACAATCTAATTCAACCACCTCATTTATCCAAAAATATTCAACCCAATTGTATATGTCAATAATTGTATATAAATCTATGTTATTGTTACACTTTTAATTATGTTTGTCTTCACTCTGAATTTTCTTTCATGATTTGTTTTCAATGTTCCTTTTACCTCTTAATTTGTTGTGGACGAATGTTTAAGAACACCGACATCATAAATCCTTCTGATAACTAAAAATACATTCACCAGTCTGCAACAACATCTTTTCTATAACTTCAGTGGTTAAATATAATTAGAATAGATGATGTATTGATATTTTTGTATAATAGCGTCTGATGGCAAAACAGACGATAATTTTTTGTTGCCGCTCTTTTTCATGGAATTGGAAGCTGCAGACGACTCCTTTTTATCAGAGGATTTTATCCTCAGTCAGAAAATTTTTCTTGATGGGTTAAGTAAGTCTCTGTTTCTGGCTCCGTGATAAACTGACTTAGTTTATCACGTAAAATAGGATGCTACTTTGAACCTTCGACTTACTGTGTCGAAGTACTTTAGATATGGTGTCCGACTTTATTTAGTAGCGAGATGGGGAGTTTTCCTTTTCGAGCGACTCTGTAGAAAATTTTGTTAGTTTCGGTAAAATTCCGAAGCTAATATTGGTTTAATTTAACTTGATAAAAGTTATAAATTTGTTTAAAAAATATAACTTGAGAAAAGTTATATTTTATTTTGATTAGGGCCCTTTGAGGCTTTGACGCAAATGTAGATGTTTGTTAAAGATAACAAAGGTACTTTGCGACTTTTTTTAGATTTGTTTCAGCTTTGACTAAGAAACATTTATATGCAAGAGGTGATTTTATTCCCAAGAAGAGGAATTTTAATTTGTAAGAGTCGTTCGATGTGGGGAAGGCTGCCCCATTCTTGTTCTCTATTTTAAAGTGGAATTTAAAAAATTATTTCAAATAGATATACATTTTAAATTTAGAGCCTAGACTAGGTTAGGTGTTGTGTTTTCCTAATTTACACTTTCAGCTCCAGTATAAAAATTTTATTTTTATTTACATAAAGAATTTTTAAAAAAATGTCAAATTAAATGTAAAACTGTCTAGGTGTTGTTTTTTTTTGTTTATTTACACGTCTTTTGAGAGAGGTGTATTTTTTGTAAGCCAGACGGTGTGTGTAAAAAAGAAAATATCGTGCAATTTTTATGACCCTTTTGGATCAGGAATTTGCCGCCAAAATTGTTTGCCAAACTCTGATTTCTTCTGTGAAATCGTGCAATTTTTATGACCCTTTCGGATCAGGAATAGCCGTCAGAAGCAAAATTTTTGAAGGGCCTTTTTTTATATATTAACCAATGAAAATTAAGTTTTCGAGACCCGTAGAAATTCCGGATGGCCCCAAGTGGAGCCGACTTTTTCAAATAAAAGAGAAACGAAAGTAGAAACGAAAAAAGAACGAAAGGGAGCCGAAGCAGAGATCTGAGACGACACGCAGTTGGCAGACCACTTAACACCCTCTCTCTACTTTGACCAGCAAGTGGGCCATAAATCAGCCTTCAACTTACCAAACAAACCAATCTTTTCCAAAACCAATCCGGCCTGCTGTCAACGAAAATTCTTCAAAGAAGGTGGGTGCCTTTTGTGAGTTCTGCTAATTGAGGGTCTCTTTAAAAAAAAAAAAAAAAAAAACTTTATCCCTTTCTTTTTGTATTTTGTAAAGGGTCTAAAACTTTATCCTTTTTTGTATTTTTGTAAAGGGTCTAAAAACTTTATCCCTTTTTTGTATTTTTGTAAAGGATTTAAAACTTTATCCTTTTGTAATTTTAAAGGGTCTAATATTTGAAAAAACCAGAGTTTGACTAAACAATTTCATAGCTTGTTTCTGTGGGTATTTCTTTTTTAGAAACCCCAGGAAAATATTGTTATCCTGCCGTGTTAGGCGCACAGAAGGAAATTTTTGTGCAACCTTTCTTGTCTGTATCTTTTGTGATTATTGTAAAATAATTGTACAATAAATGTTTTTTCCTGTTTTTAAAATTTTACGCAGTGGTTTGTCTTGTATCGTTAACTCGCGCTTACTAACGGCAGCTATCGTTTCTTCTGCCAACTAAATTGTGTCTGGCACAAGGAGTTGGTAGGAGTGAAGAAGAAAAAAAAAAAAAAGAAACAAAATTTTTACACCTCAGAAGGTGAAAAGGAGTTCCAGAAGAAAAAGAAATGAATTTGAAGAAAAAGAAAAGTGTTTGAAAAAAGATGAAAGAACATAAAAGAATCTTAATAAATTGAATTGACTGTTAAAAGATTTTGTAACAAGATTTGTTTATTGTAAAGAAAAAGTTAAAAAAAAAAAGAAAAGATGCTATTCAGCTATTAAGTTGTCTGCTTGTAGAATGATACATTCTATAGACAGACATTTATTCATGTAAGTAAGTAAATCCGTTTTATTTTGTGTTCATCATAACTTTTCTTACTACTTTTTAGCATATGGAACAATATGCATGTAATTTTTTATTTTAAAGAATAAATATTTATCTGTGAACATTGTATTTTGGTTGTTAAGATCGTCTGCTTCTTTGAGTAGTTTTTTTGGTTGTTACTTTCCTATGAAGAAACCGAGAACAAAATCGGCAGTTTTAGTCTTCTCGTGTATTAATATATTTATTTATAATTTTTAAATATATTAATGTAAGATCGTACTTGAATTTGATTGAGAATTTAATTTTTCATTTAAATTTGGGTTTTTAACATCACCCAACTCCGACACACAAGAAGAGAATATATTTTCTTCATTACTTTCTTTAAGAAATATGTCATCCTTTTTCTAATTTTTAAAAATGCAACAGAAAATAATCTCAGCAAGCATATAAAAAGTACAGAAAAAAAAGTCCGTTTTTTTTTTTTTTTTTTTTTTTTTTCAAAATAGTGGTAAAAATGACAATATGAATGAGTCAGGATGGAAAGAGAACATAGTATGAATTTTCTACTTTTTTCGGCCTCGTGTCATTTTTTTCTATTTAATTTTAATAAATAAGTTCAACACACTTCTAACAACGTAAAACGAAAGAAATCAACAAGGAAAATTTGACAAAATATTATCTGGAACTAAGTAAAAAACAATGGGGATTGCTTAAACTTAAAAAGCAAGACAGTAGAAACACGATAAGTTGGATCCACGGGATTTTACGAGATTTTCAAAAGATGGCGTCGGATACATTAGTATTCGTTCTAGCTCTTCTGGATGATGCAAGTCTTTTGGCGTTAACTGTTTATTTTGTATCCTTTTTCTGAAATAAGTTTGTTTGTCGATATACTCCCAAACATATTTTATGATTTTTCACTGTATTGAATATCAAGTGTTCTTTTTTCTTGTTACTTAAGGTTCTAAGTGAACACTAACTTAGAGATTCTACAATGTTGTTTTTTATTTAAGCATTACTTTTCATTTCAGTTTCCTAAAATGTTTTGAAGGTTTACTTTGGGTCATGTTTTTATTAGACTATATTATTAAAAATGGAAATCTTGTTTGTTTCATGATTTCAGCTTACGATAACATTGGAAATCAAATAAATTACCAGAAATTGTATTTTTGTTTATGTCACATCCAATTTTAAATATTTTGGATATATAAAATTTGGGTAATCTGAAAAAAAAATTAAGTTAAAATTTATTAGCACTTTGTAGCTTAATTTGAAAATAACATACTGTCTAGTCAAAAATTAATATTTCTGTTTTTGTCTTATAAAAATTGTTGGATGGAACCGCTTCTGAAGAACATAACACTGTTTTTGGCATCACTAGTCTCTCTAAACAGAAAAAATATTTAGAATTTTTAGTCATGATCGACCACTTACTGAAGGTACACGATACCTATGAAGTTTTTTTTTGATTACAGAGAAGATTATTTTCGTAAGATTGATAAAAATTTCAGTACTAACACTGAGGAGTGGAATTGTATACTGTTTTTAAAATGCCATTTTTTTCTGCTTGTCATTTCTGTTTTATTAATAATCAGTTGTTTTCTAAAGCAAAGATCGTAAAATTGTTTTTAATTTTTTTATCATCAAATTATCACATGATTCATCCATCACCCATGCTACATCTGTTGATTTATATTTTATTTCTTTGTACGTAAAATTTCGTGGTTAATTTGCACTGTAATCACCAAAAGCCATCGAGCGCAAATTTTTATTGTTATTTTCGAAAAAAATCAGGCAATTTCACACCATAATGGAACATTTGCATTACACTGCAATTTAGCTTGGAACCAATTGAAAAATACATTTCAAATTTAAAAACTGTTTTTCAGAATTTATTTCATTTTTAAACATATGGTATCTCCTGTTTGAATATTGAGAAATGAAAAAAAAAATTAATAAGAAATAAAGATGCAACATACTCGTAGTTTTTCTTACTTAAGTAAGTTATTAAAAAAAATACGCAGGTTATTTACAAAAAATGATAAATAAAAAAACTAAAACTAAAAAAACAAACCAAATGTTTTCAATCGTTTCCAGGATGGAAAGCTCCTAAAACAGAAAACACCAATGAAAAAAACAAACCAGATGCATTTTTATCACAACGATTCTAAAAATATCGGAGTGATTATGTGTTTTTACACACACACAAAAAAAAAATGTAATGATTTCTTGCAGAAAAAAATTGTTCGAAACTTAATTTCGCAACAAATACCTTGAATACATTTTGTACTGGTTATTAAAATATTTTTAAATTAAATTTTTTTCAAAAGTATCATATTTGTGATAAATGCTAAAATTAAAAAATTCAAATATGAAAAAAAAACTTGATCTGGATTATTATTACTGTTCTGTTATTGTTCGCATAAAATGTACCGATCAAAGTTCAACGCCACACACTTTCGAAAAAGGCATTTTAAATAATTTTATTTTTATTAAATAAAAATGCACTTCTTTTTTAACTTGAATTTCGGTAACCTATGTTTCGAAGTCGTTACTAAATTTAAGGATAAATTAACTGGATTTGTTATTTATGCACTCTATATATAGCCTGTGATGTAAATATAAAAAGCGCTCAAAAATAATTAAAAAAAATTATATAAATACAGAACACCAGCCGTGTAATATTCAATATATTGGTAAGGGAGTCAGTGGCAATACAAATGATCCTTTCCTTAGCTGCATAGTATGTGCTTCGCCAGGGCTACAAGTTTTGAATTCAGAGTTTTCCTTCTCTTAGACTGGTTGCCACCCAAGGCTATAGAAGCCAGTCCACCATTCTACCCATAGCTGGTGGTGGGGGGAGTGGGTTCCATACCTTTTCCAAGGATATTTAGCCACATCGAGCCACTCAATTCAATTGTAAACTAGATACTGGCATGAGATTGCTGGAAAAATAAGCATAGCATGATAAAAACGGCCTTAAACTTGACGAAAATAATTTTTTATTGTCTAAATGTTTGTTATTATAAAGAGGAAAAATCAAAGTATTTTTTATTATTTTTTTACATTTTTTAATCATTAAACTTAATTATCTTTAACCAATAGTTTAAGAATATAATTTTTTTATTATATACAATTTGATGACATTTGATAGAATGAATAAGTACTGATTTTTTTGTTTGAATCTAATTTTTAACAAATATTTTAAAACAGGTAGCATATTTTTGTTTGTGTTTTTTTTTTCTTTCCATTTATGAAAAAAACGTCCATTTTGGTGCTACCTAAAGGCAGAAAAATATTTACGAAATTTTAACTATTTGTAAAATTGTAGAGATTAAACCTTAATGAATCTATTTTGCAAAATGGTATTTAAATTTTTTAAAATTCTTCAAACTTTCAAATGCTACTCAAAACATGTTATTCCAGGCTCTTTTTCTTTATATCTGACAAATATATTACATCCTTATCCCTTAACTATGTGCAAAAGTGATTTATTAAAGACAAGAAACATTTTTGTTTACTTCTTTATGGACATGTGCGTGAAGAGAAAGAATGTATAATCTTGTGCAAGGATTGAGCTTACAAATCAGGTAGAGACTTCAGCTATTGTAACCCCGTGTTGACTAGAATAAGATAATCCATTGACACTATAAAAGCCAAGGCGTGTCACTGATTTTTTTTACTTAGTTGCTTGATTGGGGCACCTCTGCGTGGTGTAATGGTTAGCAAGCTTGTCTCATTAAAAAAACAGGTATGACTGAATAGTGAGTTTGATCCTCACTGGGTGCCCCATACTTTCGGCCTTGTGCCACATCTAAGCTATGCTTAGAAAAATTGGGCACCTGGATTGAAATGTCTCAATAACAATGAGGCATCACTCACCTGGCTGGTGATGTGTGGGGCTCTCTGGGTCGCCAAGAGACTTTGCACAGGAGGCTTGGAGAAATATATGCTGCCCGGAAAGTTCTTTGTCCTTGAGACCGCTTCTGTTTGTAGCAATGTGGCTCCGCCACTGACGAGGACTGAACATTGTGTTCTTTTGCTTGCTAGGTGTTATGAGAGTCGTGATTTGGACGACACATCAGAAGGGATTCTATGAAGGCGAGAAGTTCACTTCTTCCCAGCTGATCTTGTACTTTAAGCATCAGCTTAAGGTCAAGATTAGGTCGGAAAGGTGGCGGCTCACTTCATCAGAATTTGGCAAAAGGTGGGTGAATCTTGCACGTTTGTGTTGTGTGAAAGGGAGTGGCACTTTGATGCCAGTTAGGCATCAGGATATTGTTTTACCTGGGTTGAACACAGGCAACCCATCCCAAAATTAGGTTAGCTTAGGTTTAATTTTTGATTCTTTAGTTTCCTTTTTCAATAAACTTAGCTAGGGTATGTATGCTCATTGGCCCCTTTTATTTCTGTCCCTATTTTTCTTTAGGTTTAATTCCCCATCCCCTCCCTTCTTAGGTGGTCAGTGACGTCAGTTCTCTGGTGGATGCGGGGCGTTTTTCGTTTCGTGTGTGATTTTTCATATTTGTTGTGTCTGAATGAGTGTGTGTCTGTGAGTGCTTGGGATGAATGATTGTTTTATTTTATTATAGTCTCGCATTGATTTCGTCCAGTTAACTGACGTTTCTGCCACATTTAGAGATTGGGTGGGGGTATTACTAACATGATTTTGTTTAGTTTCTTGTAAATAGTTTTATTTCATTGTGTAAATACTCATTCGGGCTAGTTTTAAAAATTTTTAAATTGTTGTTTTATTCCCCTCCCCCCCACAGACGATATATTGTACATATGGGGACTAGTTAGTATTTTCATGGAGGCATTAAGGTATTATGGTGGGTGTGGTGAGAAAGGTATGTAAGAATCTGTCATTTTGGTGCAAGGAATATTCTTAGTATGATTGGGTCAGCATTTGTGGCTAGCTAAGTTTAAAGTTAAGACAGAAGACCGACCCTTTTCCCTTTCCCCATTTCGGCCTTGTGCCACATATTCTGTCATTACAGAGTTAAATAAACTCACTTGCTTGATTGCAACTAAGTAGCAAGTGGAAGAGATGACTACAAAGTTAAAACAAGCAAAGTACAAAGACTATTATTTTTATTTTATTTAAATTTAATTTAAACTACAGAACATTAAACTAATGGATTTGTATATTACATGGTATATATTTGTATGTATACATGGTAATGTGGTCAATATATAAAGAGTATAAAACACTATTAGGTTATACACTATTGGAGAAAAGTATTTTTAAAAAAAGATAATTTTAACTGCATCAAAATCTCTTAAAATTACATTATTAGGTAATAGCAAAAATATATTGCTGTTAGGTAGGTACCTCCACTGATTCTCTAACAAATTAGTGTACCATGAAAAAATGATCCAAACTTAAAATAGTTTTATTGCTAAAATCTTTATTAAGAGGAAAGACCAAAGGATATTTGATTATTACATTATATTTTTGATACTTTTTAGAATGTTCAAAATTTTTTTTTTTTTATTTTTTTTTTTTGAGTCAGCTCAGTGAGATTAAAAAAAATTAGCATGTTTTTTTTTGCAGTGAAAAACATTAACTTGTAAATTTTTGCAAAAATCAAATTATTGTTGTATTTTAATTAAACTTTCAGGACTTATTTGCTTTATTTTTTCTTTCTTTTCTTTTTACATCTGTTACACCCCCTCCCATATTTAATTTTATTAAATTTTGATCTGTTTAATGTTTATATTAGTTAAAAGCAAAACTCCTTGGAGAATTTAAAACATCAATTTCTTTTGTAAAACAGCAGCACCAGTTACTGAAAATCTGCTCTGAATTGTAAGATAAAAAATGCAATAAATGTACAACATTATTTAATTATAAAAGCTTTTAATCTTATGAATATGATATTCATAAGATATTATGGACACTCTTATCTTAAGAAAAAATGTTTGTTGATTAAATAATGAATTTTTACAAGTGTTTTCATTTTAAAATATTTTTAATTAAAATAATCTTTTAAAATTCTCTATTTATGCCAGTTAGGTGATATTATTAAGTAAAAACTATATTTACTAATCATAAATGGAAAAGCTTAGTGCAGTTCATCGAACACCAATATTTAAAAAACATTTTTTGTGTGCGTATATAAAACATGCCAATTTTTGTAAATATAGAAATCCATACATGACATTATCAGAAAATAAAGAGTGGTAAATATCGTAAATTTTAAACCAAAGTACCTAAAATTCAATAAACATTAGATTACTGACAATATTTTTCTAAATTTTTAAGATTACTGGGTAGTTAAAAATTATATAAAAAAGGTACTTGTGTTATTGTACTCAAGTAAATTTTACAGATAGAAAAAAATTAGATAAACTTCCAGCTGTCATTGAGGCTGTCAACACTTAAACAGCTACCACTGAATTAAAACCTGAATTTCTGCAATATTTTAAACTATTACTTACTTTATGCATAATATTGGTTTCAGAGCAGATTAATTAAACTTTAAATTGGCTAATATTCTGCAAATTAAGTTTCAGAAAAGTTTATTTTATTTTTGAAGGATTTTTTTAATAAAGAAAATTACAATGTGATTATAGAAGGCACTAAAATCTAAAAAAAAACATCCGAGTGAAGACTAAAAATGGTGCTAAAAATGTTTTTGATTTCAAAATGAAAACTCTTTCCAGTCAATTTAAATTAGTTTTGAAATACAGATACATATTTTGCTTATTGGAAATATTAAATTTAATCTATTAGTTTGAAATTAAAACTAGAATAAAAGCTTGTAGTAAGACTTTTCATTTTTTAAAATTCATTTTAAACCTTAGATATCACTAATCTATTGGTAGGGCTAGAATTATATTTAACTATTTCTCTTTTTCTTTTTTTTCTTTTTTCAGTAAAATGTCACTTGTTCACAGAATTTTTCTAAGTATTTAGACACTTCATAATATTTTTAGAATGTAGATAATTAAAACAAATTTGATTTTAATGAGAATATTTTTTAAATTATAGTTGAATTATTAAAGTTAATAAAAAATCTGGTTAAATTATTTTAAAATTTTAATTGTTTACTTCATTTTACATTTCATGCTGAAAGTCAGTATTTCTGAAACAAAGATGAGTTGGAATATTGAGTGTAAGCCCTTAAATGCTGGAGTTACATGCTCCTTTTTATCTGTCAAATGCAATTATTTCAGCTAATTTGTAATGTTTTAAATCATAAATTACATTACTTAATACATTTTACATAAATATTTTATACAGTACTTTTTTTTTTCTTTGTAAGAAATACTGACCCTTCGAAAAAAATTTTAAAATTATATAGATTAAATTAATGGAAATTGTTATTGAACAAAGCTGATGAATTGGCTTGTTCGAAAGCTGTATTGGAAGAGAAAATCATGCTGCTGCATTACTTGCAGTATATTTTCAGGACTAACCATTATTCAACTATCTTGTTTAATTCCATATAAGATATTTCTTCTCTGGTTGACAGTTTAAAAAACTCAAATTAAAATTGAACTCATTCTTTTATTTGTGAATTACCTTCAAGTTCATTGAAATGAAAAATATTTTAATGACTGAATTCTACTTATATTTATATGGAAAGATAAAGAACAAATAGGAAATATGTTTCACCTTTATTAAATATTCATCAGAGAATGAGATAGAAAAAATTAGTATTTTTACTTTTGTGTTATTTGATTTTCATTGATTAATCATAGTTCATGTGCATTCGACTTATTGAACAAATATATGATTAAACTGGAAAACTCTTACACACGCCTAATAATATCTATATAATTTGTACTAGAAAACTTAGTTGTAATTATTTATGAGTTGAATAATTTAGCCAGTGTCCACACACACACACATAATATAGTTGATCTGTTCGTATTGACGTGTATGCAAAACATAACTGATTGAAACATGGTTTGATAAGTGACTTTTATTATTGTTGTTATTTCTTGACTTTTGAGTTTATTACACTATCAGATCTAGAATGTGATTACCTGAATGCCACCTCATGTTGTGACAAATTGAACAAAGTAAGTGTAAATACAAATAGTAATTCAATCCTTTGCAGACCATGAGAGATAAATAAAAACACTAGTTTATCCAATACTCTTTTATTTTAATTCATTGGGATTCTCCTTTTTATATATATATATATATATATATATATATATATATATATATATAATGTATGTTAGTTGGTTGTTTTGGCAATTCATGTTTTGGTGTTGGTTTCCAATATTTTCCTTGATACCACAGTTTTCAATTTGGTTTTTAACTTAGTATTTTTGCTTTCTAAGGAAGCCATTCATTTTCTTGTGTAATGATAGCATTTCCAGTTGATATCTGATTTCATTTGAGATTGATAAATTTACAATTTAGTCCGTTCAACTCGCAAATTCACGTGTATTTACAGTTCAATGTTAAAAATATACATATGGCCAGAAAGAAAAGAAAATAATCTTTCTAAATATGTAATTTGTATATGCTTTTATTCATTGAATTATTTTTTACAGCAAGTTAAAACGGTGTTTTGCTTTGGACAGTCGAAAATACAAAATCTTAGAGACTAAATCTTACATGTTACTTTGTTTCGCAAAATCAAAGAAGTAAACTATCTTTACCAATATTCTTGAAATTATGCACTCATTAGAAGACACCTTAAACTACAACCAGGAAGATGTTCATTTCTTCTCTGATCCATGGAAGAGAATCCCTTCAAAAATTATAATGTAAGCATAAAGAAAAAAAGCAACTGATAATGTGTAGTAAAAGAACTTTCTTGTCACATAAAATAAACTCCCCATATACTTTTTGCCTTTCGAGTGTTGAGTTTCAAAAACTTTTTGGAAATGTCTATCATTGTGGAAGTCTGTTAATGGGTGCGTAAGGGGTCAATATTTGTAAGGGTAATAAAAATGTACAGTCATGCATAAAGTAAAGATCACTGGAATTGAAAATTGAGAATGGGGGGGTAATAAAGTAGGGATTGTTCACCTAGAGTCAGTTTTTAGGCCTTAAGGTAATTAATTTAGTTATAGAATTCATGACTTTATTAAACTTTCAAATAAAATGTCAACCCCAATAATAACTACTATATCTATTAACAAATTGGTAAAATACGAAAGAAATCATGGCATAAACTATTTATATGTGTGTCTTTGATAAAATGATATATAGCTCTCCAGAAATCAGTCTATGGTGTGGCTTTTAAAAAAACCAAAAAAATGAAATCCCCTCATGTTTAAAATAATTAAAAATATAGCAATTCTTTTCTGGTATGCCAGTCAACTATTATTGGAGTTTTGCAAATAAATTTCTTTTAAAGAAGATTTATTTTTTTTCCCCCAAATTTGTTTTTATCTAGTGAATACACCTAAATTTAAATATTACAAATAATTAAAAGCTTTTATTTTCATTTTTAGAATGTTTATATTTCCAAATCTGTGAGTATCATCTGTTCTTTTTTAGATACACATTTTAAAACTGAAATTAAAAATGATTTTAATCTTTTTAATATAATCTTAAGTGTATTTGCTAGATAAAGCCATGAAGATATTTGTAAAAATAAAATTAATTAATTTTCATTGTTTAGAAGAATTTTATAGGCAGAACAGTAACAAACATTCACTGAACTAAAAAAGAATAATTTTCTTTTACTTTGGGTTTAAAAAAAAAAAATATGATGCAGTTTTGAAAATATACACGTTTAAAATCTGAGATTAAAACTTACTTTATTTTTTAATATCAAATTTTAGGTGTATTATTTGCTAGATAGAAACATAATTTTATTTGTAGAAAACAAACAATTTTACACCAGAGACTCACATGGAAATATACACATTTTAAAAGTGAAATTAAGAACTATTTTAATTATTCTTGATATTTAATTTAGGTGCATTTAGCTGATGGTATTTTTTAGCTGCTGCTACTGCATTTGAACTGACCATAAGCCTGAAGAAAACCAAAGTAATGTTCACTCCTCCTCCTGGTATGCCTTACATTGAACCAAGCAAATATGTCAATGGCCCTCGTTTAAGTATTGTGAATACATTTGTGTACCTTGGCAGTACATTATTTTGAGACAGATCCCTTGATGCTGAAGTACATACTCTAATCCAAAAGGCAATTGGAAAGTTAGAGAAACATTTGTGGTCAGACAGAGGCATCACCAGCAGTACTAAAATGACAGTTTACCAAACTTGTGTACTGACTGCCCTGTTGTACTCTTCAGAGGTCTGGACATTTTACCATCATCACCTGAAATGGCTTGAGTGCTTTCATCAAAATTGTCTAAGGAGAACCGAAATGAAATCAGACCACTGTTCTTCTCGGAGCCTGCTGTCCAAGAGTAGAAAACTTGCTGATTAAAAACCAGATGAGATGGGCCGGACATGTGGTACGCATGGATAACAGTAGTTTGCCAAAGCAGTTATTTTATGGCGAGCTTGCAAATGATAAGTGCGCTCAGCATAAGCCAAAAAAGAGATTTAAGGACTGTGTGAGGAATAACTTGAAAGAGCTTAGGGTGGGGGTGGATGATTGGGAAAACCTTGCTTATGATCACAATGAATGGCGCAGGGCTG
>CAXIWW010000782.1:2500-63794 GCA_964036315.1 Acanthosepion esculentum
TTCCCTTGTCTACAATTTTTTGGTTCTGGTATAAGTGTTTATTTAAGTTATTAGTATTATGTTTCTTAATAATCTTTTCTAGGTTATCAGTACAGCTATAACTTAATTTTAGTGTATTTCTATTGAAAATAGTACTAAGTTTACTTCCACCGGGAAAATGCTTGAGTATTAATTCAAGGAATTTTTGTCCCAATTTGTTTTTTACCATTTGGTTGTATGGGGGTGTATACCAAATTATTTTCCTGCTTCTGTTTTTCCTATGCTTACCGTTTTCATTTTTAATATAAGTTAGTTTTAGGTTTTTGTAGCCACTATCTTTTAGAGCTTTATTATAGAAATTAATATGTTCGTCGAAAATCTTGTCATTTGCTGAATTTGTACTAATTCTTTTTCGGATAGATAAAGGTATATGTTTAATTATAGATGAGGGGGTGATTTGATTTAGGGTGTATATATAAAGGATTCGTATTGAGTTTTTTATAAGGTGTGTATGTATTGTTCTTTAAATCTAATGTTATATACACATATATATATATATATATATACATACACATGTATATATACAGCATATGTATACATTTATATATGTATACACACGTGTGTGCGTATATATATATATATACCCACACAATATATGTATACACATATATATATATACACACATTTATATAACTAAAAGAAAAAAAGTGACATGAGAAGGATGAATTTACTGATGATATACCCTCCAACATGGATACCAGAACAAAAACCTACCTCTGTGAATTAAAATTCCCTGAAATCTTTGAACTTTTCTGGTCGTCTCAAGTCCACAGTTCCAAATATTGTAACAATAATGACCAACATGTCAAATTCTATGTTTTACTGGTATTAATTTTAAAATCTTGGTAATTTCTACAATGTGAATATAGAAATCTTGACCTTACTCTGTGATGTTGGCTTGATAAATCTGTAACTTTCAGTATACAATTGTAACGGACAGAGAAAGCCTGTTTGCTCTCAGAACAGAAATGTAATGTTAATGCCATTTAAAAAGCCTGTATCTTGATACCACACTTTATATGTACAAGAAACATCTATCATTTGAATCCAGTGATAATGTGATCTGTTCCAACTTGAAAGGATGAGTTTCATTTTTGTTTAATTTCTTGCTTGCAACAGATTAAAGAAATCTTAGTAATATTTAGCTTTTCTTTTGTAGCCGAGAAATTTACCAAACTGCAGGTTGCCAAAGACATTCTGACCAACGAAGAATCACGAATAAAATACGATAAATGGTTAAATGCTGGGGTTGCCATACCATTTGAAGTGTGGAATACCCACAATAGCCATTTACATTCTGTATGTATTTTTCTATATAGCTCAATTTTTAAAAAAGTTGTAATCCAAAATAGATTTCATTTCCGATTCTTTTGGCAAATTCTAAAACAATAAGACTTACAAGTCATGTAGGTAAAAAAAATAAATTGCTGTTGAAGTAATTGAGAAAGGAAAATAAATAATCATAAGTACAGCACATTTCATGCTTTCCTTTCTCAATTCACTTTTCTTTAGCATTACCATTTGATTACATAGGTACTCATTATCTTGTTATTCTATAAAGAACTTCAGTGACATGTGGGAAATTATTTTAAAAAGTTTATTATAATTCCTTTTCTCTTGGTGTAAGCCTACTCAGAATTTGAAACATTTTTAATAAAATTTGAATTACCTGTTTCAGATCCTCTATCACAAGCATCACAGTCAAATTAAGGCATTTTTGATGATATATAAAAAAATGAGCTATAATTTTTGTGAATTGTTAGTCACAGTGGGAAGCTTTAGATTTAGCAAAAGATACTTTATTTTTGCAGTCTGAAATTTGGTCAGTGACTATTTGATATTTTCAAAATGCTGTAAGTTACATTTATTGTTAAAAATGTTACCACTTATTAAAAACAATAAGTATTAGTGAATGCATATGATGGGCTGAAGTCATACCATTTTAATGGTAACTTTAATCAAATAGTTACAAACTTTTTTTCTTTTTTTTTTGTTTTAGTCATTGCACTGGGCAAACCCCAAGCCTAAATCCATGATTGGTTCAACTCCAATTGAAATAAAAGGTAAGTATTTACCCCCCCCCCTCCCCCAAAGCAGGATGTGACACATGGTTAGTTTTTTGTGTGTCTGCATTGGGAAACCATACACATGTATGCATATGGGCAAAGGACAAAAATAAAAGCCTTAATGAATGATTTTTTTTTTTTTTGCTCATTTTATTCTAAAGAAACTTTATAAACACAAAAATTTGATGCATATTTTCATGTCTTCCTTGTTATTCAAAGAATTTATGTAGAATCTATTAACTTTTAGGAAGTAATTCAATTTTACATTGAGTTAATTATATATTTGGCAGCAAATAAACTGATAGTGTGTCATTGGATAAAATTTTTATATTATGTCAATTTGTCCTGTTGTAGGGAAACATGAATAGATAAATGTTAAATATTTGGCTTTTTACTTGAACATTTAAAAAACTTGCAATTTTTTTTTTATTTTATTTTTTTTTTTTACAAGACTGATAAAAAAATCAGTTACTATTTTTTTCTCATTTCAGAAAATCGCAAACTGTATCAGACAGCCCAAACGAATACATCAAGCTTACTACAAAAATTCCGAAATTATGAAATTTGAAAATTGTTACCTTTTGAAATATTTACAATTTCACTTAGAAATTTAAACTGAAATAAGGTTTTTGGTTTAGCTTAGATTATATCGCAAAAATAAAACCAATTTATAAAATATGCGGCGTAAATATTTTGCTCAAGTTAATGGAATGTTATATATTACACACACACTTTAGATGCTGTTAACATTTTTGAATGTAGAAGCTTTCTTAGTAAAGTACATGAAAATTCATATTCCAAGAATTTTCCATTTACTCATTGGAAAAGGAAAATTAGAAAAAATAGCAACTCTAGGCAAAATAAATTTTCCAAACTTTTTAAGTTTATATTTAGCAAATTGAATAATTCAGTTTATAATCTGAGGTCTAAAAATTTACTCAAAAAAAAAAAAAAAAAAAAAAAAAAAAATTATAGTTCCTTAATCAAAATTTACTATATTTTAATGTTTCTATTTAAAGTATTTTTGTGAATATTTTTATTATTCCAAGCATTTTTGGACATAAGAAATACCTACAGTATTTACATTAGTCGGACTATTGTCCTCATCTTTGTCGCCATATTTGTCACAACGTTTCAGCTGTTGTATGCTCCGGCCTTCTTCAGGTGGTTGGAATTTCGAACTGAACACTTTATTTCGATCACTGGGGTAGACTGTTCTAGTTCCACGAGCCATGTTTGATGGATGTCAGTTATCAGTTATCTCCTGCTGATTTTCCCTCTGAAAGTTCTCCACTGCCTTAACCGGGTATTGAACCTTTATCCACTGTGCCATGTGTCCTTGAGGACACATGGCACAGTGGATAAAGGCATTGGTTAGATCCAGTGACAGACCCAAAGAATGTGAGTTCAATACCCAGTTAAGGCAGTGGAGAACTTTCAGAGGGAAAATCAGCAGGAGATAACTGATAACTGACATCCATCAAACATGGCTCGTGGAACTAGAACAGTCTACCCCAGTGATCGAAATAAAGGGTTCAGTTCGAAATTCCAACCACCTGAAGAAGGCCGGAGTGTACAATGGCCGAAACGTTGACACAAATATGGCGACAAAGATGAGGACAATAGTCCAACTAATGTAAATACTGTACATAATACCTCATCTCAGAAATATAGACAGAAGAAATACCTAATTAATCATTATTAAAATATACATAAAATGGTTTTATTTTTCATAATTTGGTTAATAAGCAGGTGAAAGATCTATGCCTCAAGCTCATCAAGGAGATAAAGACAAGCTTATCTTATTTTTAACTAGTACTGATAATTAAAAACAAAAAAAATCTTACAATTTTAGAAGCATGGAATTTTTTTTTTTTTTAAAGATTGTAATATACAAACTCTAAAGTTGTGGCTTTTTAAATATTTTGTTTGAATCTTTCGATTTACCAGTTGAATACGTGAATGATAAAACCTAAGTTGCCATTTTTTTTTTTTTTTTTCAGTGAAATGTTTGTAAAGAAAAATAAACCCTAAATGTATGTGGGAGGAGAAGAATCTTGACAAAACATCAGTTAATAAAATTACTTTAAACAACTTAATATTAGTTATTTTTATACAACAAAATGGCATTCTTTCATTCCACTCAAATAGGTTCTGTTTGAGTTTTGAATACATTGATGAACTAAGTTTAGTGACTTTCAAAGAGAAAAATAAAATCTCAAATCCTTCACGTTCTAAATAATCACAACATAACTTCTAGACATAGCACGGTCTTTGTTGATTTCAGCTTTGGATCTATATCAAATCAAGATCTTTAGTTAATATGCTAAATTATGTCTTCATCACAATGCAAAACCAGTAGTCCCCACCCCATCGTTCAACAAAATTATCAAATTTTGTCAGTCACTCTTACAAGACTTGAAATAGTTATAATTGATACAGTGGAGCATGTTGCAAGTTAAGTGTTGGAATTCATTTTTCACAACCCAGCTTTCAAATTGAGATTTCGTTGATCAGTCTATCTCAGTAAATGGATTTGTTTTTGTTTCTTAATTGCAAGTGGAAATTTCAGTTTAAAATACTAACATTTTCCACAAATGTGAAATTAGTATGTTTTGCATTAGTCTGCTCTAGTTTCATTATGACCCTGTTTAAATTCCTACAAGGATTAAATGCAAAGATGTTGAAAAATTTTTACTATTTTCAAATAGTAAATTGATAAACATTAAAGATTAACAATTAGTTCATAAGAGATTTGAATATGTCCAAAAATGTTAAAGCATAAATTAATATGTAATTATAAAATTTAACTTGTTTGCATCAAACTGCTTTTAATTTTGAAAATAGACATTTTTTAAAAATCAGATAGTTGGTATTGTTGTTTATAACAAATATGACAATATTTTATTTTTAAAACCTTCTTTAAAATAGTTTTTATTTTTATTTATTAAAACCCCAAGTATATTCAGATTTATTATCACTAATACATACCTCAAAATATACTTAGTCTGTTTATTACTTCCTACTCACAAATGTGGTTAGAAAGAAATAATGCAATCTAAACATGATTGATGATAAAAAATTGCCAACATCATGTAAAAATAATATAATTAAAAAAAGACTCATACTATTAAGTGCATCTTTGAAGAGTTGTGAAAATTTAATTTTGAGAAGGAATAACTTAAGGAAAAACTGTTCCAATTTTATCAGATATAAATTTAAGGGGCTTGGTGAAAATAAACAGAAAACAATACTCAAGAGAAAATAAACAAAAAGTAAAAACAAAGGCTTTTTTCCTTTTCTTCTTTATTATATTTTTGATGTTAATTTGCTATTTTGCAATTTCAACATAAAGAATTGCACAGTCTCAAAAGTGCTAAATTGGAGGCAGCTAGCTACAACAAAGTTCAGAGGAGTCACTAGATCTGCTTATAGCCAAATAAACTGGATGGAAAAAGACTGTAGTACCCCCCCCCCGCCAATTTTTTTTTTTTTTTTTTTTTTTAAATTAACTCCACTGATTAATCACTAAATGCAGCGCGAAATTGAAAGATGTAGCCCCTTTCCCCACATATCCTCTTTTTCATGGCTATTGTCCAGATTAAATAAGACATTTCTCCAAGAACTGATTGAAATATAGTTGAACTAGCAACAGGAGCTGAATCATTGCTACACAAGGAAAATAATGAAGAACTTGAAGGTCCTTGACAAGTGATATTAAAATAAATTGTTGTTAGTGCTACATGACAAAGACACCAAATAAGAAATCAATAAATTATCAACCTCATGAAAACAATTAGCAAAAAAGATTTTATTTCAATCAACAGGAGAAAGTATTTTAGCTAGAAACAAAAACTGGTTGGCAGATATTTTCTAAATTACATTTATAGTAGGGAATCTTATCACTTCAACAATTATCTATTTTAAATATATCTTTAAAAGAATTAGGAAAACCTCTTCTCTCTCAAGCTATTGAAATCTTTGTTAACAAATTAGAGATATGACAACAAAAGATTGAAATGTAGCAATTTGTTTTTTAAGATTCCTGACTATAGATAAACTATAAGCAGGATTGTGCTGTATTAGGGATCGCAGATGGGGAAATTCAACTCATGGAGTCAATAGGAATTAAGTGATTGAAAGAAAAATTCCACTTTTAATATCAAATGAAAGTGGAAATCATAGAAAGACAAAACAGATGGTACATGCCATATCTAGTTATGTCATTTATTTATTTTTTGTATAATATGAAATGGGAGTGTGTGTGTGTGTGTGTCAGCTGATATCTGCAATAAATGATTCCAGACAAAATGTACTGCCAGCAGTATGTCATAAAAATTTTAAGTTGTGAAAATTGTGCACAAGCACAAAAAAAATTTGATAACCCAACATTAAAAGTTCATTTTTAAAATAAATAATAAAAAAAATCCAGCAAGAAATTTGAAATGTTGCCAAAGAGTAAAGGGGAGATTAGTACAAGACAAAATATTCACAATTCAATTGTGCTTAATAAAAATATTCCTATCATTTAAGAAAGAAAGTATTTCCATAGCCAACCAGAGAGAGAGAAGAAAAATGTAATAATAATAATAATAAAAAGGAGAGAGAGAGAGAGAAAGGTTGCCTTTGTCATATAGTACAGTAATAGCTTATTCTCATCAGCATAGTGCAATTTAGGAAAGTTTTTTTTCTCTGCCCCCTTTTGCCAGGCTAATTTTGAATGACAGGTTGGACATCTCAGGCACACTACAAACTGAGAAATGAACACAAGAATTGGAGATAAAAATATCCCAACCACAGGGATGCCAACTAAAAATATTTTGTGATGTTCTTTTAAGAAAACATTTTAACAGAAATATTTCTAGTTATGTTCTCCTTTCTCTTAATGGAAGTCTACCTGCCAGGAGAAAGAGAGGGAATGGGGTAAATATGCATGACTCCCAGCTGCTTGCTTATTACTTAAAAGCAGCAGTGGTAATAGCAGCTATTGTTCCAGACTGCTTTTTCCCCCCCATAGCAATGTCAGCTTCCTACTCAACACCATCCATTCAATCTGTGGACTCATTTTGGACCAGGAAACTGCATATTGCAGTTGCAGCACAACCATTTTCACTTAGAAGTGTCACAGCCATGAGCCATTGTTTCTGACAAAGTCTCAAGTGGGCTGTGGTTAGCGTAGTAGTGATAGGTGTGGTTGTCAGATTAGAAGTGGTAGTAGTAGTATCAATAATAGTAGCAGCACACCAAATTGCTACTGCCCACAAGAACTCAAGTCACCTCTTAGCCAAGCGAAGGACTATGCCTGATTTTGAACCAATTACTTTCCATTCTGGATCATTGGGATCTTCTTCTGCATTTGATGCAGAAGAACTGCTTGGCAGTGGAGAACATGGATGACTACTTCCAGGTGTTCTTGATTCTGGTTGAGAACTTTCAGGAACATTTTCACTATTTTTTTTGGTTTCACAGCAATGTTCAATTTGCATTGTTTCATATTCTAATTCACTTAATGGAAAAGTTCGAGGAATCCAGGGTTCAACAGTTGAATGTTCATGCATGTCAAAAAGGTCGCTGTCATCTTCATAGCACGAACGTTCATGTTTCGATAAAGAACTACAACGCCTTCTGCCCAATTGTTCATCACAGAACTTTTGGAGATGAGTGGTTGGGTGAGAGGTGGTTGGTGTCAAAGGGCGAGTTTGAATGGAAGTATCTGTGGGAGAAGGGTGAGGACTAAAGGATTGTGTTGATGAATAATGAGCAGAGAGTGCTGCTGTTGCATTTTGAGAGATTTTGCTCAGCAAAGGGCTTTGGGACCGGTGAACGATATTTGATACAGTCTGTGATAACAAATGAGGTGAAACTCCTTCAAGTCCATCAGATTTCAAATAAGACTGCTCCTGCTGTTTATAACCAGCTGCAGTGAGAGGATTGTCACTTTCTTCCATTTCTGTCTGTCTTTGATTATAAGAGAAGCTTCTACTTTGTTTCATCCTGTCTGTTTCATCTAATGTAAGTAAAGACTGGTTTTCTGTTAACTCTGAAACTGAATGAAGTTTATCATTAGGGGAGGGATGATTCAGTGAAGTGGAACGGTCTTGTAATGGTAGCAAAGTTGGTAGTGGAGAAGGGGATTGGGAAGAAAGTGTTGAAACTAAAGCATCAGTACATGGTCCATGGCGTGAAGATGATGAGGTAGGAGGGTGAACTGGTGAGCCAATCATCAAATTACTATCAAGAACACCCACAGATTCAGGGGAGACTGGCTCTGTATCATCGGAGCGAACTGAACGATGACCACGCCTTCCATGTTGGAAAAAAGAAACAAATCTCTTTTTCTCTTGAGTTTCACATTTTGCATGACGCTGGATATAAAGTTCATCAGACAGATCTTCAATCTCAAGCTGAAAGAGAGAGAAAAAAATATTAAAAAGAGAAAATTTTCAAAATAATGAATAGAGTATCAAATTTAAATAACAAAATGAATAAATATCTTACCTCTTCATCATCATCTTCCTCATCATCATCATCACCTTCCTCATTTTGACATGTAGAAATACCATTTGTTTGGCTTGCAGTTAGTTGTTTTTTATTACCAACTGAAGAATTTGGTGAAGATGTAAAACTATCTTCACCTTCTACTTTATATTCAGAAACAGGTTCTTGATCAATCTTCCTCCATCTATATTAAAAAAATATATAGAAAATTAAATTTTAAAATCTGATTTTAAAAATATAATACAATTGATAAATTTATTTTCCTCTTTTCATGTTACAAAAGGGAAACCAACCAAACATGCAATAAAAGCAAAAATTAAATTTTAATATCCTAAAGTAATAAACATTTAACAAAATACTTCCCTTTAATAGAACAGAATAAACTAAGATTGCATAATTCCATAAATGTTTTGTAAATTTTATAAACCCTCATTTAATATAAAGAAAATAAATAAAATTTTAATTTTTAAAAGTTATTACATTGGTATCCATACACAATCGTATATGTAAAAATTCAGGTATAAATATCTGTGACAATATGAATAAATACAGAAGGAAAACTTTTCTTTACAAACAGGTTACATTGTCTGATGGATTTTATCAATGTAAATGTAAGGATTTTATTTTACAGCATGTATTTATAAACAGAAATTTAAAAAAATCAAAAAAAAAAAAAAAAAAAAAAAATCAGGTATTTTTAAGACTAATTGTAAAGGTAAACTAATAAATGAAATGGATAAAAACATTTTAAATTTATAGTCAGATAATTTAGTATCATAGAAACATGAAAATTTCAAAAAAATGTTCATTTACTGATGAAGATCAAGAGAAAATATACAAGAGATAAAATTAGTAGAATATATTTTCCATAAAAGAATTCTATTTTTACTTCATTAATGTTAAGAATTTATATTTTAAGTTTTACTTCCAACATTAAGATTAATCTATACATATTGTCAATCCATTATTTTGAAAAGCAGTTTAAAAAAAAAAAAAAAAATCCCCAGTGACAAAGATACTTTTTTAAAAAATTGACTTAAAGATTTAATTTCAAATTAATTTGCTTAGAGATAAGCAGTTTTGCTTGAGTTAGAGATTACTAATAAAAAAAATTAAAAAAAAAAATTTTTTATATAAAATTAAGACCTTATTAAGATGAGATGTTTGTTGTCAAAAGTCACACTTCCCAATATTAATTTACTGATTTTACTGTTTGAAATGTAAAATGCTTAAAAATTTATTTAAAAAATACAAACTAACATTCCTTTTTAAAATACCATTACGAAAAATCTACTTCAAAAACCCAGAAAATAAAAATTATATCTACTTCGATATACAGTTATAATTAGAGTAATTCTAATCCTTAATAAGCTGATAATCCAAGTGGTGTCTTACATATTAAAATAAAAATAAATATGAATTCAAAAAATCTGCAGAGATAAAGGATTACAATTTCTCTTTATATATAAAATAATTTACTAAAGAATTCTCCTCTCACTGATTTGGAAAATCATTTAATAAGAGACGAATATTGCTTACTTTGGGGTAACTATTTCTTTATATTGCAACTTCTCTACACGAGTTGATGCTGCCATGCTGTATGGAATGACAATATTGTTAATATCAAAGGCACTCTCTCCACGTCTTTTCCTTAATGTAGCTTCTTTCATCTCTTTGAATGTTGCAGAGGGACAATTAATAGCTGAAGATCCATCTTTTAGACAAGCCTGTTCTGATGATCTAAAACGGCGTTTCCCACTTAGCCTGCTACCTCCTAATGAAATGGACCTTGACGGAAACTTTTTTAGAACTGAAAAGAAAAAACAAAAAACTTAATAAATGAAAAAGCCCTTTAAAAATTTATTTTTGTAAAGTTCCAAGAGTAGAAATAAGTATATATTAACACAAAAAAAAAAAAAAAAAAAAAAAAAAAAAGATCTTTTCCAAAAGAATCTAGAACTTTCCATTGATGTAACTTCAAAGTGATTTTAGTTGGTAGTTTTCATTGTATCAAAATTGTTCTTACATAGTCTAAAAACAATTTGGCAAATAAAAAAGGCTTCTAACAAAAAACCCACTATGAAACAGACTACTATAACAACTTTGGTGAAAAGGTACCCCCCCCCAAAAAAAAAACACGAGAAATGATTTCATCCTTGATTTTTAAAAGATGTGCACACCTGTCAATAAAATTGACCAAGATGAGAGCATTTTTGTTAAAAGTATTATAAGGTGGTGCTATTCCTAGTGCTAAATGTATTAGGCAACTATATCTATCAAAATTGTTTGATAGTCATTTTGTTGCCTTAAAAATGAAGCTTGCCAATGAAACCATAATTATCATAGCAGATGAAACAACTGACCACAGCATTTTGAATGTGATTGCAAGTATTCAAGTGGACCCATTGCTGTCACCATGAAAGAATGCAATCTTCAAAGTGTAAGTCAGGCTGTTACTCATGTTGACATTACTGCATTTGTAATTCAGCAGTATATTGTAAAAAGGCGCATAGGGATGTTTTATCCAATATATTTATAAACAGTCACCATGTCTTGTGTTTAGCATGCACTTTACATCTTGTTGGTGAGGTATCTCACACTGGCCACAATTTGTTAATGTTACTCAGCTAAATACTTTCATTAAATCATTTTTTTTTAAACTTGAGAAAAAAAGTGATATCTGAAATGGCTTGAAGCCTACTTGCCTAAGCAACTAGTGAAACTCCCCACTGTTCTAGTGGGTAACCCAATGGAATTCATAGTTCAATTCAGCCAAATATCACTCTATATGTTCAATTTTATGAAGTATTCTTCAAACAAAAGAGACCAAATTTTGAAATTAGTAAAGAATAGTAAACTGCACCATGCATCATACCATAATTTACATCTCAATCTGCATTTCATCAATAAGAACTTAATAAAATCCTTGACAAGCTTAGAGGGGAACAAATCATCACTTGCATGCATTGTGTACAACAGGGTTTCCACAGATCTGTGTAAAAAAAAATTCCAGGACTATGTTAAGCCTGAAACTGATGCATGCACACACAAAGTGAATGGTCATCAATTTCAAAAACACAAACTTTGATTTATCTTTTAATATGTTCAAAGGAAAGCTACAGCTGGTTCCAATAATTCATGTTACATGAATCTGTTGAAAGCAGTGAAGAAGTCAAAGTGTTGAAGGCTAAAACACAACTGAATGCAGACATTTTGTGTAGCATTCTATGCAGTTTGGAGTTCTACTACACTTGAAAAATTTTTAATCTAATTCTTACTGGTACACATTTCAGCTATCAAGATTACTCATGGTTTGTAAAATGTCACTAAAACTCTTGATTGCTGCACATTTCCTGTGAAGTATAACAGTTTTAATGAACAGAACTACAAATATTCACAAAAAGACTACACGTTTTAGCTAACCCTACTACTCATGGCTTTCATTGCACATGACACAAAACACAATGATATTAACATTTTTTCAGTTCATCTAGTTTAGCATTAAGCTCCTCTTCCAATTTTGATATCTCTATAGACTTGTTCTTTGCAGATCTTCACATAATATTGAACTTTGTGATAAGTGTGAAGTTTTGAGACTTGAGCAAATTTTGTGTGCAACTTTAAAGCTCATGTTTTTTGGTCTTCAGTTCTTCAATTTCCATAAGCATGGAAATCAGTTTTTGTCCAGCTGCTTCTTCCTGCCGTTTTTTCTCAGCCTCAAGGTATTGGTGGTTCTATGCTCTTCTGGCATTGAAAGCACTGCAGAGAAGAGCCCTAGTCATGGGAATATTCCCAGCACCTCCAACTGTGTCCAAATAGCATGTGATAATGTGCACTGCAACTAGTCTGCCATTTCATATTGTCAGTGGAAAATTCCTTATTGACTGAGAAACCTCCCTCCACTGTCGCCTGTCCATGAGAGTACCAGAAATCTACAAATAACTTTTCAATTTTTTGTTTTTTATATTCTTTGTTGCTCGACACAGATTAAAGTGCCTAGACAGTCTTCATGCCTGCTGAAATTCTAGAAAGCAATATTTCCAGCAGCCTCCTCCTCGAACTCTATGTACTGACTGATGATGTCATCACAATCAGACTTGCTCACTTGTTTTCTATTCATCATGTGGGAAAGACATTTTTTTAAACTGTCTTCTGTGGCAGATTTTTTTTCACAAAGGGATCCAGGGTTCAATCATGCAAGTGACCTTACAAGAGGGTATTTAAGGGGAGACTGTGCCAAAAGTTTTTCAATGATGATTATCTTTGTTGTAATTCTGTATGCAAACAGATCTTTTGTTGACATTTCCTTTTTTTAGATGAATTTTGCTTAGCCCTATCTGCCAGAAATCCACAATCTTTCCTGCATCTTTATGCATGTTTGGGTTGGACAAAATTCTTAAAATACATTCAGTTTGGAAAATGTAATTATCTTTTTAGTGTGCTCTTCCTTTACAAATCTTAACAGTTTCATGATCATGCTAAAAAAAAAAAAAAAAAAAAAGATCATCTGCAAGGAAAGGAAGCAAGAGTTTGTTGCTCTGATATTTTATCAGAAACAATTCAATGTATTTTGAAACAGACAAAAAACTGCAGTTTCACTGGAAACGTCATTCATGTTTGACAGCACTGCAGAAAACTTAGTCTGGAGACATTTTTTGTTTCTTTAATTAAGTTCACAAATTTGATGACATCTATCCAAATATCTAGGAGTCATTCACATGTTTGTACTTTCTCCAGCCATCTATGGCAGAAATACAAAAGTAAAGGAACAGGGTAATAGAGGTAATCCAAATAAGTTTTATATATTTCACTTTTTTTTCCCCCCACCCACTTACAAAAGTTAGGTCATTACTAACTTTTAAAAAAATATTTTTTCAAAGACATTTTCTATTCTCTTATCCTTACTGTCTACATTTCTTTCAGTCAAATTTAATTCTCAAACTTCGCAACAATTTAGACAAACATAGTTTACACGTAGATACACTGACACTGGACATGTAAAATATCTATTTTTTCAGCATGAACTCACCCATCAGCTGACCAGAGATCAAAAGGACTTTTTACTTTTGAAATTGATATATGAATAAAATTTATTCAATTGTAAAAAAAAAAAAAAAAAAAAAAAAAAAAAAAAAAAAACTCATATTGCAAGATCCTACTAAAATGTATTTATTAATATAAAATAGTCTTTTTTCCTTTCAACTACAAATTCAGTGAGTGTGAATTAATTTATCTCTAACGGAGAGAGATTAGTTGTCTGACACCTTTTATCTTTGCTTTTCCTCTTTTCTTGTTGAATGAGAGTAGCAACTAGAAGACATGCCTTCATATTTTTCTCCCTTTCTTTTGTCACATAGAGAAAATACAGAAGTAACTATGAGGTCACAAACTCTTTCTCATCAAGGAAACAAACCACCATTCAAAAAATAATTGCAAAGAGAGAGAAAGAGAGAGAAAGAAAGAGAAAGAAAGAGAAAGAAAAGGAAAAAAGAAAAAAAAGGAAAAAAGAAGAAAAAAAAGAAGAGAAAAAAAGAAAAAAAGAAGAAGAAAAAAAGAAAAAAAGAAGAAGAAAAAAAGAAAAAAAGAAGAAGAAAAAAAGAAGAAAAAAGAAAAGAAAAGATTTCTGGCATGTGGCATTTTGATTTTCATGAATTGAGAAAAAGGATGTGTGAGCAGCCCAATTTAGAAAATTCTGGGACTTTTCAAGCTCCTATCAATTTTTAAGGACTTTTCAATGTTTCCAGGACTGATACGAACCCTGGTACAACCTAATGGAAAATTTAAAGCATTACCTTGATAGTGGTAGGTCAAAAACAACATTTGATCTAAAAATTGATAGTCTTCTGTCTGAACTGGAAAGCATACAGAGGAATAAGATTACATCAAATTTGCAGGATGCATTCAGTACAGCACTGTCAAAATTGAACAAATGCTTGCATATTTATCCGGAGTATGAGTTTTACAAATCAGTTCGTCTGTTCAATCCTAGGTAGCTACCATGTATTAGCCATGACATTGGCAGTTTTGCTGCCATCAAAGATTTGCAAGATCCATCCACTGAACTATTTGAAGAATTTCAAATTTATATAAACTACAAAGATGACCTACCAAATCCCTTCAGCATTTTGGAGTGTAAATAAGAGCAGATTTCCCATTCTGTCACCGAATACCACTAAAGTTATGTGAATGCTTGTTAATACTGTAGGTATTGAATGGGGATTTTCTCAATATAAGCATTTGCTCAGTGACAGGTGCAAAGGCCTAACTCAGGAAAATACCCAACCGCTCATGATGCTGTACTTTGAGATTTGAAGAAAAGATTTTATATCTTGCAGGTGTCACCATTTTATTTTTTTCATACAGTAAATCAATAATTTTAATTTATATCACTACATCTACAGGCTTATATTTTGGGTGTGGAAGAAAAAAAAAACTGAGCAGTTCATACATTCTCTTAAAAAATATTTTAACTTATTAATATATATCTTATAATGTTTATTTTAATTTTGTTGCTCATTTGGACATTCTATATATAACTGCTGTTGATTTTTTTTTTTTTTTTTTTAAATGTGATTTAATTTTTAAATATAAATTATCAATAATTTAAAATTATAAATAAAATTGTTTATAGGGGTTCAGGATACTATTGGTCAATTTTGGCTAGGAGTACCCTCTATCTATTTATTATACCTGAATCAGTTATGATACTGAACATAAATTTGATCAAAGTTCTTTCTTTGGGAATGACTGTTTTCCCAATATACACACAACACTACCATATAATTCTGCAATACAACATACCTTTTGAGGTACACAATTTTTTTTTCCCCACACATTTAGTTATTCTATCCAAATTATTTTTTGTAACTTATTTTTTCTTCATTTTCTATCATCTACATAAAGGAAGTAAATTTAGAACAAAAAAAATAAAAATTTTGGTGAGCACAGTGGGTCTATTGAACCCATGGTTAAAATTTTTAATTAAGAAAAAGATCAGCCATTCTACATAGGTCACATTATGCAAAGCCTTTTTTTATTAGAAGGAATTCGAATGACAACAAAGCTGACAGAAATGATCCTTCAAACCATTCAATGATGAATAGGAAGTATTATTTGAAGGATAAGTTTAAAATTTGGTCTTCTAAACCAATTGAAAAGGCAAAAGGAAGAGCTATATCCTCCAATGTTTTACTTCAAAAGCTTGGATCTTCACATTTTACAAAATCTTGTGATTCAGCTCTTGTAGGTATTAATACAGCTACAAACGAGAGAGAGAGAGAGAGAGAGAAAAAAAAAAAAGAAAAAGATGCTCCTTGATAAATGGATAGAAAAATGCAAACTGTCATTTGCCAAAAACATGTCTGTCAAAGCCATTTGAAAATATTCTGTTGAAAATGCAGCAATGAATTGCAATTTAAAAAAAAAAATGTAATTTGAATTAAGTTTACAATACATTTTTGCATTTAGTTTTAAAATTATAATTTTTCCGTTTCAGTGAATAAAGTTTGATTAAAATTTATATTTCTTCGTCCATCTATAATTATATATACCTAATATAAAAAAAATTGCAAAAAGTTTGAATAGTTAGATAGAAAAAATAAAAAAAAATAGATATGGGTTCTTGGATCCAAGTGGTTTTAATGGAGGTCATAAGCTAGCCATCATGTTTGTGTATTTGTTCCTCTTTCCTGGAAACTGAAATTATATATACATAAGTGACACTCGAGACTATAAAATAAGATTAAACAGGTTGCTTTCAAATTGATGTTATTTGAGGTAGTTAGAATCCAAAAAAGGACAACACTGTCATTATTGGCAACGCTTACAATTTTATTTGACCAAAATGTTTACAAAGTTATTTTTCCTTATATATATGAAAACTTCTTAAAATTCTTTTAATAGTCTGTGGTGCTACTTTTCTGTAGGTTTTATCACTTTCACTTAATTCTTATTTAGGATTATAGCATTCTTTGTAAGGGTTGTCCTGGAAACTAAATTTAGATTAAAGATTGAAACATTAGATTTGAAACCCTATCAAACTAGAACAACTTATCCAATGGGTGGATATTCCAGCTAGTAAAATTTTTCATTTTCCTTTTATTTTCTTGTTATAACAACATTTATATATCGTTATATCTTTCTCACTAAGTATTATAATGAAGGAAAAACAGAATTCTATATTGAAAATGGGGGTAAAAATGGAATTCTAGAGAGGGAAAGAAAAAAAAATGGAACCATCTAAAGAATTAAGGGAAAGTTTCCTTTATTAAGAAAGGAATCATTAAGAATTATATATTTAGAACTATTTTTGTTAAATTACTTATACATTGGCATGAATAATTCTACTCTATATTGAAGTCTAACATCCTCTTTTATGAAAAAAGTTTTGAAAATTGGAGGAAAATCATTTAGAGTCATAACATTTACTTTGTTTATCTTTGACTATTGGTTCAGTATTTGTAAATTTCTTTCCCTATCATTTATCAAACACTTGCTGATAATTTTATTCTTTTATGCTTATCTGATTTATTGATTGTAAAATATGTATATATTTTTATAGACAAGGAAGTATTTTCAAATTTGTAGGAAAAGCATTTCATTTTTTTTTTTTTTTTTTACTATTGTTTAAAAATTTCATCCTCTATTATTTATCTTTCAAATATTTTTGATGAGAAAAAAAATTCTCATATTTGATGATTTTATACTTTTAATTCTTTTCATGTTTTATTTCTATTATTGATAGTAATGTAAGATTTGATGACAAACCGTTTACTCCAACATCCAGTGTAATGTGGGTGTGTGTGTGTCTATGCATGCATGTTTCTATGTGCATACCTCTGATGGTTGCTCCATATGGTACAGTGACCAAAAACGATGCTGCTGAGAGTTCTAAACTCCTGCTAGGGCCACCAATGGTGGGAAGGTCAAGATGAGGACCCACACTAAGTGCAACCAATCTCAAATATCAACAAGTGGATAATTACAACAGATCTCTATGGCTGAACCAGCTGATGAAGAGGGCTACACATGACAGACATGCTACAGAAGGTGCCACTCAAAATTATAACAGTCAGTGGCAGTTCATTGCAGTTTCATAACTGGATTCTGCATATCTATATGCCACAGAGGAAGGTCATGAAATCAAGTGTGTAGGACACTTCCTGCTAAGTTGAGGTTTACCTTAAACAAATTCACACCATCAGCACTTCCTTTTACTAAATTTCTTTCACCTTCAACCAACTCTTGCAAAGCATAATGGTGATAGGGAATGAATGACAGGAGCAGGTTCTGGTGAAACTGGAAGCTTCTAGTCCTAAATGTTGGCAGTGAATGTAGTCATCAACACCATTATCATAAAGGAAGCAATCAACAAAGAAATTCTTTGATACAACATAAAGCTACGTGATATTTATTTAGTTTGTATCTGGATGTATGTAAGTATATATAACTCTAATCCATATATAAATGGACTGCCCCACTACCATGATAGTATGGTATAAATAGCTATTTTACAACAGTCAGTTTTTAATCAGCACTTGATGATTGCCTCACTCAGTTGGGCTACAAGTGAGGGGAAAAAACAAAAACAAAAACCAAAACAAAACATTATTGTGTGTGTGTGCATGTGTGTGTGTGCGCGCACTTCCCAGTGAATTATGGCCAACCACAACTAGAAGTTTCAGGTGATCTGTTTTTTTTTGTGAAAAATGGCAATTTATACCTCCTCAGCTATCCCAAGATATTACAAGTGGAGCTGATGTGTATATAATATGCACACCAAGAAGGTAATGCCCATAAGGCCTAATAGAAATGCCAAAAGATCACAATTGCTGAGGGTAAGTCTCCCCCTCCACACACACGTAGCATACCTAGAAAGTGCTTGATAGCATGGGAAACAGTTGTGCAGAGGAGTCCAAACATTAAAAGCAAAATAGTTTTCAACAATATCATAGCATATAATTTAAGTAATGTACAAAGTAAGCAACTCCTAAGGAAGTATGTTACCAAACCATTGCTTACTTTGTAAATTACTTTATATAAGTGAATTATTCTCTAAGAGTCTCTAAAATAAAATAGAATGTATATTTTGGTATAGAGAAACTTTTTCAATATTTGTTCAATAGTCACAGAAAAATCTTGTTTCATTTTCTCTCTGCCATTATGAAAGAAAATTTGTATTCAGACAGGACAATGCAGCCATTTACAATACTAAATACAACCAGCAAGGAATAATTTGAACACAAATACAACTGGATTAAAAACTGCTTTGCCAACTCTCCAAATTACAATGTCATTTCAAAATGTGTGCGTGTGTGTGTGTATTTTATACACACACACACACACACACGCACACAGGAAGCATACCTAGAAATGTGTTTATGTGTGTATAAGTAGTTGGAAAACAGAAACAACTTCATCTTTCATGAAATGATGGAATTCTAATGTCTTCAAAGAAAGAAAAAAAATAGAAGTAATCAGGTTTTAAGAAGCTTTGTAATTATTCAAAATTCATATAACCATGTACCGAGGGTATCTAAAATCCAACTCTCCATCTAGTGTTTTATATGAAGTGTAATATGTTCTTTGACCAATATTTGTAATTTAAAAGTTGTATTTTGTGGAACTGGGTGAGGGCACCTTAATTATTTCTACCATTTTATGACACAGTGTTATTTTGGTAAACAGGAAAAACTCTGGTCATGTCAAGTCAGACCACATGTACATCACCAAGCAAGAGATATGTCCTATTATATCAATGGCTAAAATGGTTTACAATCCCATTGTCAGATGGTATGTTTCTAGCATTGTTATACTTTTTAGTAGTCCAGCTTGTCAGCAACTATGTTGTACTTTGGATGCTTTTCAATTAAGTTGTATCTGATTAAAACTTGTTAGGGATTCTCTCAACTTATGTGCCATTCTTGATGCCAAGAATTTCAATGTTACTACTTTCAAATCTCATAAAATGTTTCTCATAGTAAATAATATAGTTGTTTACGATGCATAGAAGCCATAAGAATACTTCACATTAGAAAAATTTGTACAATAAAAAACCCACATCGGAAAGAATTATTAGGTCATTTTTGGTTCTAGAACAATTCCAGAAAAACATGCACTAAAATGAAGTTTTTAAGAAATAGTGAAAACTTATTCAATTACAGATTATGAACAAATATTTACAAATTTAATATAGCTACACTTTACTTGTAAGTCATCCATTATTACTTTCATAAAAGTAATCACTGTTGTTAACACTATTCTGCTTTCAAAAATATAATTCATAAGTCAGTTTTCTAAAAAGAGGAATAGAGGTAATCCATATAGTTCATTTAAATATCCTCTATAAACCAACAGAAAATTATGTAGATAATGAAAAAGTTTTTTCTGAGCAAATTTATTTTCCAAATATAAAAGTAATTATAGAAAACTTAAGATTGAAAAGAGATTTCAAATACTCAAAAAAATGAAACAGTGTAAAATGTTTTTCTTTAATTTCTTTATCACAATTGTTTTAAAACTTTCAATGATCATTAATTAAGTAAAGATTAATAATGGTTAAGTAAATAAGGTTTTCATCAGGTACAATTGATTAAACAATTATTAACTGCTGTCTTTTCTACTTAAATTAATACCTATTTTGTAAGAATATTTATCATGTTTTGTGCTGAGTTAACCTCAAATCTTGAAACATTTTTCTCATCAGTAATGTACATTTTCTTTTTACCGTAAGGTGTTTTTCAGCTAATGTAGATGGCATGTGAAATTTAAGGTTTTGAACGTGATCAAAGCATGATGGAGGAAACACAATTTTAATGAGATTATTCAAGTTAAAAGACCAGTTTTAAAATTTTTAATAGATTTTTTAAAAATATTTGTATTTTTATAGAATTTATATATATGTAAGGAAGATGACATTCACTTCAAATTTTGCATTTACTGAATAATTTAGAAAAACTAAGTTTTATAAATGCATTTTAATGAGCATAAATGGCATAGAAATGTTAAAATTAATTTTAACATTGATAAAGACTTTACATAAAAATTGTGCTAACAAATATTTTTTTTTAAAATAGTACACATAAAATTTCTATTAAAGACAATTTTTATGTCCTTAGATTTAAGAAAAAAAATTTAAATATTTAAGTTAATAAGTGATAATTTTATTTTATTTTTTACATTTTTAGATGACTACCAATTAAGACATTGGTAGTATTATGAACTATCACACTCATTTTTATTTTAGCAGTTATATCAACACAGATGCAATATTAGTAACTTTTTATTCACCTCTTTTCGAAATGTGCATAAACTAATCTATATGAAGAATTTCATAATCACCTTAAAATTATACTTTTAAAAAATTTTAATTCAAAGTGATCAGCATTAACTCTGAAAGAAAATCATTAACACTTACCAATTGCTAATTGCGCTGCTCTCCGTTTCTTAATTTCAGTCCTACATAAACGTTTATCAGTTACTTTGTTTTGTGGAGTTGTAGGTAATGAAGAAGATGTAGATTGAGCAGCTAAACTCATTGGGATCATTGCTGCCGATGTGGTGGTAGTGCTAGGACGAGACTTTTGTACAGGTTTTTTATCATACCGACTTCGGAATTCTGGAAGAGAAAATATTTTGGAAAATTTAGCAAGTGAAAATTTTGAGAACGAATTTAATAAAAATTTCAACCAATAAGAATTACATTATGCAAATTCCAGTTATCATTTCTATAACTGCTGACAATTAGATTAACTAAAAAGGACTATTTGCTATCATGAAGTTTATTGAAAATAAATAAATCACAGTAAAGATATATATATATATATATCTCACACACCAAGTGTAACAGCAAAAATGTCCAAATCATGTAACAGCATAATTGGCCATTCCACAAAATGGACAATATCTGAATAACCACTTTTTTCCCCCAGGTTTTTAGTTAAGATGTTTAGCCATCTTGACACCATTTATCGCAAGAATCCCTGGAAAAACACCAAGTTATTCAGCTAGAAAGAGAACAGTTTAAAATCATTTTGTGTCGGGCCCACTGTCTTCCCAACTGAACAATGAAAGGAAAAAGGTCATTCAAGCCTTCAGAAAGGGTACCAGCATTCATACTCTAGCTTCCATCATCAAAGTCCATTCAAGAACTATCCAGAGAACAGTGGAAAAGTTTAAAAGGGAACAGTAGAGAGGAAAACTGGGTCAGGAGGTCACAACAGAAAGAGGGATCATCATTTCAACTTAGAGCTAAAGAAATTAGAAAAGATCCAACTCAATCCATAAGATGTTTGGCACATGAAAGGAGTTTCAGCTATGACAGTCCAAAAAGAAGTGTAAAAAATCTTGAAAATGAAATTGTATGTGAAACCCGTGAGACACCTTGTTACTCCAAGGCAGAAAGTGAGTTAAAGAGAGTGAAGATCATCTTGAATAAGTTGGAAAATGATCCTGATATAATAAATTTGAATCCTTCATGAGCTTCTGGTCCTTAGTTATGATTAATTAATGATGAAAATGTCATTTTCATTGATGATCAATTTCATCACAATTTTTCTGTTAAGCTTGGAGAGTAATTATACATTCTTATTGTTCAACAGAGTCCAATAGTGTTATAAAAACCTAGGAAAATTCCAGTAAGATATCTTTAACCATTCCTAAGATACAACAGTTCAAAGCTTAATCTAACAATTGGACAATTTTGCTGTTACACCCGATACATATTACATACACTTCCCCTCCACATACGCTATTTTTGCTTTTTCGTGAACATTATCTCATGTCTCGTCTTATTTATAACAGTTTCCTTCTGAAGAAATGTTGGTTGTAAGGATGCTAAAGGGAGTGTATATATATATATATATATATATATATATATATAAATAAAAATTAAAAAAAAAAAAAATTAAAAAAAATGGTTATGTGCCATTTCAAGTCAGTATATGTGGGATCAATTTTTGTTTATATATATATATATATATATATATATATATATATATATATATATAAAATATTATATATATATATATATATATAAAATATTATATATATATATATATATATATATATATAAAATATTATATATATATATATATATATATATATAAAATATTATATATATATATATATATATATAAAATATTATATATATATATATATATATATATATATAAAATATTATATATATATATATATATATATATAAAATATTATATATATATATATATATATATATATATAAAATATTATATATATATATATATATATATATATATAAAATATTATATATATATATATATATATATATATATAAAATATTATATATATATATATATATATATATATAAAATATTATATATATATATATATATATATATATAAAATATTATATATATATATATATATATATATATATATATATATATATATATAAAATATTATATATATATATATATATATATATATATATATATAAAATATTATATATATATATATATATATATATATATATATAAAATATTATATATATATATATATATATATATATATATATAAAATATTATATATATATATATATATATATATATAAAATATTATATATATATATATATATATATATAAAATATTATATATATATATATATAAAATATTATATATATATATATATAAAATATTATATATATATATATATAAAATATTATATATATATATATATATATAAAATATTATATATATATATATATATATATATAATATATATATTTTCAAAAATATATTGCTGGTAATGTTTTTTTCCCCCAAAAATATATTGCTGGTAATGTCCTCCACCCATATATATTATTGGTATTATATATTGTTGGTAATGTTTTTCTTCTTTGTTTTTCCTCAAAAAATATATTGTTGGTAATTTTTTTCTTTTTTTCCAAAATATATTGTTGGTAATGTTTTTCTTTTTTTCCAAAATATGTTGTTGGTAATGTTTTTCTTTTTTTCCAAAATATGTTGTTGGTAATGTTTTTCTTTTTTTCCCAAAATATATTGTTGGTAATGCCCCCCCCCCCCAAACAATATATTGTTGGTAATGCCCCCCCCCCCCCCCAAATATATTGTTGCTAATGTTGTTTTTTTCCACAAAAAATATATTGTTGGTAATGTTTTTTTTCTTCTGGAAAAAAAAACATTACCAACAATATATTGTGGGGAACCACAATATATTGTTGGTAATGTTTTTTTTCCAAAAATTTATTTCTGGTAATAAAACCTATTTTTACACTTTTATAATGCTTTTTAACTCAGTTTCGCGGTTAACTATTTGCCCATAGCTGGGACCCTAACAGGTGCTACCACCCCAGGTCAGGGTGGACCTGGGAACACCAGCAATTAAGAGGTGGTTCCACACTCCCCAAATCCTTCCAATCAGAGGCCTTGCTGTTGGACGTAGTTTATCGTCTTACCCAGGACGCCCAGGTAATTTTGCGTGTCTTGAATATGAATACAGGTAGTCATTAAAAATGCCAAACACTCAACACTAATATTCTGGTTAGACTTATTTGCTTGATCCCATTTAACAAACTGGAAGGAAAGCCATAGATTTTCTAAGACACAAAATATCAACTGGAAAATTTCCAAGATTATTTTTATTCTTTGTAATAATTTCATTACAATTCTTAATGAAAAGAGGAAAAAAAAAATAATTCAATGTCAATCTATTCTCAACAACGAGAACTCATTTGAAAGATCATTTTCAATCAGGTATTTGATGAACCTCACTTCTTAGAAAAGAAAACATACAAATGTGCTCTAATTACAAAAGACAAAGCATAGTGTATACAATTCTTATTAATTCCTAACTTATCTTGGTCATTATAAGTAACACAAACAGGACAAATCTTAATTGGTTAAGAATAACCCACTTCTTAAAAGTCAAAATTAAAACATTTTTCTAAGATGCTGATGTGGCTAATGTTTATTTTTAAACAGTTCTTTGAATGCAAAATATCTCCCATTTCTTATTTACAATTCCAAAATTTTAAAATAGCTGATATTTCAACCACAAAACTTTTTCTGAGCAGTGACAGAAGTGGTAAAACTTTAACAGTTTGCAAGCTACAAAACTATTGTCACATCATTGGAAATTTTATATCGGAAAGTATTATCTAAAATAATGGCAAATGTAAAGTTCATTTATTGAATTTATTTTTATAATTACTTACTTGCAGAGGAGAGTAGCACAGCAGCTGCATTCTTTAACTTTTTGCTTGTGCGACGTGCCTCATTTTGTTGTAAAATCTTTTGTCGTCTACAAAAAATGAGAGATAAAGAAAAAAACAAAAAACTTTCACTTATGGAAATTAAAACAAATGCGAAAACATGGCAAAGTATCAATTTATATAAAAGCATAATAAAGATGGGACACTAGTATTTTTTAAAATATTAATATTCAAAAAATTTTTTCTTCACATTTTACTTCTAGAAAAGATAATTAAAATATGCTTAATAAATATTAAACTTTAAATAAATTTTCATATACATTATCACTTTTATGCCTTCAATGAAATGGTGAAATAGTGAAGTATTAACTAAAACCAAACACCCGATTACAGGTTTCGAGAAAGCGAGAAGAAAACGAGATAGATAATAGAGCTGAAACAATTAAGCTCTTAAGTTACAAATTACAGCTACCGTGTTTTTTAAAATACATTATTTCATGCTTAATTTTAAGTAGTAAAATTATGGAAATAAGTTACTCCTGCTTAACAAAGATGACCCAACATTAGTTACTGTAAAAGATGAAATCGTTTGTTCAGCTAGATACCAAATATTCTAACTTTAAATGAGAAAGTTCATTTACAGGTTATGTATTTTTATTTTTAAAGCAGATCTAGCTATTTCCTGAAGGACTTTATGACTTTCATTAGTTGGCAATTATCAGTCAGTATTGATATTTGAAATCATATTACTTGTGTAATCATTGTCTCAGTTTTCAAAAGCAAAGATCACCAGAGAATACAATAGTAAAATTGCAACAGAACATGACTGGGTATCTTGAAAAGATATTTTATTCTCAGAACATAAAAGTTAGGCATCAGTGATCACTGTGCATGACTGCAGTTATAAACTGGAGATTTTTATCTTTTGATTAGTACCATCTGGCAATCATCTCTTAATACAAAGATGGACTTAGTGTAAAATAAATAATTTACATTTCTATTCATGAAGAATTAAAAATAAAATTCTTATGAAGTAGGATCCAAGAATTACAGAATTTCTAAAAGACCAAAATTAAAAATAAACATCACATGTTCATTTGCTTTAAAGTACAAACTAAGCAGGCCAATGAAAAATAAAATAAGATTACTGCTAGACAAGATTTTATAACATTAAAAAATAAATCTTGAGACTTAAAAAATTGAGCCAAAATTTTAATTTCCATGCTTATAATTATTTTTAAGAATAACAACTTTTTATTATACAAGTTGTATGGTAAAACTAATGACAATTATATCCCAAATACACTTAAGATTAAAAATATTTTAAGTTGGTTGCAAGTAACAAATATTTTGTAAATAAAATAAAAAATGTATACCTTCGATCATTTGCTGTTGTCTTGGCAGGTTTTGGTGGTGGTTTATTCTGCCATTCTCCACTTTTTAGCAAAGCTTCAAAATGAACTGGTAATGGAATTTCTGAAAATATTACAATTTTCATGAATACTATCTTGTAGCAAAGTAACATTAAATCAGTCACATTTCCTGACAAACTGCTTATTCATTGTTTTCTTTTCAACTAATTCACTAACTGAAATTTAAATAGTGAACATATAAAATTGGTTGGTGAGATATTAAAACATTCCATTTATCAGAATATATTAAAAAAATGCACTTTACAAAGCTCATTTAACCTTTAGCACTCTCCATTATTAATATTACTTCCATGATTATTTTTCAAAGCCTCTCAATTGCAGTAACCTTATTGTAGATTTCACTCAGATGTTTTTTTATTTATTTATTTATTTTTTTTTTTTGCCATAGCAGGATATGACAACACAACTATGAAATTTAAACAAATTAAAATTCAGGTATCAGCTTCAACTTCAGGATAAACTTTTTGCACAGCAAATGAAGTATTACAGAGTGATAAAGGTTAATGATGCCAATACTGTTATTATTTCTAATAGAAATCTTTTTAACATATTGTAATGGAGGGCAGCATACATATTCTTTACAATCATAGTAAAACATGGTAAAAGTCATCAACTGTATATTAAGAAATATCTAGCAGATTTATAAATTAATGCTTACAATTAATGATATAAAGAAAAATATTCCCAAATGTTTTGTGTAGAGATAAATTCTATCAGATATAAGATGTTTAATATAAAGACTAATTACCATCAGGAATTTATTTAAGGCAAGGATGGCCAACCTGTGGCGCATGCGCCATAAGTCGCGCATTGGATGCTTACAAGTGGTGCATCGCGTCCTTTTGATGAAAAGAAACTAAGCCACTTCTACTCATTCATTTCAGTGATTTTATATTTATTGCACATACTTTATGCAAAAGTGCTAAAAGTTTGATTTGTGTTTGTCCCATTTCTTTTTTCTATAACTTTAAAATATGTCCATATTACAACACATACTGAAAGGAAGTGAATGTTTGTGTGGCGCATTTAAATTAATCGTACAAAATATTGGCGCATGGAATCACCCGATTTAAGGCTTTCTTCTTTACGCTTCTAAGTAAACATTTAAAAGTCCTCAAGCAATTAACTGAAAATGACATGACTTTCCATCATTGCATTTCTTTGGTGACATATTTCTTCTGTTAGTTAATGGGTTAAATTGTCACATTTGATTACCTGAAGATCAACTTTAGACCCATACTTTCTACATAAATAGGAGTAATAAAAACAGACGACCATCCATTGCGAAACATGAATGTTAATAATTGGTGGTGCAATAAATCCATGTAACTAAAAGTCATTGCCATTCTCCAAGCCAAAACATCAAATTTGAAACTTTTTTTCTAGACAATTATTTCTGTCTCAAATACACCTAAAACTGATAGTCACTGAATTTATATTAGAGAAATTACTTATTCAAAGAAACAATTCTTTTTTCATCATTTTATGACGTTAGTTCTATAAGAAAAAGACAAATTGTATAGTTAAACTTTTGGCTTCTGAAAAGGATGAATGTCCAAAATGGAGGATTCATACTTAAATCATCTGACATCAGTTTGGTAGATTCAGGGTGTTTTGGTAGTGCAACAATCACCTACATATCAAAGATTTTTCATTTCTATTATGAAAAACAATTATTTAATTTTTTTTTTAATCTGATTATAATTTTTATGTAATAGATTATTAAATTAATAATTACATAAAAATCAATTAACAGACAAGGTAGCTGCAACTTGTAATATCAAGCACAGGAACAAATACATCAAAATTATCATCCACTTGGTAACACAAACACTAAAAGCATAAATAGGAAAATAATGCAGATAGCAAAATTTCCATAAAACGTTTACTGCATAAACAAAAGCATAGTGAATAGATTAGATTCATATAAATGTTCCCTGTTCTATCTTTTGCACAATGCTAGAGAAATCTTAAAACTGAGGTCTACTTTGCTTATTTGTAGTACTTCATTTATTAAAATAAAATTTATTTTAAAAAAATCCAGGAAAAAAAACAAAAGAACATCACTTCATAGTTAAACAATTTTCTATTAAGAGAAGAAACTAATTTTTAAACAATTAATGAAAAATGGAGTCATTAAAAGAATCCAAAATAAAGAAAATTGTGACCAGACTGTATAACGTTATACCAAGTGAGCAATTGGTTCATTTGAATGTTGAATTGTAAGAGAAAACTTTTCTGATGAAGGAAGTCAATCATGGAGCAAAGAAAAGTGTGTGTGTGTGTGTGTGTGTGTGTGTGTGTGTGTGTGCCATTATTTCCAGAACTTTAGGTGGCCATCTATTTTGTAACACACAATGCTTCTGACATCAGCACTTCCAATAAGGTTTCAAAATTTCACATTTTTGATGGAATTTATGTAATGAGAAGCTAAGGAAAACATTTTATGACAGAATAATGATATTATGAATTCATATAAAGTAATTTTGCAGCAACCTAATATATCTATAGAAAAAAATAATTTAGTACAAACTTTCACTAACTTCAAATGAGTAAAGAGTGTCTAAACGAGTACAAATGACATTTTGCACCTAGCCAGAAAAGAACTTGTAAGGAGTCACTAAAAAAAATACTATTATTAAAAATTCATCGTTAACCAATCAAAACAATCTGTAAACATTATTCTCAAGACTAGAATTGGAAATCATTTAGTAACATTATTAATTAAAAGTGGAACTTAATGATTATGCATCAAAATTTTGCAGTGTTGTAGGTTAATTTTAGCATGCAATCAGCATGTACATTGAAAATCGAAGAAGTATTATTTATCACCAAAAATTAATGCAATCATTACTGAGACAACAGAGCTATTATATTCATGAGGATTGCCTAATCAGTACATTTTCAAAGAGATTTGTAAACTTAAAAAGAAAAGTTATTCAACATAATCAATCTCAGCCTCAGTGCAGGTGGTTCTTGTTCATGCTGCCCCATCATGCTCACAAGGACAGTCTTAAGTTCAATAAGTCATTATTCTTGGGGATTTAAACTAGGAGAGCTTAAAGAGCTTGATGGGTAACATTATGGATGAAGATTTTCAGCCAGACAGGTGAGCCATGTGGGAGACAGCTGAGCCCTTCCTGAACACATACAGCCTACCCCAACCACCTCTCCCATAAAGAAAGTGACATGAACCCTCATCAATTTACTGGTCTGTTGTTGATGATGCCCTGGACTTTCTGAATGAACTCAGCTGTTCTTTTGACATCTATTGCCTAGAGAAAAAAAAAAAATTCTCTAGGCAACAGATGAAATCATCCCAAAAGAGGCCTCTAGTTCATTCCTGACTTTGAACCTGGTCAATTTCAAAAAGCTGGCTATCTCAGTCACTTTGGCTAACAGCTAGTGCCACAAGTGCATGACATGCCTTTTCAGTTACTGTGTTTGATTGGAAGCTGTATGTTAATGCTCTCCATATGTCTGAAAGAGAAACAAGAACATCAAAATTTGGTGCATGCTGCATAGCTTTACATTAGGTCATTCTACATTTATGTCCTAACTAAATGCATATTCTCAAATACCAGAATTATCATGTTATGTCCAATTTGATTTTTCTATTAGGTATCCCAAATCACCCTAGTTTACACTGCAAAAACTGGTCAAAATGTTGAAAATTCCTTCAATTTTAATTGCTGATATCTTGCTTATTTTCAAGGCTATTTTGATAAAATTAGTATTTAAAGGAATTTAAATAAAAAATTATAATGAACACAAAGGGGGACTTTTGCAACACACACAAAATGCTAGGTACCTCCACTGTTTCGGCATAAATTTTCGATACTTAAAGTTTAAAATGAATTTTTAAAAATGAAAAAAACATTCTTGGAGATTTCATTTTAGCTTTAATTGAAATCTAAATGATTAAATTTATTATTACCAGCTAAGTAAAATATTCTGGTGTATTTCAAATAGAAATTATATAGACTGGAATGTCAAATTTAATTTTGATTCCTTAAAATTTTCTTAAAAGTGGCTATTTTCTTAATTTGTAAACAAAATAAATTTATTGATTTTAAAATTAAAAAAACTGACATGTCATTTGAGTAAAATTAGAAAATTTGAAGTTAAATTAATCTGATTTGAAATAAATATTACTTATAGCATAAAAAAAGTATTATATACAAATATTTGTTAATGACTGGTACTATTTACTGAACCAATAATTGATGTACGATTGAATGGTGAAGTGATGACAGCTAGTTATGGATGACCCAAATTGATATAAATTTCTGAAAACTAATTTAAAAAAATGAATGAAATAAAGTTTAAAAATAATTTAAATTTATTAAAACATTAGTTTTAAAATTAAACTAATTTATCAAAATAACTGTCATTAAAAAGAATAAACTGAAAAAAATTAAAAGGAATTACAAAAAAATAAAAATTGTTTCTCCTTAAAATTTTTTTTACTCAATTAAAGTATGACCCACACTAATATAAATATATAAAATATTTAGCGAAATAGTAATTGAAAAAGTAAAAATTACTTTAAATTTTAAACTTTTAAAGCTGAGAGGAAAACATGTTCAAACATAAAAAGTAATGAGCGAAATTTTCTATAAAGGGACAAAACTATTAGATCACATGACCTTTATATAATAATAACAATTAGAGCCTACCATAGCCAAAAAGAAGGAACATATTAAGTAAGAAAAATAAAAAATTATTTTAAAAATAGAATATTGCAAGTATGTTTATTAATCTCTTAAGTTTTGTATTTGTAAATTTTGTTTCCACTTAATTACTATATAACATCCAGGAAATAGCCCAATACAGAATTTTACGGAATTTTTAAACTACTATAAATGATTATAAAAAAAATAAAAAATAAAAATCTTGTAAAAATTCATTATTTATTTGAAAAATTTTATTTCTTCAAACAATAGTGTCCTTAATATAACTTATTTACAAAAGCAATTAAAAGCTTTTCTAATTAAATAATTAGATAGTTTTATTGCATTCATTATTTTTTTAATTCAGAACAGATTTTCAGTTAAAAGTGCAAATGGGGGGGCGGGGGGATAGGTGCTCTACATTCTTCAAGGAACCTTACTTTTAACGAATAAAAAAAAACTTAAGGGAATAGAAAGGTATTTTGTGAAATTTCATGAAGTGGGGGGGGGGACATGTTTAAAAAAACAACAAAAAAATTATTTTTCAAAATTTCCTAAAAAAATTCATCCATTTGTGAATAAGCACTGAAAATTTCACTAAAATCTGACAATTATTTGATTTTTTTTTTTTTTACAAGAATTTCCAAATCAATGTGTTTTCAATGGAAAAAAAAAAGCGCAAAAAAGTAGCAATGACATAAAACAAGATTTTAACCAAAATTTCAATTGTGTTAGAAAGAATTTAAAAAAAAGAATAGAAAAACTTTGGTTTACCATCTTAAAAAAAACATTTTGACGTTACAACTTTTTTTTTTTAAAAAAGTTTGTGCCCTTTTTCATTACAGTATGTTGTTTTCCTGCAAAAAGTGGCGGTACCTACTAAATGCATTAGTTGTTCATTGTAAGGTAGATGACTATAACTTTGATTTGGTGAAAAAAAAGTGCTACTTAAAAGAGTACAACTAACAAAAACGAAAACTTAATGTTTTAGAGAATCACTAAAGCAACAGTAAATCTGTGTCCAGGTTCTTATAACATTTCACCTTTCTTGGCAGATCAATTTTTTTTTTCCAGTCATTACTTTTCATAACAGTTGAAAACATTAGTGGATAAAATACCAAAGAAATTCAACTCTTAAAAACATTGAAAATTACACCTTGTAGAGCAATATCATATTTAATAATCAGTTGGTCTCATACCTCTGTACCTATGCAACACAAAGTGCATGCAAATCAAAAAAAGAGGCTATACTACATTAACTTTTGTGCAAAATTGTTAGGTTTCACACATCAAAATTTGTATTGCTGATCTAGTGACAACATTGCCAGCTAAACCTTATTTTAAACCCAATCACTGAATATTACAGGTTAAATCTGCTCATATTTTCTTTAATGATGCATTTTAAGTTGTACTTTTTTCTCTCCAAATTCCCAAGCTCAAATTACCATCACCATGGTTGTTTTTGTTTTCTTATTTTATATATATATATAAAAATATATATATATATATATATATATATATATATATATATATATAAAAAAGAGAATTATCATAAAATAAGAAAAATAACCTAGATCTATTTTTTAGTTCTCTTTAATTTTGTGCATTTGCACTTGTTTGTAAAAAGTGAATTTTTTTTTTTTTTAATGGTACACCCAGTTTTTAATTTATTTGTGGCCTTTTATTTTATTTATAGAAAATGTAAAAATTCCATTTTAAGCTATGAAATAGGACTAGGACCTAATTCCTATAATTTTGATATATATATATATATATATATATATAAAATAAAGAAAACATTTTGAAAATTACCCAATGGAGTCAGGTTGTGTTCAAACAATTTAAAGTATTTTAGATATCTGTACAATTAAAATGAAATATATTTTTTTTTTTTTTTTTACATAAATTATTAATTTAAAAGGATTAAAATCTTAATAATCTTATTAAAAAAAATAAGCTAATATTCGTTTATCAAACTTGGTTTAAAACACAAATATTAAAATTTTTTCTTTCCTTAATTTGGAAATACAAACTTTCCTCTACAAAGAAAAAGTGTTTTATAATGCCTTTTTTTAAACTTACAATTTCGTCCTAAAGATTCATAGGTTATAAAACACCCAGGATTTTTTATTCCATACAGAGTGATTACAGCATTATCGTCATTACCCAATTACATATAATTTACTACTATATTACAAATTCAATCATCAGTATAATGAATAACAATCTCAAAATAAAATTTGTCATTTCAGGTAGAATTACCAAGCAGAAAAAAAAGCTGAATTCATATTGAAAAGAAAGAATATTTTGCTTTCACTCTGAAATTTGTAATTTATCATTAGTGATTTACAAGGTCAAGTAAATAAGAAAAATTTAATAGTAACAAGATTCAATATATGGGCCACATTATAAACAAGATAGCTAATTCATTAAATTAACAAGGATAACATGGCACTGAACATGTTACAACCTATAAGGAAACTAATGCTGCTCTCCAAATTTGGACAAAGAAAAAGCATAGATCACCTCTTCTCAGCAAATTAAATTTAATGACCCAAATTTAAGCGCAAACTTTAAGAGAATGAACTAATTTTATCAACTTTGTTTTATAAACTGCTCATGTTATGAATTTGCTTGTAAAAATCCGACAGATTTAAATTAACAAAAATAAAGGTATCCTTATTGAGAATTTTCATGATTCATAAAATGTGGTGTGCCAGTTAGATCATGAGAAGTGATGTGTATAACAGTCAAAGTAATTATAAAAGATTACCTTGGGAAAATGACAAAACTGGATGAAAAGCTGGATCAAGAAGTGACACTCTCTCATGCAAAGGCATAACATCTGGGTCCAAAGCTTGGGTGTTATTATAGCGTCCTCCACACATAGCACATGGAACTACAGGAGCATAACAATGACATTTTACAGTTGAAAGACGAGTGGCTTTTTGAGACAACAGGTGCAACCCAGTAGTTCGTAAAATTTTTCTTTTTCTGTAACTTTTTACTGGACGACATCTTGCAGCTTGACAAGTAATATCTACAGGTACTGCAGGTAAACAACATTGATCAGAATTTTGAAGATGCTCAGAATCGATTTTTTTCAAATTAGTTGATGTAGCAGTGGTAGCTGCATCTGAAATATTTCCACTATGTGTATCTATTAATCCATTGAGTGATTTTGTTGATGCGGTTTCACTACTGGACTTTTCAACAGATGCTGACACTCCCAATCCTGGTGGAATAATATTAGCTAAAGGAGAAGTAGTCAATTTAGAGCTTTGCAAAAAAGCATTATTGATATTAGAAAAATCATTTTTATTTTCACTTTCAGAGGATATAGGTTTTCCTGTTCGAGATTTACAAAGACGTGCCATTCGCTCAGAATCTGCTGACAAAGAATCAAAAGTAACAGCTCCTTTATTGCTACGAATTTGTTTATGGACTTCACTTTGCTGCCGTATTCGATATTCTAAATCAGAGACTTGAGCTTGTAACCATGTCCAACGAAAAGCAATTGCTGATCGATCAAAGGCCCATTTCCATTCAGCTCGTCGATGCCTAAAATTAAAAAGTAAACAAAAAGATACATAAATGTTTAACAAATTCACAAAGAAAGAAAGAAAAAAAAAAAAAAAAAAACTTACAGAATCATGAACAAGTTCTTTAGCTTTTGTAGCATTTTTAGATAAAATTACATATTAACTGACACTTGAATCTGAAATAATGAAATTAATAATCCATGAAAATTATTATTATTATTATTTTTTTTTTTTTTTTTTTTAACATATTTTAAGACTTAGTAAGCTATACGTTTCATCTTAACTTGTATAATTTTTTAAAATATCATGTCAGGAAGCAATAACATGGTTTCCAATAATCTCAGTATGATAGAGTCATAAAATAAACAACATGTATTAATTCAAACTTAACATGTACTTCCTGAATTGAATTACTAAACACTTCACCAAAGAAAAGAAAAAAAAAAAAAAAGATCATCTAAATAAGATATTCAAGAGGAAGTCAGTCAAAATCAGCTACTCCTGCACTGATGATATGTACCAAATTATTAATTCCCATAACAATTACATTAAGTAAATTCCATGGTTAAAAAAAAAAAAAAAATCTAACATGGAAACACTCTGTAATTGTAGAATTAAGGAAAACTGCCCAGTAGAGGACCGACATTAAAAATAAATTTAAAACAAGGCTTCAAGATATTTACTTAGAACCTGATGACAGTTGCATACAGACCAGCTCGAAAGACTATTCCCATATTACAATTTTGGGGGAGGGAAGAGAGTAATATATATATATATATATATTATATAAAAATAATATATATACAGAAATATAGTCTTAAAGTGTGCTATATTTATGGGGTAAAGTGCTCAATATCAAAGATAGAGCGTGTGTAAATATAAAAGTGGACATGGAAGTCAGCACTTAGAGGCGACAGTGTTTCATGCTAGTGCAATCGTCAGGCGACCAGCTCGAAATCACAATGGACAAAATTAGAAATTTATATAGACCAAGACCCAAAAAACGACAAACTACTCAAGAATATAACACACAGAAAAGGACCAAAAGCAGGATATTAATATGGAAGCTAAAACAATCAGCCAAACATTGGACCTAGACAACCAAACAAACTGCATCACTAAATCACAAGTATCCTAAGTAAAGACCATAATGAAAAATTCAGAGCAAACCAAACTCATAAACCCAACCGAAACTGATCTAAATAAAATCTTACTAGAAAAATTAATTCCAAACTTAAATAATTGCCAATTTATACAACTAGTTATAAGAGAGTTGTACCCTTCTATAACAGAACACATGCTGGATAAGACCATCTCCTTAGCTCAAGAACAAATAAAAATAAAGAAAACAAAATAAAAATTATTAAACACTCCTGAAAATCACTTATATTTGACAATCAAGATGTGTGGATAAAGAATAGGACCTTTGACATTACAATGGGGAGTTCTGATGGTGCAGAGACCTGTGAGCTTATAGATATACATTTGCTAGAGAAACTAAGTAAAATAATCAATAAAAATTATATAGACCACTACAGGCATGACAGCCACATAATCTTTTGAATCTGTAATAGACAAAAATACAAATAAAATCAGAAAAAACAATCATAAAAATTTACAAAAATATGGGATCCAACAGACATAAAAACCTAACCTAAAAGTAGATTCCCTAGATGTCACAATTAACCAAAATGTAAATAATCAACCATACAGAAAACCTAATAACAAACTGGCACCATTAATAATCAAGTAGGTCTCACAATCAATTGACCGCAGGTTATCTAACAATTCTTCCCCAACCATCAACCGCTCAGTATATATATAAAAAAAAAAAAAAACGAAACAGCTAGTTGCAGTGAGAACATGACAAAAATTTTTTTTAAATTAAAAAAAAGTACAACAGGAAAACGACCAACAAACCACCAACACAAATCAAACCCACATGTGCAGAGTAAAGAACAAATCTCCCTTCAAAAGCAATTGCTTGCAGAATGTAATATACCAATCCCATGTGAAATCAGAAGATAAGAAAAAAAATATACATAGGAGTGACTGAAGGACTCTGGAAACAAACAAACTATGCACACCAAACATTGTTTATAAATAGTAAATACACAAACAGCACAATGCTTTCTAAACATATCTGGGAAATTAAAAACAAAAACCAAATCACACCAAAAATATACAACAAAAGCATTAGTCTACAACAATAAAAAAAAACAAAAAAAAACTGCAAACTGTCTGGAGGAGAAAATAGCTATAATTACCTTTCCAGATACACAAATTAGTAAATAAATGATCAGAAATCACCTCAAAATGCAGATACAAAACCAAATTTTTACTACATTACTTAAAAATCAAAAACTGAAAAATGAACAAAAATAAATTAATCCAAACCAATAACTAAGTAAATTATAAACAAATTAAGAAATATAACATATCTAGAATAACTAGAATTATAGGAATGCTTTTATTTTCCAAACACTGTCAGCACATTGTGGCCATGTTCATAATTGATGTTTATTAATTGTTACTTTTTCTTTCTTTTTTTTTTTTATTAATAATGCTTCTTTTATTTTTAGCCATTTTTTTTTAAACATGTGGATGAGGCTGTATTTATATTGTAAATAATTCCAGATACATACATACAAAAAAAAAAAAAAAAACAATACATTCAGTCAAAAATAAAATCATCCTAAATAATGGCTAAAATAGCCAAAAGCACTTAGACATAAAAACATTTGATCAATTTCTGTATGTTCAGAAAAGAAAATTATAACACAAAATGGTTAAAAAAAAAAAAAAAAAAAATTAACCACAATACCATGTCATTCATTTTTAAAATCACACATACACACACACAAGGGGGTGCTGAAAAGTTTTTAAGCCAACAGACTTCCCAAAATCTGACCAAATTCCTAAATGCCAGAATTGTTCATGAAATTGCTTCTTAGTCAAGCCAAGGATTTTTCAGCACCCCTTGCACATTAAAGACAAATTTGTGAATAAACAAATAACAATGCTTTTAAAGTTTCTTTAATCCCAACATTATTAACTATAAATTATATTTTATTAACCCCATAAAAAAGGCCAGAAGTGACCAAATGCACAGGAGTAACTAATTGGGTAGCATTGTATATATAGCCTTAACACCTGATATATATAGCCTTAACACATGATCAAGTAGGTGATGGAAAACTACAATTTTTATGAAATTGTAGATTTCCAAAACCTTTTTTCTCTCATAACCAGTAACAAGGATATTAAAATGTCTCAAAGTTTTGAGTGTTTTTCCTTCCTCTTAAATCTTTAGAAATGTTTTACAAAATATTTTCAAAAGAAAAAAATTAAAAAAAAAAAATCCTCAAATGAAAATTTGTGAAAATTAATGGAAATGTTCAGTTGCTACCGGAATAAAATTACATAAACAGGGTCTTTGGTTCAGCAGCAGCACCTGATGTGTAGATATAAACGTGTAAAATTATTTTGATTGTAACAGTCTTGGAGTTATTCAAAAGAATGATTAAAGAAACTTATGATAGAAATATTTATTTCTGCCCAATATACAAAACTGGAGAAAAAAGTTTTTTTATATTTTGAATGAAAGGTTTTATTTTGTTATGTGATGTAGTTTACCGACATCACATAACATTAAAAAAATGAAATAAAAAGCTTTTAATTATTTTTAATATTTAATTTTAGATGAATTCACTAGATAAAAAAATTATTCATGCAAAAAAAAAAAAAAAAAAGAAAAAGAAAAAAAAAAACCAAAAAAACTAACCGATTTTCCTTGTTTAGAAATTTATTTGCAAAACCCAAATAACAGTTGACTGGTATACCAGAAAAGAATTGCCATATTTTTAATTATTTTAAACACAAGGGATTTCATTTCACATTTTTGGCTGTTCAAAGCAAAATACTATTTTAACTTGGTGTTAAAAAAAAAAATATGAGTAAAAGCACATACAAATTACATATTTAGAAAGATTATTTTCTTTTCTTTCCAGCCATATGGATATTTTTAAGATTGGACCAGAAATACATAAGAAATTGTGAGTTGAACAGACTAAGTTGCAAATTTATCAATCTCAAACAAAATCAGATAGTGACTGGAAATGCTGTCATTACACAAGAAAATGAATAGCTTCCTTAGAAAACAAAAATACCCAAGTACCAAATTAAAACCTGAATCGAAAACCGTGGCATAAAAAAAAAAAAAAAAAAAAAAAAAAAAAAAAGAGAAGTAGAAACCAATACCAAAATACAAATTGCTAAATTGACTAACTCTATATAAAAGCATTGAAATTTAAAAAAATAAAATAAAATAAAATACAGTATTAATTATAGGTTTCTCCACCATTTTTAAGATGGTAGGCATTAATGGAGTAATGAACAAGTTATTTATTAAAAAAACTTAAATGTTCTCTATAGAAATGTGCCATTTTAAAGGACACATAGCAAAATTATCTTGCTTATTATTTTATTTTTTTTTAAATTTAATTTTCAGAATTTAACAAAAATTACTTTGTTCATGTCACCACCATTTTAAAAGTAAGTCTTGATATAAAATAATTTATATTTGAAGACAATGTTTTCTGATCCTTCTCAACCCAAAATTAAAATGTCATTTTGCCTATTGAAATAGAGGGACATCGATAAAATATTACTTCGACATAATTGTCTAATTACTTTATCAATAACAAACCACATTTTTTTCTTTTCAAATAACAATTTTATATTATGACTATTAGATATGAAAAATAAGCATATCAGATGAATTTTATATAACTCTCCTGGATCAATTAAAAATTACAAGAAAACAAATTTTAGTTATTAGGAATTATTTAATTGTAAAAGGATTGAAACTTTTATAGAAGCAATCTAGTTTTGTTTTATATGGTAGATTATAAGAACAAAATTAAAATAGTTGCAATAAAAAAAAAAAAAAAATGTATCAGTTTTCTTGATATATTGCTATGCAACCATTTGACAGTCAAAATAGAGATGTTTCTCTTGTAAGCATCCATAGAATTGTCTTCCCTAAAGACACATATGGTGCAACATAATCAGAAAAATTATAGGTATGACCTGATATATTTGCTTTTCACATTCACTTATAACAACTTTCAATGGACAAGAGATTTTTATTGACAAAATATTTATATTAAATATGTAAAACTTCTTTTTTTAGAATTGTTTAAAATGTAAACTTAAAATGGGGAAACAAACCAAAATTTTATGTGGAAATAAATTTGCATAATCACCTGTATAATTAATGGAGCTTAGCTTATACCCCACAGATTCTGAATTATTGTTGCCATTAGTAGTAGTAATAACAAAACAAGGTGAAAATTTATATATTATTATAATAATAATAATCTCTAGTTTTACAGGTTTGGAATGACTACAAACAAATATACATCTAATTGAGCTACTCATTTTAAGCAACTAAATTTAAATCATTTACACTTCTATGATACTCATACAAAATTATAAATCGTACACTGGTATAGAAAATCGTTACTGAATTACCAACAATACTGAATTTGCAAACAGTAATTTTCTTTATGATTAAAATAGATTTTAATGAACATTTAGAAATTTTACTCCTAACCGTCAAATTCAAATTGCTAAAGCTTCCAAACTACTCAAATAATATTTATTGCAGTTTCTTTTGTCTACTTTAACATAGAATAAGATACCTTCTGGTTTAAATTTCAGTGCTCTGTCAAAGCTAAATTAATTACTGTACACCGATTTATTTGAATTAGTTTCCTGGATTTTGTTTTATGAATACCAAAAACCAAAAAACAATTTAGTTTAATATTTAGTTATATTTCAAATAGCACTTTCCAGCTGCCAAAATTATACACATATGCGCTTTAAAATATATAAAAATTTGTTTGGTTTATTAAACAAGACTTATTTCCAACATTTACATCACTGAATAAAAGATATCTGCCATTTTATTGTATTTTCTATCTTTTAACCATCCTCACAGAATATTTTTTTAGCTGAGTAAAATCTGCTCTCAGACACCTTTTGTCATCTACCACGAAAATTAAAAAACAAACAAATAAACATGTAATAACCAGAATAAATGGTAATCTCAAAGGAATAATGAGAGGGTATAAGATAAGAAAATGATGAAAAGGAAAAATAACCACAACTTTTGACACATATGCACACAAACAGGGAAAAAAAAAACACCAATAAGAGCCCCCAACTAGTGCATAAATTAATTACATCAAACTTAATATAAAGATAATGAAAAAAGACAGTCAATTGCTGAAACCAGACAAGTGGACTGAAAAATAACAAAAAGGGTCTGTCTACAAAACTCTGGAGTAGAGGTGCTGAATATAACATCAATCAGTTAAGTGACAAATTTTATTTGTGTGCGTGGGTGTGTTATATTACACCATTTCTCTATTTCTGGATGCTTCTTGTATATTGTTGTCTTTGATGGATTTTAAATCAATTGAATCCCCAGAAGCTCACCACTTTTCGTGGCAATGTAAATACAGCCCAGTAGGATTATCTTGCTTAATTTATGTGGAAGTCACATCAAAACAACTAACATAACCAAGATGGTACAAATGATTTTCAACACTTAATTCAGCTGATTTAAGTATTCTCAATGTCTCGAGCACTATCTCAACTGGTTTACCCAACCATAGAGTATTGTCTTTTTTAAAAATATGGATACTGATATAAAATACACAAAAAAATTTTGAATGAAGCTAGTTCAAACTGAACAAACTTTTTGGTTAATCATATATAAATTAATATACAACAGAATCCCTACCAACACTAACTGGATCACCTTTCTAAGAGTAATATATCACAGGCAAGATTAGAAAGAAATGCTAAAATCTCAATTCATATGTAAATGCTGTCTAAATTTCCAAGATGAGGGATTATCTTTATTCTCTAATTTGAACTGTTCTTATTGTTATTATCTTCATCTTGGATACTAGAATTTCAACTGTTGTACTCTCCTGCCTTTTCCCGGTACTTACAAGATTCCAGAGTATTCTTCAAAGGTCAAATCAAATGCATGGGAGATGGGGACCAATTCTTCTAATTTCATTATCCCTATTAAGAGATTTTGTATTAGTTGATTTATCACTTATTTCATCCTTTGTTATGGTCTAGTAAACAGAAATGGTCACATGCTGCAATTGAAAGTTAGGAGCCCAATCTATGGCTCAAGCAGAGGAATTCATATACTTGAGTTCAGTGGAACAAGCAGAAATAGCATCACAAGAACAAATTAAAAGATAAAACACAGAAAAATTAGCTAATACGAATAAGTTCCCCTAAGATAATGCAAACCGTTTACTTTCATGAATTAAATAATGGGTTTGAAATTCCATAAACATTACAAAATACAATTGGCATTTGACGGTTGGAAGTTACAACAACCAAAACAAAGAACTATTCAAATAAATAAAAAGTGATACAGTCAGATTTTGGTGATAGATGTAAAAGAAATTTGAAGTCTGTTATCCATTGACAACATCTACTCGACCACTTCTCATTTATTTTCAGCACTAAATATTTCAGGTACAATTAAACCAAATTTTACAAATTTGAAATTTAAAATTCGTTTTCACAAATTTTGGTAATCAAGCCATAAGCTGTGCATTGGAATTTCAAGCTTATATAGAAAGCTTCACGGAACTCAAATCCACCTAATAAATGTCCATTCCGTAAGATAGCCGACAATCAATCATGGGTTTTCATTTCAAATCAGATAAGTGAATAAGATTCTATAAAATGAAAACTAACTTACTATAAAAGATACCTATAGTCTAAAATCCATTTTAAAAATGAAAAATCTCTTAAGCTTTAATTTTAGCTTTAAATTAAATTTAATATTTCCAATAAGCAAAGTACTTTGCTGTAATTTAAACCGATTGGAATTTTATTTTCTGATTATCAGTAAAATCTATAAAACTGTCCATGACTGGCAAAACAACATAATTCTCTTTATTAAAAAAATAATTCATCAAAATAATTTTTTCTTATCACAGTGTCCATAAGTCCATAATTTTTTATTCATAAAAGCAATTTAAAGCTTTTCTATTTTAATAAGGTCTTAGTTTTATAGCATTTTTATTTTACAAATCAGGGCAGATTTTCTGTCAGAGTTCAGTTTGACCAAAACATTTCATGATTTAAGTTCTCCAAGGACTTGTCCTTATAACTAATATAAATACAAAAACACAAAAAATGAGTTTTTAAATTTCATATTTATAACAGATGTAAGAAAAAAAAATTTTTTTTTACAAAGATTTTCTAGAGAACATTTCAAATTTTCATTCATTCCAGAATAAATCCTGAAAGTTTCAATAAAATCCAACAATTATCTGATTTTTGCTAAGAATTCACAAATCAATGAAAAATAAGATTAACCAAAAGAATGTTTGGAAATTTTGAAAAATCTTTTGATCTTAAGCTTTTTATGATTGTTTTTATACATTTTTTTCCTTCACCATATATCCTCTTTTTAAGATTTTTGGAGGTACCAAAAAAAAATACCTTCCTAAAATAAAATGTATACATTTGTAACACATTATTTGAAAGTTAAATTAATCTGATTTGAAATAAATATTTCTTACTTATAGCATAAAAAAAGAAAACAAGAATTTCTTGATAATTGGTCCTGTTTATCCGAGGTGCTAACTGATGGACGATTGAATGACAAAGCGATGACAGCTAGTATGGCTGACTAGAATTGACATAAATTTACAAAATCAAAGTGAAGGCATTTTTTTTCGTTTTTAACTACCTAGTAATTTTTACAACATATTTTCAGCAATTACCTAATATTTTACTGACTTTTAGTTACATTTGAAGATGTTTTATGAAAAAATATGATAAAATTTAAAGTACTATAAAATTTTCTTAATTTCAAAATTTAATAGATGAACATAAAAATAAAGATAACTAAGCAACAAAATTAATAGTGATACCAATTTTTTTATAATAAAAATATTGTTTAATCATTAATAGTTAATAAATCTTAACTAACATTAGCTAAAACACATTTTTCTATATTCTTAAATCCAAGCATATGACCTTTTTTATAATGATGACATGTTTAGGCTATCATAGAAGATGATTAAAGTGAAAAAAAAAAAAAACTATTTTAAAAATAGGATAGTAAAATGGCATTTATTATCTTTTCAATTTTGGATTTGTAAATTTCATTTCCACTTAATTACAATATCACATCCAGGAAATAGCGCAATTACAGAATTTTAAATGATTTTTGAACTATTATAAATTATTATAATTAAAATAAAAAAAAATTCTTGTAAAAATTCATTATTCATCAGAAAGATTTTATCTCTGCAGACAAAAGTTTCCTTAATATAACTTATTCCCAAAAGCAATTGAAAGCTTTTCTAATTAAATAATGTCAGTTTTATTGAATTATTTTTCAATTCAGAACAGATTTTCAGTTAGAATAGTGAAAGTTTGAAAAATAAAATTAGGTGATTTACAGGAAATAGAAAGGTATTCTGTGGAATTTCATGAAATTGGGGGGGGGGGGGACATGTAAAAAAATTTTTTATTTTACCAAAACAGCTAAAAAAAATAAAAATAAAATCATTCATTTGTCAGTGAGTCCTGAAAATTTCATTAAAATCAGGCAATTATTTGATTTTCTATAAGAATCTCCAAATCATTGTGTTTTCAACAGAAAGTGACAAAAAGACAATGTAATTATGACATCACCCTGATAATATAAACAAAACAATATTTCAACCAAAATTTCAAACATGTTACAAAGGATTAAAAAATTGAAAAAAATACTTTGGCCTTTTTCATTACGCTATGCCATTTTCTGTGAAAAAGTGGAGGTACCTAGATTAAAGCCCACTACATAATACAAAAATATATTTTAATTTATTGTAAATTGACAAAACTGTAGTACATTCCAATAGGTATCATTCAAATAACTCTTGTAGCTAACAGAACAGTAATTAAAGAGATTCATACATCTTAAAACTATCATGGCTAAATCAACTACTGTAAAATGATATGGCATGGTAATAGATCAAAGGAGGAAGGAATATAGCCATATGGTTAATTTGAACACCTGTCATTGAATCTGTATGGCCCAATCATTAAAGTACTGTCATAGTAAGACAAGCTGATAAAGATAAGAAATCAAACTTCAAATGTTGCCAAAGGCTTCTTTATTTTTCATCTAAACTACTTTAGTATAAGAAATACTATTAGAAAAACAATAGCATTATGGGATGATAATTACACAAGTTACACATCTAATTCTCTTACTCATATATTCTATACAGTATAACACGATTTGAATCTTGATTATGAGCTGTCTTGCAATAAGATAAATAAGATAAAACTGCATTCAATTCACTGTAACAATCATATTTTAGCCATACAATTGAAAGTCAGCTAACAGTCTGATATAATGGGTTAATTGTAATGATGACCTTAATCATAAGTGACATTATCTAATAATGAATTAGGAGTAGGATTGCAAAAACATTTCAGCAGAGTTTATGCATAATAACAATAATTCTGAAAGGGGTAATTTAACAAAAACATCCTTTGCTTATTATTATATGTGAAGGACAGCTGTATGTTGACAAATTGCTAAACATCAGCTTAGGAATAATGATATTTTATAATATTGCAAGTATCAGTTTAATATTTATTGAGCATCCATGCCATACAAAAAAATAATGGCTGTTCTTTAATTGCAACAGTATACTAAATATATTAAAATGAACAAAAACATCAAGATTTCCAAATCTAGTCTTTAACACACCTTTCTCATTCCATCTATGAATGAGGGCATGTATGCCTGCCTTATAGTTGCTTTCTTAGCCATATGAGAGTTGCCACATTCACTTTATCAACAATGGAGAACTACTTAGTGCCTCTTCCATGGAGCAGCTTCAGGCAGCTGCCACTTTCTGCTCCTTCATAGAGTTTGTCAACATTCTGGGAACCCACTTTGCACAGATCTTTGAATAGCTAAGAAACTGCACTATCATGACTCTCCCAAAGCCTTTCACTTTTGCAATAATGATTTTTCTGTCAGCCTTAGTCCATTAGTTTGGCCATATCCTCATTTACAGTAGCAGCATTCTACTGCAGGACCTGTCGTTGAAGTCAGTCCTCATTTCTTACTAGAATTGCTATTAACTCTACTGAGCCATCTGCTTACTATAATTACATCAACTGTAGCCTTTTCATAAACTACCCATTGGCAAATGTTTGCAACATACCCTCATTTCCAAAAACAGAAATCCTATAACTTTTTGCTTTCCATGTGTCCAGAAGAGCAGCAATTTTGAATGGTTCATGAGTGTGGAAAAAAAATCATGGTAACTTCAAAAGTGTGATCACCCCCACCTCGGCATCAAAATACTTTATAGCTTAAAAGCAAACCTTAAGAAGTCTGACTAATAATTTTACAATTAAGTTAGAACAAGCACTATTTTTTGATCAGTTCTTGTATTCTATAAAACAAGATTATGTGCATAAAGATAACAGTAATAATAGCTGTTTCCATATATGGAAACATTCAGCATTCATTGACCAAAGAGCCAGTGCTCCTTTGGGTTGAAATTTATAAAATCTTTCTCTTAAAACAATTTTTTTTAGGTTTCAAGTTTAATGTTATCCCTCTTTCCAGTATTAATGTGAGCTCATGAAGGTTTTTGTTTTAAGTTGTGTAGAACGTCAACATCTTGATTATATCATTTTTTCTTTTTATTAGCTTTAAATGTGCTATCCATTTTTAGTTGTTATTTCTGTTATTTGGTAGTTTTGTGATCCTATAGTGCTAGTCCACAAAGTTCAAAGAAAAAATGTCCTCATTAAAACCTAAAAGCTTCATCTGCCCAAAGCTATTTTTAATCACTTGTATACAGCTAACAGTTGAAGCATCTGGTGCCATGTATGACATCCACGAGACTTTTCATCTGACAGGGCTATTTAGGAACATAACTAGTCCTTAATGTTTGATTTTGAAGAAAACTATCACTAGTGCTGCCTATTCTACGTTCAATTTCCTTATCTTCTATACTAAATTTATAACTGATCCATACACCAAGGTATTTGTGATGTTTAGTATCTATCTATTAATTCCACATTTGAATTTTCATGATGGCTTTGGAGTATGTGCCATTACAGCTATCATTTTAAATTCCAGATCATAGTTTGTTTTGGAAAGGTTTGAGTCTTACTTCTTGGAACACTTTGTAGAGAATGTTAATTTTTTTCTTCAAGATCATTCTTATCCCAATTAATATCCATGTCATCAGTATGCAAGCAGCTCTCCCCCCATCAGTACACTGGTCTCAAGACAGAAAAGAACACTGTTTTCTACAAGTGTTTGGGATGTGGTATGGAAGATTTAAAAGGATTAGTGCCCATCCCTTCAAATTTGTGCTGCCACATGCAGAGAATAATCCAGGAAGAGAGTAAATAAATTGAAGCTCTCATTTCCTCCATATCATACTGCTGATGAGGTTGGAAATGACTTGGTATTAGACTCTTCAGACATATACAACTGTAGACCGATATAGTTTCTCTATCAGATCTATATATTAAGTGAAGTCAGAGCTTGGAAGATGGTTTCTAATGAATGAGAAGAGAAAGTCTATTGATGTGCTTGCATGCTGCTGTCAGGTCAATACCATAGGCATACTCCCCCCCCTCTCCAATAGGAACTGCTTTTTGTTTTTCTCTTTAGTATCATTTATGATCATCCATAAACCAACATTCTCAAAGGGTCACTCATCCTTCATTGCTTATTAAGTTGATTTTGTAAGCAATTTGAAATAACTTTAATTGATAAAAAAAGACTGATTAAAATATTTTATAAATTCATGGAAATCCAATTACGACAAAAAAGGCATATTTTCTTTTATAAGGACACATTGCCATGGAGTAATAGCTAGAAATTTGGTTTTGCAGACATTACTGCAAAGTACTCAGTGGATGAGCCACAATAGATGTTTGTATAACTAACCTAAGATAATAAAATAATTATAACAATTAAAACTATTTCACTTGAGAAAAAAAATAAATAAATAAATAAAAAATAAAGGCATTATAAGTTCACTGTATAAACTTAATCCCCAGTTGTTTTAGTCAGACAAGATCTTATGCCCCCACTTGACAATTTTACTAATTGCACAAGTCTATCCTTTTGTCATTGTCATAGTTTACTACCTTCACTTGCAATTAAAATTTTTTTACTTACTTTGAAAACAAATTTGGGAAATTTTAAATACGATATAAAGTGTAAACATTAAATGTTTATTTTTAAATAACTGAACTTCTTTGTAGAGGCATCTTGCATTAAAATGAAGATAAATCTCAATTAGTTTATTATATTTATGTAAATTAAAGTTTTATTCTAAAGAATTGATTAAATAAGTGCAATTGCTAAAATGAATCTCAAGAAAGTGAAACATTTTATTGTTAAACTTTTACAAATCTATGTTCTATAATTTCAGAAAAGTCATTTAGACGAGTGATCTTTTTGCCGTTACATCTTAGCTAATGCATTTTCGGTTTTCTTCAGGTGTACAATCCCCTTGCAAAGAAAGGGAGTTTGTTTTTGTTGGATAGAATAAACCCAATGACAATAAAAATACTAATCAACCCAGTTCATTCCCAGCAATATGTGCAATGCACACAAATGTGTTCTCAACAATCACCTATGTAACATGTTATTGTGTGTGTATGTGTACTTATATTATTTCCCAGCCAAGTAAAGAAATTCACACAGGTTATGAAATTGAATGCAAGCAAATCCTTTTGTTATGGATTAATTTACTGTCTTAAACATTGGACAAAGATTAGTAGCAGTGAATTATGGAAACTAGAAGTCATCTATATAATAAATGTGAATGTCAGTGTGTCACACTTTTTCAACTTTACTCCTAGAGGCCACAGCCCAACATATCATACCATTTTGGAATCAGGCCAACTCTGTGAGCAAATAACATTCCAGACTGGATCTGGACCTGCAATCCTGAAATTTGGGATTCCCAAGTTTTCATTACTGCGATTGTTTTCAGTGATTTTTTACAACAATTTTTTGTAACAATTTTTAGAACTTGGAAGTAAATTTGGGAATAACCGCAATTAATTTCAAAATCCAGCAAAAGCCACACATGAAATAAAAATAATTGTTTGTATGGAAAGTAAGGACTTACACACATAAAAATTGTCTTTAAATTAAGTGGCAACAGAAGAATTATCATAAAACTTTTAAAAGATAAGCTTAAATATCAATACAATTAAATGTGGCAATCAATTTTGAGTTCTGTAGTTTATTGTTGCCTACCACATCTACTCTGCGCTACCTATTTTGATGAATGTTCAATCAAGAGCCCTCTGCAGGAGGGAGTTTAAATGCTGCCCAATAGGGCAGATTTTAAGCTAGTGTAAGCAATACATGCCAAAAGTTATCTAGCTTATATTCATTTTTAAAATGGACAATAGGAAAACAAACCCCAAACACATCAGCTATATACAGCTACTGTAAGCACACCATGTTAAAGATGAAAAACTGAATGAATCTCAAGAATTTGAGAATCATCATCAGGGTAGATTTTTTTTCTCAACATATTCACAACCTACTTATTACATAAAAAAGCTGAAAGAAAGAAAGAAGTAGTATAGATTAGAATTAGAGAAAACAATCTTATGTATATTAAAAATCCTATCTTATGCATATAGGTTATCTTATGTATATTAAAAAAAATTTATGTTACATGAATTACTAAGAATTAGCCAACTAAGTCTAGATTTGTCATTATTTTCTGGTTTGATCTACCTAATTCAAAAGTTCTAACAACTCTTGGAATTTACAGATTTAATATAGTTTTATTTTAATATGAATAATAAATATAAAAAATATTTAATATTTAAATTATACAGTTTTTATTTTGAAGAATGTTTATACTGCTTCCTACTAAATATTTTGTCATATAAAGAAAACCAGGAGATGAAACATGGTTAGGTTTCAGAGAGAGAGAGAGAGAGAGAGGAGGAAAGTAAAAGACACAACCTGATGCATGCAGCAACAAAGGAACCCAGCAACCAGGACTTCAAATTGTATGTGGATATTCCACATAAAAAATATGTTTTTCATCCTCCTATTGACAAATTTTGAATTTGATCAAATGGGTTTACCAACACTAGCTATTCTGTTAATTTATAGGAGTATTTTCATTTAAAATTCATGACATTATTTTTAAAAGAAAATTTGGGATTACTTTCAAATTTTCCTAATCTCACAAATTTTTACATTAGGAATCCATTTTATACTTATTTCATACAAGAATGCAGCTAAATTTGTTTTATTTACAGACTAGTTTTAAATAAAAATAAATTTTTTTAGACCCAACTTAATTGCAAAGTTGCATTTGTTTTCTTTATTTGTTGCCAGTTATTGACTTGATAGGAAATAGAAACTTCTTTCATCTCTTGTCTAAAACTGATTCCAAGCATACTTTCTATCATTCCTCAGAAAATTGAGTTATTCTATAATGAACAGAAAGCTTAAAATCGACCACTATTCAATGTTTGTCAACTTGTATTTTCTCAATGCTATAGATAGTATCATTTGAAATTAGAATTAGTCTATACAAGTGTCAATTGAGCAATTTCAACAAAATGAGAACTATATGGAAGTTGATTGGCATTTCCTATTTGACAAAAGGTTTAATTTAGTAATGAAAGTCATTGTATTTTAAAGATTTAAAATAGACACAAAAAGAATTGTTTAAACATTTAGATTTTTACTAGATATTTCAAAGGAAATTTGTTCAATATCAATTTATATTGTGTGTGTGTGTGTGTGTACGCACAATGAATGATGTTTAAAAGTTATCTGCTCAATACACTTCCCAAATTTCATCGAATATATAATTATTTTTAAATATACAAACAGTACATCACTAGCATGCATGGTAATCTAGATTACATAAATTTCTTTGTTTCTATTTTTTTTTATTTTACTTCTATTCAATGTGACTTTAGATATTCACCTTGTTTTCATATCTTTTACAAAATGTTAAACAATGTGCCTATGTATAAATAAAACAGATCTTTCTTCAAATTAATTTTTCAATAAATGTTTACCAACTAACAAGAACTCTACATTTAAAGCATTTAAGAACAACAACTCAGTGTAAATGACTGTTGCAATGGGTAAACAAGCTATATACATTCAACAATATATAACATGTTCATAGTGCTTAGTGGATCAGTGATATTATCAACTTATTTTAACCAATTCTCACAAAAAGAATTACAAAAACAGTCTGAGGAAGATACATAATCAAAAAGTGAATATATTCATAAGAATAACAAAGATCTAAATATCTACAATGTATTTAATCTGTCTCTTAGAAAGTAAATCTAAAGTGTTGTCAAACTTACATGAAAATAGGTAATGCAACTTAATTTGAAAGTTTCAATTCAAGGTTATTTTAATATTCGAATTTAAAAGACAAAATTCATAATTTTTTTTAATAAATGTATTTGTCATACAATAACATGTCCTTTGCAAAAGTCAATTATGAACAAAATCAAATAGCTATCTTGGATGAATGTAAATTTTATTATATTTAAGATCATATTGAATGTAAAAATAACAGGTATTATTTACTGCTTTGTTATTTACAAAGCAGTAAATTTTAAAGTTCAAAATTTTACAAAGCCTAACATGTAAAAATTTTTATACAAGTGTACCAAGTTTTTCCATTGAATGGAATGTTGCCAAATCAAAAATTAATGATCTGATAGCTGGAATTTGATCACAAGTATATATTTTACTTTCTTTCAACATGTGAAAAGAACAAAGAGCTGAATGTTTTTTAATGACAATTTGAGAATTAAGGTATATAAATTAATTTTACAAAATGGAAAAATAAGCTAAAATCATTATTTAAAAGAAAAGTTTCTTAAATTTATACATTTTTATTTAATACATACGCCACCATATGTGCACAAATTTTGATGTTTCTGAACACAAGACCATCTTAAATCATGATTTTTTAAAAATCCATTAAAAAATAAATAAAAATGTAATAAAAACAAACAACTGGAATAAGTTGATATTGTCCATGAGATACAAAAAAATGTTACTGTCATTTAAAAGTTATATTTTCAACTACTTCATATAATAGAAATAGAATCAACCTGCAATTGATGTTTTACCAGAAGTTCCAATCACACTATTCTTCCCAATTAATCATGAAAAGTTAAAACTAGAATCTTTAATAACAGAACACCTACCAAAAGGAAAGATCTTAAGTAAAATTTAACCAAAATCCATAGTTAGGTCTAAGTGCCAATTGACTGAATATGTTTTTAATCATTTATTATGTGTTCGTTAATGGAAACGAGAGGGTTGATTGTATATTTTTTTATTGTACTTGTTAATTGATCTGAAGCAAACAATTACCAGGAAGAAAACAAACAATGGCGGGAAAATAACAGCCCAAAAGAATTTCAGATATGGTCCCAATTTAGTTAAATACATAAATAAATAAATAAAATAAAAATTAACTTCGTATCACGAATTTCATTCAACAATTTTTAAAATTTGTATGACACAGCGCTTACTGAAAAGTGAAATCTTACACCATTTCCATAAAACTTAAAGTAAATAGATCCAGGTGACATTACTTAACCCGAACCGCCAACCAAAGTATGATAAACAAAAAAAAAATTTTTCGATTATGTTTTTTTTTTAAAACAATTCACAGCTTGCAAATGGAAATCTATATTAACAGAAAAACTCCAGTTTTTACTTTATGATTTTGGTGCGTTAAATTACATCATTGACAAATGTCAATGAAGTGATTCCTCTCTCGGGAGATCGATAAAACTGTTGCTTTGTAGAGAGAGCAAGTTTGTGATACTAGTTAATAGAAAAAAAGAAAAGAAAAATTCTTTTAAAAGTAACAACTAAAGCATCACGCCCTCAACTTACTTAGGTAAATAAAATTAAGTTTGAACTTTGAACTGTTAAAAAGTCAAAATAAATAAATCTTCAATATCTTTACTCAATAAATGACAAAAAAATTCAATGAGTCACGACACGTGTTTTTTTGTTTTGTTTTTTAACTAAATTAACTGTTACAAATTTTCTACTGCAGTGTAAACAATATTTTTAATTCTTTTAATAATTATAAAACTAAAAGGCACACATGAATTGGAATGTTTTGTTTGGGAACAAAAAGATAAAAACTTACTTGTAAATTGATAAACACAATTTTTAATTTTTTTTTCTAACGAAAACACTACACTTAGAGTCTAAATCCCAAAAATGAGTGCAACTTAGATGGCAGGAAAACGGACTTTGAATGTTTTTAGCAAATGATTATGTTAATATATTATACTTACAGTGACATTTGTTGGGATTTCTTTTCTTTTTCACTCTCTTCTGGTTCACACTCGTCGCAGCTTTCACCACCAGAACTGCTCTCTGTAGCATCCGAATCAAGAGCCGATTCCATATGTCTCAAAACAGTATTCAATTGACATGCTACACGTTCAGATTCCACACAGGTTTCTTTATCCAGTTTTAGTATACTGTTGGAATCAACTTTCGAAACATTTGGTATCAGTCTCTGACCAATTGATATTGGTTGAGGTGATTGTAATGTCCTTACTAAATTTACTAAAGCGGCGGTTGACAAACTCCGTACATCCTCACTTTGTAATAATTCAGTTTGAAGACCCGTGCTTGGAACAGCCATGCTAGGGTTTGGAGATTTGATAGATTTTGCCATCGTTTGAAGATTTTTGTGCTGTTTATTGACAAAACCAGCCAACTGACGTCTGATGTGTTGCTCAAGATGCTTTCCCTGAATTCGTCGAAGTCGTTTCATCAGAGTATTCACCTTTTTATCTAAAATGCACTGGAATTTCACAACTTGCTGTTGAACCGAGAGAAGATCGAGGCCACTTTCAACACTCCTTCCGGATTCACTAACAATGCCTTCATTAAAAGTTTTATCAACAGTGACCGTGTTCATGTTGTTTACGACTGGTATAGTTGTTTTCATTAGAATTTCACCTCCTATTGATCGTCCAATATTACCTTGAAATTTATTGGTTAAATAAGAGACAGGACGTTGAGAAGTGTTTCCACTTTCAGTACTACAATTGGCAGGGTTATTATTGGCTGAGAAATTTCCCCGCTGAGAAGAGAATGAACTCGGTCGATTCATTAGATTATTATTCAATAAATTGCTAAATCCAATATTTTTTTGAGTCGTGAGTTTGTGTAAACCACAAGGATTTGGGGGCAAGCTCCGCACAACTTTGAGATTAAAACTCCCACCAGCCGTCGAAATCGATGTGCTGCTAACTACTGGCTTGCCTAATTCTCCGTTGACGTTTTGTAAGTACGGAAGATCAGGGAGTTTGGTTGATTTTAATCCTTTGTCTGATGATAATTTGGCAATAGAACCAGTAAGTTCTCCTTTCAATCCAATTGTTTTATCCCGACCGTTGAGCAGACTGCAATCTGTAGAAGCGGGTGGCGAAAGAGGCAGCTTAATATGTGCTTGTGTGGCCGCTTCCGTGAGCGCTGGCGCCATAGCGGCCATGCACCATACCCTTAGCGGCAAAGGGCTGCACATAAAAGTCTGATAGATAAGCACATAAGACAATTTCGTAATCAGGGAATCCACAGCGACAGGCAGAAGATCCGAGTTACAATTTAAATAACCATTCAATACAAGATCGCTACAATGAAATTAAGCACGTGACTAATGTCGTTCACAAAACGTACAGTAAGATTAGCCATTCTGTGCCAGGCGGAAGAGAAACATACTCGGACCTGAAATAGATTAAAAAAAAAAAATCTTACGCATGCTAGAAAAGAATGGACGTTTTTTTTTATAAGTGCAATATACACACACAGAAATATGCAGCACATTTATGAATGGCACCGAAAAAGCAAATGAATTGTTTTAATTAAGCTAAAAATATTAGACCTTGAAGTTAGAGCCAACTGAAAAATAAACAAAGCTAAAATCATTTAATAGAAGATAAATTCTCAAATTTAAATGACAATAAAAGGAAAAAACTAAATGTTTAACATGTACCACGTGATTTCGCCACGTACCTAGGTGGTTGAGCTAAAATGAAGAGGTGATCACTGGTGCAGCAATAATAGTAAAGCGAGTATGAGCTGGTGTCGTCTTGAGATTCTCGTGTCACCTTAGTAGCCAAACAGAACGATGACTTCTTTTTAGACGGAGCAGCACAGGCAGATGGATAAGTCGCAGTCAGTCAGTAATTTCCCCAAAAGCTTCGCAACTTACTCCACACAAAATATATTTTCCCTCCTCCACCACTACAGCGTATGGGCAGGGAGATAAGCAGTTTGTTGTTAGAAGATAGACTGCCTAAATTTTCTTCTTTTTTCCCCTTGATTATGTGACGTTGCTGGGTGTATTTTTAAAGAAGTAGGTCCCACAGCATCAGCTTCACATTAATCAGCTTCGTTTTGGTCGTCAAGCGTAGTCACCTTCCCCCTATCAAAATTAGTAGGTGGAGGCGGTTATGGCGCCGGCGAAGAGCTAGTAGGTTCGTTTATATGCTGTAGTCTCGATTATAGAATGATATCGTCAATAATAATAGCAGCAGAAAAGGCGGCGACGGCGGCGGCGACAACTACTCCATAATACCATCATGGCGCCGCTGAGCAGAAAGGAACAGAGTAGTAAAGATAGTTATCGAGATAGAAAGGGAGGAAGACGACGGCAAACAGGCCATCATCAACATCCCATAACAAAAATGCGGGACACAAGACAAGGAGACATTCGACTTCGCTTCGGCATTGGTCAAATACTGAAGAATGCTTAATTTTCATTGGATAATTCAATGGATTCCCATTGGTCACTTCATTGTGCTACTGAGGTATTACATTTTCTAAACTCACTCCTCGTCAAGCAGAAAATGCAAAGATAACTACGAATGGAATTTAACTTCATTTCGCAAATATATTAGTTTGATTTGAAATATAAACACCATCAAAACGAAGTTTTAAAAAAATATATAAATACATAGTAGTAGTAAAACAATTTTGCTTTCGTAAAAAAAATGATAATTAGAAATATTCAGAGGGGGGGGATTATATTAACTCCACCGTACTTGGCTCTGAAAGAGAGGATAGTAGTCAAGCAAGAAGAAGAAAGAAGAAAAAAAAAGCAATGGTTGCAATCATGGCTGACTAAGAGTTTAGTTAGTAATTCTGTGTGCGTGTGTATGTGTGTATACTAGAATAATATTGGTAAGTAAAAGATCGAGAGTTTAAAAAGGGCGTCTGGCTCGAAGGATTTAATTGTTTATGTTTTACAGTCGGTATTATTTTTTTAATAGAATTTCTATTAAAATACTTTAACAGTGGATTCGGTTCTATGATATTGTAATTATTAATTAATTTATCAGGTTAGAAAAAAGCTAGAGGCTACTGAACATTGTGAAAAACTACAAATCAATTTATCGTATATTTTCATGATTTTTATTAATTATCAAACGATTGGAAACTCTTTTTCCTTAACGACTTCGATAATAATACTCAAACCCGGACAAACAACGAGCAAACAAATAATTTTTAGAGAATAACCATTCATGGATGAAATTCGAGAAGACAAGATGGTAATATAGTAATATCGTGGTTAAAAATCAAACTGAATTTATTATTTATCTCTGGCATGGCTAATTCCATTCAATTGTAATGATTTTGACCATAAACCAATTTGAAGTTTCGCTTTTCTAAATGCTACAAAATAACTAAATTTTCTTTTCTCATGTTAACCTTGGCTTATTTCTGAAATAAGAGTACTACTGTCAATCTTGGATGAGACTTCAGTTGCTTTTATATATATATATATATATATATATATATATATGGCCCATTTTTTTCTTTCATTGATGAAAAGGGCGTTGCCCTGAATTGTGGTCAAATGTCCAGACAGATTAACTTCCTTAAAGTTATTTGGTTAAAAAAAAAAATTCCTTTTTTCAATTAATCCCAATCAATTTTTGTTTATTTGAATATACATTTACAAAATGTAAATTTTACATCCATGCTTATTGCATTTTTTTTTTTTTTTTGGTTTAAGTTTTTAAACACTTAGGCTAAAGCATTACCAAAGAAAGAAATTTAATTATATTAAAAAAAAATCCGCTATTTAGTGACTGTTAAGCTCCCTCCATTCAAGATAAAGTGGTAATTACCATTACCTATCTCAAAAGCTGCTAAAGCAGAATTAGTACCTTGCAGAGATAATTGCTAGCAAGCAAAATAATTTACAAAAGAAAATCATTTATATACATTTTGTAGAATATGAGATCACATTTATTTGTAGCTAATGAGTTGTAAAAGGCAGAAACTATGAAAATTGTGTGTGTATAAAAACTTCACTGATCACTTGATGTATTTATACATTAATTTAAAATGTGGAAATTTAAGGTATTATAAACAATATTACAAGTATGATTTTCATATCCATAAAAAAACTTAGGAAGCACGATGTACACTATCTGAATTGCATCATGTCAACATTTCAAATAAAAAAATATACTTTTTTTTTGTCATTAAAATATAGAAGGTTGAAGTTATTTTTCAAAAAGATACTTTTATCAATTTACTGTTAAATTTATATTAGATGGGCGAAAGTCAGATATTTTTGGAAAATAATGATTGAACATGAAATTAAACTTCTATTTTTAACCTTTCAAAATAAATTTATGAATTATTTACAGAAAAAATATAAACTTTATCATTTATAAAATTTATAATCAATGATAAGATGAAGTTGTTGACATAAAATATTTAAAATGTTGATACAATTTAACATAATTTTCTTTTAGTTCATTCACCTAAACAAATACATTACTTGCTTAACATTACAATAACGTTTATGTTATAATGAGTGTTGAATTAAGTTAAAAATACATAGAATACTGGCATTTATGAACTAAAATTCCAAATTTAACTAATCTGTGCTAAAAAAGAAAATCAGAAAACTTTTCCTTATGCGTAGAATTTAAAGTTTTGATCAATTTAAAAAATGCACTCTTTTTTTTTAAATACATTAAGCATTTACAAAAGGTCTAATACCTGATCCCAAAATGAACTCAGAATATTTCCAGGACAATGTCTTTAAAAAGTTAGTTTCAGCTTTCAAAATGAATATAACTTTGTAAATTTGTTTTTTCTAAGATATTTATATTTTTCTCATACATTTAAATCAGTAAAAAGAATTAAAAAAATAAATTAGCATATTTTTACATTGATTCTAAGTGATATAATTTTTTTTTTTATTGATAATGATAACTTATATTTTGAAGTACTAAAATATATCCCCCAGTCTACCTCCCAAGAATATTACATTAAAAAATTGTTTACTGTGTAATATATATACACTGGATAAAAAGATACAAAAAATATAGTGAGACATTTTTAGTTTTCATCCCATGTTAGCTATTCTCACAAGAGTTTGAATTAAAACGAATGATCAAATATTATGGCTGGGTACCAAACAAAGTAATGTTTATTAAATATCTACAATGAAATGAAAAAGAAAATAAATCAAAATAATGCTCCAGTATGTTAAAAATAAAAATTGCTAGGTTTAAATATATATATGTATACACATATACATACAGGGCGCAGCTGGTATTTGAGAAGAGATTTTATGGATCAGTAAAAAAAGCTGAACAAATGAATATAATTACATTTGATGACAAACAAGTAAAAATGACATTTAGTTGTTATTTAATTTTATTCAAGAAAACCACCACTAGCATCAATAAGAGCCTCCACACACGGTTGTAATTGGATGCAAGCTCTGATTAATTGGTCCTTATTTATATCAGACAGTACTCGAACTATTGCTGCATTATTGAGAAGGAGGTTAAGGAACAGCCTCATATATACATATACATACATACATACACACAAATATACATACATACATATATACACGTATAAATATATACATACATATATAAATATATACATACATATATAAATATATATATATATATACATACATATATATATATATATATATATATACATACATATATAAATATATATATATATATATATACATACATACATAAAATATATATATATATATATATACATACATATATAAATATATATATATATATATATACATACATATATAAATATATATATATATATATATACATACATATATAAATATATATATATATATATATACATACATATATAAATATATATATATATATATACATACATATATAAATATATATATATATATATATACATACATATATAAATATATATATATATATACATACATATATAAATATATATATATATATATATACATACATATATAAATATATATATATATATATATACATACATATATAAATATATATATATATATATATACATACATATAATATTTATATACATACATATATAAATATATATATATATACATATATAATATATATATATATATATACATACATATATAAATATATATATATATATATACATACATATATAAATATATATATATATATATACATACATATATAAATATATATATATATATACATACATATATAAATATATATATATATATACATACATATATAAATATATATATATATATACATACATATATAAATATATATATATATACATACATATATAAATATATATATATATATATATACATACATATATAAATATATATATATATATATATACATACATATATAAATATATATATATATATACATACATATATAAATATATATATATATATATATATACATACATATATAAATATATATATATATATATATACATACATATATAAATATATATATATATATATATATTATAATATATATATACATACATATATAAATATATATATATATACATACATATATAAAATATATATATATATATATATATACATACATATATAAATATATATATATATATACATACATATATAAATATATATATATATATACATACATATATAAATATATATATATATATACATACATATATAAATATATATATATATATACATACATATATAAATATATATATATATATACATACATATATAAATATATATATATATACATACATATATAAATATATATATATATATACATACATATATAAATATATATATATATATACATACATATATAAATATATATATATATATACATACATATATAAATATATATATAATATATACATACATATATAAATATATATATATATATACATACATATATAAATATATATATATATATACATACATATATAAATATATATATATATATACATACATATATAAATATATATATATATATACATACATATATAAATATATATATATATACATACATATATAAATATATATATATATATACATACATATATAATATATATATATATATACATACATATATAAATATATATATATATATACATACATATATAAATATATATATATATATACATACATATATAAATATATATATATATATACATACATATATAAATATATATATATATATACATACATATATAAAATATATATATATATATACATACATATATAATATATATATATATATACATACATATATAAATATATATATATATATACATACATATATAATATATATATATATATACATACATATATAAATATATATATATATATACATACATATATAATATATATATATATATACATACATATATAAATATATATATATATATACATACATATATAAATATATATATATATACATACATATATAAATATATATATATATATACATACATATATAAATATATATATATATACATACATATATAAATATATATATATATACATACATATATAAATATATATATATATACATACATATATAAATATATATATATATACATACATATATAAATATATATATATACATACATATATAAATATATATATATATACATACATATATAAATATATATATATATACATACATATATAAATATATATATATATACATACATATATAAATATATATATATATACATACATATATAAATATATATATATATACATACATATATAAATATATATATATATATACATACATAAATATATATATATATACATACATATATAAATATATACATACATATATAAATATATATATATATATATACATACATAAATATATATATATATATATACATACATAAATATATATATATATATACATACATATATAAATATATATATATACATACATATATAAATATATATATATATATATATATACATACATATATAAATATATATATATATATATATATATATACATACATATATAAATATATATATATATATATATACATACATATATAAATATATATATATATATATATATATACATACATATATAAATATATATATATATATATATATATACATACATATATAAATATATATATATATATATATATATACATACATATATAAATATATATATATATATATATATACATACATATATAAATATATATATATATATATATATACATACATATATAAATATATATATATATATATATATACATATATAAATATATATATATATATATATATACATATATAAATATATATATATATATATATATACATATATAAATATATATATATATATATATACATACATATA
>CAXIWW010000783.1:7500-12500 GCA_964036315.1 Acanthosepion esculentum
ATTCTCAGCATTCTTGCACGGTTTTTGGACTTAAGAAGCATTTCGGTTCGCATTTTTACGTTTCTTTCACATATTGAATTGTTGTGCGGTTAGTTTGCTGTGCATTTTTAAGCATTGTTTTGTAGTTGTTGCTGTTTGTGTTTTGTTTTTTTCTCCCTCACTACTGAGTGAGACACTTTGCGACTTTTGTTTCTCTGTTGGGGAGCCATTCATTATCCTGTTGTCTATTTACGTGAATTTTGAAGCCTGCTCTGCTCAGTCTCAGAAAGATAGAGAGAGAGAGAGAGAGGGAGGGAGAATTATCTAGTGAGAGAGAGAGAGAGAGAGGTAGCTAACGGGATCGATTGTTCGATTTTTGCACTTAAGAAGCATTTTGGTTCGCATTTTTACGTTTCTTTCACATATTCGATTTTTCGATTTTGTAGCGGTGTATTTACGATAAAGTTTAAGAATGTTTGAATAAGGTTATTGCGTCGTTGTTTTAAGAGTGAAAAAGCAGGTTTAATCGCTCCTCTTGGCACAAATGATCGTTATCACTGCGTCTTTCGAGAATTCTTTTGAATTCTTAGCATTCCGGCAAGGTTTTTGCACTTAAGAAGCATTTTGGTTCGCATTTTTACGTTTCTTTCACATATTGAATTGAATTGTGCGGTTACTTTGCTGTGCATTTTAAGGCATTGCTTTGTAGTTGTTGCTGTTTGTTTGTTTGTTTGTTTTTTTCTCGCTCACTATTGATTGAGACACTTTGCGACTTTTGTTTCTCTGTTGGGGAGCCATTCATTATCCTCGCATGTCTGATTACAACATAGTGTGTTTATATAGTGTGTGTGTTTTGTGCAGACACAGCAAACTGTCGTCAATTGACGTGATTTTTTAAGCCTGTTCTGCTCGGTCTCAGAAAGAGAGAGAGAGAGAGAGAGAGAGAGAGAGAGAGATAGAGAGAGAGAGAATTAGCTAGGGAGAGAGAGAGAGAGAGGTAGCAGGCGGGATCGATTTACCGATTTTGTAGCGGTGTATTTACGATAAAGTTTAAGAATGTTTGAATAAGGTTATTGCGTCGTTGTTTTAAGAGTGAAAACGCAGGTTTCATCGCTCCTCTTGGCACAAATGATCGTTATCACTGCGTCTTTCGAGAATTCTTTTGAATTCTTAGCATTCCGGCAAGGTTTTTGCACTTAAGAAGCATTTTGGTTCGCATTTTTACGTTTCTTTCACATATTGAATTGAATTGTGCGGTTACTTTGCTGTGCATTTTAAGGCATTGCTTTGTAGTTGTTGCTGTTTGTTTGTTTGTTTGTTTTTTTCTCGCTCACTATTGATTGAGACACTTTGCGACTTTTGTTTCTCTGTTGGGGAGCCATTCATTATCCTCGCATGTCTGATTACAACAAAGTGTGTTTATATAGTGTGTGTGTTTTGTGCAGACACAGCAAACTGTCGTCAATTGACGTGATTTTTTAAGCCTGTTCTGCTCGGTCTCAGAAAGAGAGAGAGAGAGAGAGAGAGAGAGAGAGATAGAGAGAGAGAGAATTAGCTAGGGAGAGAGAGAGAGAGAGAGTTAGCAGGCGGGATCGATTTACCGATTTTGTAGCGGTGTATTTACGATAAAGTTTGAGAATGTTTAAATAAGGTTATTGCGTCGTTGTTTTAAGCGTGTAAAAGCAGGTGACATCGCTCTTCTTGGCACAAAATTATCGTTATCACTGCGTCTTTCGAGAATTCTTTTGAATTCTTAGCATTCTGGCAAGGTTTTTGCGCTTAAGAAGCATTTTGGTTCGCATTTTTACGTTTCTTTCACATATTGAATTGTTGTGCGGTTAGTTTGCTGTGCATTTTTAAGCATCGTTTTGTAGCTGTTGCTCTTTGTTTGTTTTTGTTTCCTCGCTCACTATTGAGTGATACACTTTGCGACTTTTGTTTCTCTGTTGGGGAGCCATTCAGAGCCATTCATTAGCCTCGCACGTCTTATTACAACATAGTGTGTTTATAGTGTGTGTGTGAGTGTGTGTGTGTTTTGTGCAGCCACAGCAAACTGCTGTCAATTTACGTGAATTGTTAAGCCTGTTTTGCCCGAGCTTTGCCCGTAGTTCTTCTATATCCTTACTTCCGGCGGCGTTGTTCGCGTTTTCTTTACTTTTTTCTCTGTCTCCTCACTTTTAACTGGGACTGCTGCCTCTGCCAGCCAGCCGGTGTGTCATTATATATTGCGTGTTTTGCCTCACAAATTGAGGCGTTTGTGTGTGTATGCAGACACAGCCAACGTTGTCAATTTATGTGAATTCTTAAGTCTTTTCTGCCCGCGGTTTGCTCTTATTTCCTTTCTTCCGGTGTTGCTCGCATTTCCTTTACTTCTTCACTGTCTCATCTTTTCTAACTGTCCCTGCGTCTGCCAGCCAGCTGTTGTGTGTATCTTTGTCATGAGATCGCGGTCTCCAAGCCCATCCTCAGGCTCAAGTGGGGAGGAACATGAGAAGGAGCGCGATGGTGAGTCCAGTCGAGAGAGCCGGAGCAGGACACGGCAACGGAAGACGGGCACAGAAAGGCCAGCATCACCTGCATCTCGTCGCTCCGTTTCCGAGCCCATGCTGCCAACACAAAGCCCTTCCACCTCTGCCCCTGCGCGGGAAATAAGACGGTTTCCCTGCCCGTTGGGATGTTCCAAGTCGGTACGCAGGCTGGAAAGACACCTACAATCCGGCAAGCACAGCCTCCCTGCTCGGGCTGCCAAGAGGCTCGTGCAGAGGGCATTAAAGGCGGGCAGAACGCCCAAGGGAGGCCGCCACAGGAAGCACTGCCCAGTGGAAGGCTGCCGAAGCGTCTCATCCAGGCTGTCGCAGCACCTGCGGAGCATTCACGCTAATTTAAGTGAGGCGGAGATCCGAAGGCTAAGATGCAAGGCCAGACCCGTTAAGCCGCTCCGAGCGGCGACCCAGGCCACTGCGAGCAACGGCTGTCAACCGCAGTCTCTGCCGGCCCTATCCTCGACCTCCACCACCATCGTCGACGCGGATATGACGGCAAGCAATCGACCCATTCTTCCACTGATCAAGGAATACTCTCGATGGCGACGGTCTGATGCAGGCGGGGGTCAAAGCGCCGCGTCAGCCTCAGAGGAAGCTATGCGGATCCAGCGTTTCTTTGACTGGGCTCGGTCACGAGATTTGGCTGCCCTCGTAGAAGTCCGTATATGTGGATTCCTGGAATCACTGAAGCCTGCACTCAAGCTTTCCACTTGCAGTTGCTATATGAGAGCCCTGCTAGAATTTGCCAGGTACCTCGAGGTCAGCTGCCAGATCTCCGACGAGAGGGCCCGAAGGCTTGCTGTGCTGCTCACCAACATGTGTAGAAGCCTGCGGCGCCAAGAGCGTCAGCAGCGTGCGGAGACAGATGTGGATGCGGACTCAGACAGGCTTCCCGCGGCCATAAGGAGTCGTTACCTGGGGAGCCAGTACGTAGAACGGATCAGATGTTTCCTCGGTCCGTCCGGTCTATCACACCGGCACTTTGTCGCCTGTCGTGACTACCTTATCACGGCCATCACCCTTTGGAACGGTCATCGGCCGGGTGTATTGCTGAACCTCCGGGTACGGGACGTCCTTGCGGCTACCACGGAAGTGGTAGAGGGCGAGGGACCTGAGTCCTCGAGGACCTACGCCTCCATGGCCGTCCCCAAGCACAAGACCTCGGCACCATGCGGGGCGGCCATAGTATCGGTTCCTGTATACAATGGCCTGTACGCCGAGCTCGTGCGCTTCTGCAATCTTGTGCTCGACCTGTTCGCCGCGACTCCAGCGCACCCAGTGTTTTGCAATCGATACGGGGCAAGATTCGCCAGCTCTAATGGTATAAACAGCTGCCTGCAAAGGAGCTACGTGGCTTCCGGCGCGACATCTGAGTTTCCGCAGCGGTTCACGGCTTCCAAGAACCGGAAGCTCATCACCACGGAAGCCCGGAACAAAGACCCCGCCATGGCACCGCTGATTGCGGCACAGCTCTGCCACTCGCTGGCGGTGGCAGACAGGAGCTATGCGCTGCAGCGAAGGCGGCAACTCAGTGCTCGGGCGGTAGACTTCGCAGCGCGGGCGATTGATGAGAGCGCCCAGCTCGAAAGGCGGAAGACTAGACGGGCCATCGACCAGTACATCGCCCAAGATGTGCGAGGGCGGACCATGTCCCGAGGAGAAACTCCCGCTGGACAGGGGACGGTCGAGGAAGAGCCCCCTATTGCGTCTGGCCCTCCGAGCCCAGACCCACCGCCAGTTCCTGACCTGACCCCATGTCCCGAACCGGTAACGTTCTCAGGCATACCAGGCGACCTTGTGGCCTTTCACAGGACTCTATTAAGTCTTCTGCCCTGCCTGGACTGGGACAACATCGCGGCAGACGCTAACAGATGGGTGTTCGACCTGGGACTGGATCGGCTCCGCTCCGACACATCAGTCGGTCGAATTGCGTCCTCCCTGCACGAAGAATTGTCGCGTCGCTTCAACGTTGACCTAACAGAACTCATACAGCAAGAAGGCCTGGAGTATCGCTGCGGCTCACGAGCCGATGTACAAGAAGCAGTGATTCTGCTGGCTTCAGCCCGGCTCGGTGTTTTAATGGGGTCGAGCCAGACGATCGGAAGGCACCCAGGTTTGCGCGAACTCGCGAGGCCCTCGGAGCAGGAGTCGCCAGAGAATGAACCCACATCCGAACAGGAGGAAGGAGGTTCCCATGTGACAATGGTGTCCGGTAGTGGCGAGCAGACAGCATGGAGACCGCTCTCCGTCAAAGGGACCAACACAGAAAAGAGGAGCTCTTGCCCTCTTACGGTGATTGGGTTCAAGCGCAAGAAAGCAACCACGTGCCCGCGTCACGAGGAGACGGAGAGGCAACCGGGTAATCACAAGGGCAGCTCGGCAAAGTTCCCTGTCAAAATTTCCAAAGTCCTTCGGGAAATTTTTGCGGCCTTCCTCGAGGCGGGGCGGGCGGTATCGCGTGCACAAGTCCGCGAGAAG
>CAXIWW010000784.1:0-87092 GCA_964036315.1 Acanthosepion esculentum
ATTGCAAATATTAAGTTTTACAAACTTTTGAAAAATATTGAATTTTCAATGCAAAAGCAAGCATTTCAAGCTACTTTTCAACGTTAAACACGGTAGTTTGAAATTTGAATATGCTGTTTGAAATCATTAGAAAACCAATAAAATTATTGAAAATCGATATGGTATCGATCAGAAAATATTGTTTTTGACAATTTCCAACAGTTTACACAAAGTTTTATTGCAAATATTAAGTTTTACAAACTTTTGAAAAATATTGAATTTTCAATGCAAAAGTAAGCATTTCAAGCTAGTTTTTCAACGTTAAACACGGTAATTTCAAATTTGAATATGCTGTTTGAAATCATTAGAAAACCAATAAAATTATTGAAAATCGATATGGTATCGATCAGAAAATATTGTTTTTGACAATTTCCAACAGTTTACACAAAGTTTTATTGCAAATATTAAGTTTTACAAACTTTTGAAAAATATTGAGTTTTCAATGCAAAAGTAAGCATTTCAAGCTAGTTTTTCAACGTTAAACACGGTAATTTCAAATTTGAATATGCTGTTTGAAATCATTACAAAACCAATAAAATTATTGAAAATCGATATGGTATTGATCAGAAAATATTGTTTTTGACAATTTCCAACAGTTTACACAAAGTTTTATTGCAAATATTAAGTTTTACAAACTTTTGAAAAATATTGAGTTTTCAATGCAAAAGTAAGCATTTCAAGCTAGTTTTTCAACGTTAAACACGGTAATTTCAAATTTGAATATGCCGTTTGAAATCATTAGAAAACCAATAAAATTATTGAAAATCGATATGGTATCGATCAGAAAATATTGTTTTTGACAATTTCCAACAGTTTACACAAAGTTTTATTGTAAATATTAAGTTTTACAAACTTTTGAAAAATATTGAAATTTCAATGCAAAAGCAAGCAATTCAAGCTACTTTTCATCGTTAAACACGGTAATTTCAAATTTGAATATTCTGTTTGAAATCATTAGAAAACCAATAAAATTATTGAAAATCGATATGGTATCGATCAGAAAATATTGTTTTTGACAATTTCCAACAGTTTACACAATGTTTTATTGCAAATATTAAGTTTTACAAACTTTAGAAAAATATTGAATTTTCAATGCAAAAGTAAGCATTTCAAGCTAGTTTTTCAACGTTAAACACGGTAATTTCAAATTTGAATATGCTGTTTGAAATCATTACAAAACCAATAAAATTATTGAAAATCGATATGGTATCGATCAGAAAATATTGTTTTTGACAATTTCCAACAGTTTACACAAAGTTTTATTGCAAATATTAAGTTTTACAAACTTTTGAAAAATATTGAGTTTTCAATGCAAAAGTAAGCATTTCAAGCTAGTTTTTCAACGTTAAACACGGTAATTTCAAATTTGAATATGCCGTTTGAAATCATTAGAAAACCAATAAAATTATTGAAAATCGATATGGTATCGATCAGAAAATATTGTTTTTGACAATTTCCAACAGTTTACACAAAGTTTTATTGCAAATATTAAGTTTTACAAACTTTTGAAAAATATTGAATTTTCAATGCAAAAGTAAGCATTTCAAGCTAGTTTTTCAACGTTAAACACGGTAATTTTAAATTTGAATATGCTGTTTGAAATCATTAGAAAACCAATAAAATTATTGAAAATCGATATGGTATCGATCAGAAAATATTGTTTTTGACAATTTCCAACAGTTTACACAAAGTTTTATTGCAAATATTAAGTTTTACAAACTTTTGAAAAATATTGAATTTTCAATGCAAAAGTAAGCATTTCAAGCTAGTTTTTCAACGTTAAACACGGTAATTTCAAATTTGAATATGCCGTTTGAAATCATTAGAAAACCAATAAAATTATTGAAAATCGATATGGTATCGATCAGAAAATATTGTTTTTGACAATTTCCAACAGTTTACACAATGTTTTATTGCAAATATTATGTTTTACAAACTTTTGACAAATATTGAGTTTTCAATGCAAAAGTAAGCATTTCAAGCTAGTTTTTCAACGTTAAACACGGTAATTTCAAATTTGAATATGCTGTTTGAAATCATTAGAAAACCAATAAAATTATTGAAAATCGATATGGTATCGATCAGAAAATATTGTTTTTGACAATTTCCAACAGTTTACACAAAGTTTTATTGCAAATATTAAGTTTTACAAACTTTTGAAAAATATTGAATTTTCAATGCAAAAGTAAGCATTTCAAGCTAGTTTTTCAACGTTAAACACGGTAATTTCAAATTTGAATATGCTGTTTGAAATCATTACAAAACCAATAAAATTATTGAAAATCGATATGGTATCGATCAGAAAATATTGTTTTTGACAATTTCCAACAGTTTACACAAAGTTTTATTGCAAATATTAAGTTTTACAAACTTTTGAAAAATATTGAGTTTTCAATGCAAAAGTAAGCATTTCAAGCTAGTTTTTCAACGTTAAACACGGTAATTTCAAATTTGAATATGCCGTTTGAAATCATTAGAAAACCAATAAAATTATTGAAAATCGATATGGTATCGATCAGAAAATATTGTTTTTGACAATTTCCAACAGTTTACACAAAGTTTTATTGCAAATATTAAGTTTTACAAACTTTTGAAAAATATTGAAATTTCAATGCAAAAGCAAGCAATTCAAGCTACTTTTCATCGTTAAACACGGTAATTTCAAATTTGAATATGCTGTTTGAAATCATTAGAAAACCAATAAAATTATTGAAAATCGATATGGTATCGATCAGAAAATATTGTTTTTGACAATTTCCAACAGTTTACACAATGTTTTATTGCAAATATTAAGTTTTACAAACTTTAGAAAAATATTGAATTTTCAATGCAAAAGTAAGCATTTCAAGCTAGTTTTTCAACGTTAAACACGGTAATTTCAAATTTGAATATGCTGTTTGAAATCATTAGAAAACCAATAAAATTATTGAAAATCGATATGGTATCGATCAGAAAATATTGTTTTTGACAATTTCCAACAGTTTACACAAAGTTTTATTGCAAATATTAAGTTTTACAAACTTTTGAAAAATATTGAATTTTCAATGCAAAAGTAAGCATTTCAAGCTAGTTTTTCAACGTTAAACACGGTAATTTCAAATTTGAATATGCTGTTTGAAATCATTACAAAACCAATAAAATTATTGAAAATCGATATGGTATCGATCAGAAAATATTGTTTTTGACAATTTCCAACAGTTTACACAAAGTTTTATTGCAAATATTAAGTTTTACAAACTTTTGAAAAATATTGAATTTTCAATGCAAAAGTAAGCATTTCAAGCTAGTTTTTCAACGTTAAACACGGTAATTTCAAATTTGAATATGCTGTTTGAAATCATTAGAAAACCAATAAAATTATTGAAAATCGATATGGTATCGATCAGAAAATATTGTTTTTGACAATTTCCAACAGTTTACACAAAGTTTTATTGCAAATATTAAGTTTTACAAACTTTTGAAAAATATTGAATTTTCAATGCAAAAGTAAGCATTTCAAGCTAGTTTTTCAACGTTAAACACGGTAATTTCAAATTTGAATATGCTGTTTGAAATCATTACAAAACCAATAAAATTATTGAAAATCGATATGGTATCGATCAGAAAATATTGTTTTTGACAATTTCCAACAGTTTACACAAAGTTTTATTGCAAATATTAAGTTTTACAAACTTTTGAAAAATATTGAGTTTTCAATGCAAAAGTAAGCATTTCAAGCTAGTTTTTCAACGTTAAACACGGTAATTTCAAATTTGAATATGCCGTTTGAAATCATTAGAAAACCAATAAAATTATTGAAAATCGATATGGTATCGATCAGAAAATATTGTTTTTGACAATTTCCAACAATTTACACAAAGTTTTATTGCAAATATTAAGTTTTACAAACTTTTGAAAAATATTGAAATTTCAATGCAAAAGCAAGCAATTCAAGCTACTTTTCATCGTTAAACACGGTAATTTCAAATTTGAATATGCTGTTTGAAATCATTAGAAAACCAATAAAATTATTAAATATCGATATGGTATCGATCAGAAAATATTGTTTTTGACAATTTCCAACAGTTTACACAATGTTTTATTGCAAATATTAAGTTTTACAAACTTTAGAAAAATATTGAATTTTCAATGCAAAAGTAAGCATTTCAAGCTAGTTTTTCAACGTTAAACACGGTAATTTCAAATTTGAATATGCTGTTTGAAATCATTAGAAAACCAATAAAATTATTGAAAATCGATATGGTATCGATCAGAAAATATTGTTTTTGACAATTTCCAACAGTTTACACAAAGTTTTATTGCAAATATTAAGTTTTACAAACTTTTGAAAAATATTGAATTTTCAATGCAAAAGTAAGCATTTCAAGCTAGTTTTTCAACGTTAAACACGGTAATTTCAAATTTGAATATGCTGTTTGAAATCATTAGAAAACCAATAAAATTATTGAAAATCGATATGGTATCGATCAGAAAATATTGTTTTTGACAATTTCCAACAGTTTACACAAAGTTTTATTGCAAATATTAAGTTTTACAAACTTTTGAAAAATATTGAGTTTTCAATGCAAAAGTAAGCATTTCAAGCTAGTTTTTCAACGTTAAACACGGTAATTTCAAATTTGAATATGCTGTTTGAAATCATTAGAAAACCAATAAAATTATTGAAAATCGATATGGTATCGATCAGAAAATATTGTTTTTGACAATTTCCAACAGTTTACACAAAGTTTTATTGCAAATATTAAGTTTTACAAACTTTTGAAAAATATTGAGTTTTCAATGCAAAAGTAAGCATTTCAAGCTAGTTTTTCAACGTTAAACACGGTAATTTCAAATTTGAATATGCTGTTTGAAATCATTAGAAAACCAATAAAATTATTGAAAATCGATATGGTATCGATCAGAAAATATTGTTTTTGACAATTTCCAACAGTTTACACAAAGTTTTATTGCAAATATTAAGTTTTACAAACTTTTGAAAAATATTGAATTTTCAATGCAAAAGTAAGCATTTCAAGCTAGTTTTTCAACGTTAAACACGGTAATTTCAAATTTGAATATGCTGTTTGAAATCATTAGAAAACCAATAAAATTATTGAAAATCGATATGGTATCGATCAGAAAATATTGTTTTTGACAATTTCCAACAGTTTACACAAAGTTTTATTGCAAATATTAAGTTTTACAAACTTTTGAAAAATATTGAGTTTTCAATGCAAAAGTAAGCATTTCAAGCTAGTTTTTCAACGTTAAACACGGTAATTTCAAATTTGAATATGCTGTTTGAAATCATTAGAAAACCAATAAAATTATTGAAAATCGATATGGTATCGATCAGAAAATATTGTTTTTGACAATTTCCAACAGTTTACACAAAGTTTTATTGCAAATATTAAGTTTTACAAACTTTTGAAAAATATTGAGTTTTCAATGCAAAAGTAAGCATTTCAAGCTAGTTTTTCAACGTTAAACACGGTAATTTCAAATTTGAATATGCTGTTTGAAATCATTAGAAAACCAATAAAATTATTGAAAATCGATATGGTATCGATCAGAAAATATTGTTTTTGACAATTTCCAACAGTTTACACAAAGTTTTATTGCAAATATTAAGTTTTACAAACTTTTGAAAAATATTGAATTTTCAATGCAAAAGTAAGCATTTCAAGCTAGTTTTTCAACGTTAAACACGGTAATTTCAAATTTGAATATGCTGTTTGAAATCATTAGAAAACCAATAAAATTATTGAAAATCGATATGGTATCGATCAGAAAATATTGTTTTTGACAATTTCCAACAGTTTACACAAAGTTTTATTGCAAATATTAAGTTTTACAAACTTTTGAAAAATATTGAGTTTTCAATGCAAAAGTAAGCATTTCAAGCTAGTTTTTCAACGTTAAACACGGTAAATTCAAATTTGAATATGCTGTTTGAAATCATTAGAAAACCAATAAAATTATTGAAAATCGATATGGTATCGATCAGAAAATATTGTTTTTGACAATTTCCAACAGTTTACACAAAGTTTTATTGCAAATATTAAGTTTTACAAACTTTTGAAAAGTATTGAATTTTCAATGCAAAAGTAAGCATTTCAAGCTAGTTTTTCAACGTTAAACACGGTAATTTCAAATTTGAATATGCTGTTTGAAATCATTAGAAAACCAATAAAATTATTGAAAATCGATATGGTATCGATCAGAAAATATTGTTTTTGACAATTTCCAACAGTTTACACAAAGTTTTATTGCAAATATTAAGTTTTACAAACTTTTGAAAAATATTGAGTTTTCAATGCAAAAGTAAGCATTTCAAGCTAGTTTTTCAACGTTAAACACGGTAATTTCAAATTTGAATATGCTGTTTGAAATCATTAGAAAACCAATAAAATTATTGAAAATCGATATGGTATCGATCAGAAAATATTGTTTTTGACAATTTCCAACAGTTTACACAAAGTTTTATTGCAAATATTAAGTTTTACAAACTTTTGAAAAATATTGAGTTTTCAATGCAAAAGTAAGCATTTCAAGCTAGTTTTTCAACGTTAAACACGGTAATTTCAAATTTGAATATGCTGTTTGAAATCATTAGAAAACCAATAAAATTATTGAAAATCGATATGGTATCGATCAGAAAATATTGTTTTTGACAATTTCCAACAGTTTACACAAAGTTTTATTGCAAATATTAAGTTTTACAAACTTTTGAAAAATATTGAATTTTCAATGCAAAAGTAAGCATTTCAAGCTAGTTTTTCAACGTTAAACACGGTAATTTCAAATTTGAATATGCTGTTTGAAATCATTAGAAAACCAATAAAATTATTGAAAATCGATATGGTATCGATCAGAAAATATTGTTTTTGACAATTTCCAACAGTTTACACAAAGTTTTATTGCAAATATTAAGTTTTACAAACTTTTGAAAAATATTGAGTTTTCAATGCAAAAGTAAGCATTTCAAGCTAGTTTTTCAACGTTAAACACGGTAAATTCAAATTTGAATATGCTGTTTGAAATCATTAGAAAACCAATAAAATTATTGAAAATCGATATGGTATCGATCAGAAAATATTGTTTTTGACAATTTCCAACAGTTTACACAAAGTTTTATTGCAAATATTAAGTTTTACAAACTTTTGAAAAATATTGAATTTTCAATGCAAAAGTAAGCATTTCAAGCTAGTTTTTCAACGTTAAACACGGTAATTTCAAATTTGAATATGCTGTTTGAAATCATTAGAAAACCAATAAAATTATTGAAAATCGATATGGTATCGATCAGAAAATATTGTTTTTGACAATTTCCAACAGTTTACACAAAGTTTTATTGCAAATATTAAGTTTTACAAACTTTTGAAAAATATTGAGTTTTCAATGCAAAAGTAAGCATTTCAAGCTAGTTTTTCAACGTTAAACACGGTAATTTCAAATTTGAATATGCTGTTTGAAATCATTAGAAAACCAATAAAATTATTGAAAATCGATATGGTATCGATCAGAAAATATTGTTTTTGACAATTTCCAGCAGTTTACACAAAGTTTTATTGCAAATATTAAGTTTTACAAACTTTTGAAAAATATTGAATTTTCAATGCAAAAGTAAGCATTTCAAGCTAGTTTTTCAACGTTAAACACGGTAATTTCAAATTTGAATATGCTGTTTGAAATCATTAGAAAACCAATAAAATTATTGAAAATCGATATGGTATCGATCAGAAAATATTGTTTTTGACAATTTCCAACAGTTTACACAAAGTTTTATTGCAAATATTAAGTTTTACAAACTTTTGAAAAATATTGAGTTTTCAATGCAAAAGTAAGCATTTCAAGCTAGTTTTTCAACGTTAAACACGGTAATTTCAAATTTGAATATGCTGTTTGAAATCATTAGAAAACCAATAAAATTATTGAAAATCGATATGGTATCGATCAGAAAATATTGTTTTTGACAATTTCCAACAGTTTACACAAAGTTTTATTGCAAATATTAAGTTTTACAAACTTTTGAAAAATATTGAATTTTCAATGCAAAAGTAAGCATTTCAAGCTAGTTTTTCAACGTTAAACACGGTAATTTCAAATTTGAATATGCTGTTTGAAATCATTAGAAAACCAATAAAATTATTGAAAATCGATATGGTATCGATCAGAAAATATTGTTTTTGACAATTTCCAACAGTTTACACAAAGTTTTATTGCAAATATTAAGTTTTACAAACTTTTGAAAAATATTGAGTTTTCAATGCAAAAGTAAGCATTTCAAGCTAGTTTTTCAACGTTAAACACGGTAATAACAAATTTGAATATGCTGTTTGAAATCATTAGAAAACCAATAAAATTATTGAAAATCGATATGGTATCGATCAGAAAATATTGTTTTTGACAATTTCCAACAGTTTACACAAAGTTTTATTGCAAATATTAAGTTTTACAAACTTTTGAAAAATATTGAGTTTTCAATGCAAAAGTAAGCATTTCAAGCTAGTTTTTCAACGTTAAACACGGTAATTTCAAATTTGAATATGCTGTTTGAAATCATTAGAAAACCAATAAAATTATTGAAAATCGATATGGTATCGATCAGAAAATATTGTTTTTGACAATTTCCAACAGTTTACACAAAGTTTTATTGCAAATATTAAGTTTTACAAACTTTTGAAAAATATTGAGTTTTCAATGCAAAAGTAAGCATTTCAAGCTAGTTTTTCAACGTTAAACACGGTAATTTCAAATTTGAATATGCTGTTTGAAATCATTAGAAAACCAATAAAATTATTGAAAATCGATATGGTATCGATCAGAAAATATTGTTTTTGACAATTTCCAACAGTTGACACAAAGTTTTATTGCAAATATTAAGTTTTACAAACTTTTGAAAAATATTGAATTTTCAATGCAAAAGTAAGCATTTCAAGCTAGTTTTTCAACGTTAAACACGGTAATTTCAAATTTGAATATGCTGTTTGAAATCATTAGAAAACCAATAAAATTATTGAAAATCGATATGGTATCGATCAGAAAATATTGTTTTTGACAATTTCCAACAGTTGACACAAAGTTTTATTGCAAATATTAAGTTTTACAAACTTTTGAAAAATATTGAGTTTTCAATGCAAAAGTAAGCATTTCAAGCTAGTTTTTCAACGTTAAACACGGTAATTTCAAATTTGAATATGCTGTTTGAAATCATTAGAAAACCAATAAAATTATTGAAAATCGATATGGTATCGATCAGAAAATATTGTTTTTGACAATTTCCAACAGTTTACACAAAGTTTTATTGCAAATATTAAGTTTTACAAACTTTTGAAAAATATTGAGTTTTCAATGCAAAAGTAAGCATTTCAAGCTAGTTTTTCAACGTTAAACACGGTAATTTCAAATTTGAATATGCTGTTTGAAATCATTAGAAAACCAATAAAATTATTGAAAATCGATATGGTATCGATCAGAAAATATTGTTTTTGACAATTTCCAACAGTTTACACAAAGTTTTATTGCAAATATTAAGTTTTACAAACTTTTGAAAAATATTGAGTTTTCAATGCAAAAGTAAGCATTTCAAGCTAGTTTTTCAACGTTAAACACGGTAATTTCAAATTTGAATATGCTGTTTGAAATCATTAGAAAACCAATAAAATTATTGAAAATCGATATGGTATCGATCAGAAAATATTGTTTTTGACAATTTCCAACAGTTTACACAAAGTTTTATTGCAAATATTAAGTTTTACAAACTTTTGAAAAATATTGAGTTTTCAATGCAAAAGTAAGCATTTCAAGCTAGTTTTTCAACGTTAAACACGGTAATTTCAAATTTGAATATGCTGTTTGAAATCATTAGAAAACCAATAAAATTATTGAAAATCGATATGGTATCGATCAGAAAATATTGTTTTTGACAATTTCCAACAGTTTACACAAAGTTTTATTGCAAATATTAAGTTTTACAAACTTTTGAAAAATATTGAATTTTCAATGCAAAAGTAAGCATTTCAAGCTAGTTTTTCAACGTTAAACACGGTAATTTCAAATTTGAATATGCTGTTTGAAATCATTAGAAAACCAATAAAATTATTGAAAATCGATATGGTATCGATCAGAAAATATTGTTTTTGACAATTTCCAACAGTTTACACAAAGTTTTATTGCAAATATTAAGTTTTACAAACTTTTGAAAAATATTGAGTTTTCAATGCAAAAGTAAGCATTTCAAGCTAGTTTTTCAACGTTAAACACGGTAATTTCAAATTTGAATATGCTGTTTGAAATCATTAGAAAACCAATAAAATTATTGAAAATCGATATGGTATCGATCAGAAAATATTGTTTTTGACAATTTCCAACAGTTTACACAAAGTTTTATTGCAAATATTAAGTTTTACAAACTTTTGAAAAATATTGAATTTTCAATGCAAAAGTAAGCATTTCAAGCTAGTTTTTCAACGTTAAACACGGTAATTTCAAATTTGAATATGCTGTTTGAAATCATTAGAAAACCAATAAAATTATTGAAAATCGATATGGTATCGATCAGAAAATATTGTTTTTGACAATTTCCAACAGTTTACACAAAGTTTTATTGCAAATATTAAGTTTTACAAACTTTTGAAAAATATTGAGTTTTCAATGCAAAAGTAAGCATTTCAAGCTAGTTTTTCAACGTTAAACACGGTAATTTCAAATTTGAATATGCTGTTTGAAATCATTAGAAAACCAATAAAATTATTGAAAATCGATATGGTATCGATCAGAAAATATTGTTTTTGACAATTTCCAACAGTTTACACAAAGTTTTATTGCAAATATTAAGTTTTACAAACTTTTGAAAAATATTGAATTTTCAATGCAAAAGTAAGCATTTCAAGCTAGTTTTTCAACGTTAAACACGGTAATTTCAAATTTGAATATGCTGTTTGAAATCATTAGAAAACCAATAAAATTATTGAAAATCGATATGGTATCGATCAGAAAATATTGTTTTTGACAATTTCCAACAGTTGACACAAAGTTTTATTGCAAATATTAAGTTTTACAAACTTTTGAAAAATATTGAGTTTTCAATGCAAAAGTAAGCATTTCAAGCTAGTTTTTCAACGTTAAACACGGTAATTTCAAATTTGAATATGCTGTTTGAAATCATTAGAAAACCAATAAAATTATTGAAAATCGATATGGTATCGATCAGAAAATATTGTTTTTGACAATTTCCAACAGTTGACACAAAGTTTTATTGCAAATATTAAGTTTTACACACTTTTGAAAAATATTGAGTTTTCAATGCAAAAGTAAGCATTTCAAGTTAGTTTTTCAACGTTAAACACGGTAATTTCAAATTTGAATATGCTGTTTGAAATCATTAGAAAACCAATAAAATTATTGAAAATCGATATGGTATCGATCAGAAAATATTGTTTTTGACAATTTCCAACAGTTTACACAAAGTTTTATTGCAAATATTAAGTTTTACAAACTTTTGAAAAATATTGAGTTTTCAATGCAAAAGTAAGCATTTCAAGCTAGTTTTTCAACGTTAAACACGGTAATTTCAAATTTGAATATGCTGTTTGAAATCATTAGAAAACCAATAAAATTATTGAAAATCGATATGGTATCGATCAGAAAATATTGTTTTTGACAATTTCCAACAGTTTACACAAAGTTTTATTGCAAATATTAAGTTTTACAAACTTTTGAAAAATATTGAATTTTCAATGCAAAAGTAAGCATTTCAAGCTAGTTTTTCAACGTTAAACACGGTAATTTCAAATTTGAATATGCTGTTTGAAATCATTAGAAAACCAATAAAATTATTGAAAATCGATATGGTACCGATCAGAAAATATTGTTTTTGACAATTTCCAACAGTTTACACAAAGTTTTATTGCAAATATTAAGTTTTACAAACTTTTGAAAAATATTGAATTTTCAATGCAAAAGTAAGCATTTCAAGCTAGTTTTTCAACGTTAAACACGGTAATTTCAAATTTGAATATGCTGTTTGAAATCATTAGAAAACCAATAAAATTATTGAAAATCGATATGGTATCGATCAGAAAATATTGTTTTTGACAATTTCCAACAGTTTACACAAAGTTTTATTGCAAATATTAAGTTTTACAAACTTTTGAAAAATATTGAGTTTTCAATGCAAAAGTAAGCATTTCAAGCTAGTTTTTCAACGTTAAACACGGTAATTTCAAATTTGAATATGCTGTTTGAAATCATTAGAAAACCAATAAAATTATTGAAAATCGATATGGTATCGATCAGAAAATATTGTTTTTGACAATTTCCAACAGTTTACACAAAGTTTTATTGCAAATATTAAGTTTTACAAACTTTTGAAAAATATTGAATTTTCAATGCAAAAGTAAGCATTTCAAGCTAGTTTTTCAACGTTAAACACGGTAATTTCAAATTTGAATATGCTGTTTGAAATCATTAGAAAACCAATAAAATTATTGAAAATCGATATGGTATCGATCAGAAAATATTGTTTTTGACAATTTCCAACAGTTTACACAAAGTTTTATTGCAAATATTAAGTTTTACAAACTTTTGAAAAATATTGAGTTTTCAATGCAAAAGTAAGCATTTCAAGCTAGTTTTTCAACGTTAAACACGGTAATTTCAAATTTGAATATGCTGTTTGAAATCATTAGAAAACCAATAAAATTATTGAAAATCGATATGGTATCGATCAGAAAATATTGTTTTTGACAATTTCCAACAGTTTACACAAAGTTTTATTGCAAATATTAAGTTTTACAAACTTTTGAAAAATATTGAATTTTCAATGCAAAAGTAAGCATTTCAAGCTAGTTTTTCAACGTTAAACACGGTAATTTCAAATTTGAATATGCTGTTTGAAATCATTAGAAAACCAATAAAATTATTGAAAATCGATATGGTATCGATCAGAAAATATTGTTTTTGACAATTTCCAACAGTTTACACAAAGTTTTATTGCAAATATTAAGTTTTACAAACTTTTGAAAAATATTGAATTTTCAATGCAAAAGTAAGCATTTCAAGCTAGTTTTTCAACGTTAAACACGGTAATTTCAAATTTGAATATGCTGTTTGAAATCATTAGAAAACCAATAAAATTATTGAAAATCGATATGGTATCGATCAGAAAATATTGTTTTTGACAATTTCCAACAGTTTACACAAAGTTTTATTGCAAATATTAAGTTTTACAAACTTTTGAAAAATATTGAATTTTCAATGCAAAAGTAAGCATTTCAAGCTAGTTTTTCAACGTTAAACACGGTAATTTCAAATTTGAATATGCTGTTTGAAATCATTAGAAAACCAATAAAATTATTGAAAATCGATATGGTATCGATCAGAAAATATTGTTTTTGACAATTTCCAACAGTTTACACAAAGTTTTATTGCAAATATTAAGTTTTACAAACTTTTGAAAAATATTGAGTTTTCAATGCAAAAGTAAGCATTTCAAGCTAGTTTTTCAACGTTAAACACGGTAATTTCAAATTTGAATATGCTGTTTGAAATCATTAGAAAACCAATAAAATTATTGAAAATCGATATGGTATCGATCAGAAAATATTGTTTTTGACAATTTCCAACAGTTTACACAAAGTTTTATTGCAAATATTAAGTTTTACAAACTTTTGAAAAATATTGAATTTTCAATGCAAAAGTAAGCATTTCAAGCTAGTTTTTCAACGTTAAACACGGTAATTTCAAATTTGAATATGCTGTTTGAAATCATTAGAAAACCAATAAAATTATTGAAAATCGATATGGTATCGATCAGAAAATATTGTTTTTGACAATTTCCAACAGTTTACACAAAGTTTTATTGCAAATATTAAGTTTTACAAACTTTTGAAAAATATTGAATTTTCAATGCAAAAGTAAGCATTTCAAGCTAGTTTTTCAACGTTAAACACGGTAATTTCAAATTTGAATATGCTGTTTGAAATCATTAGAAAACCAATAAAATTATTGAAAATCGATATGGTATCGATCAGAAAATATTGTTTTTGACAATTTCCAACAGTTTACACAAAGTTTTATTGCAAATATTAAGTTTTACAAACTTTTGAAAAATATTGAGTTTTCAATGCAAAAGTAAGCATTTCAAGCTAGTTTTTCAACGTTAAACACGGTAATTTCAAATTTGAATATGCTGTTTGAAATCATTAGAAAACCAATAAAATTATTGAAAATCGATATGGTATCGATCAGAAAATATTGTTTTTGACAATTTCCAACAGTTGACACAAAGTTTTATTGCAAATATTAAGTTTTACAAACTTTTGAAAAATATTGAGTTTTCAATGCAAAAGTAAGCATTTCAAGCTAGTTTTTCAACGTTAAACACGGTAATTTCAAATTTGAATATGCTGTTTGAAATCATTAGAAAACCAATAAAATTATTGAAAATCGATATGGTATCGATCAGAAAATATTGTTTTTGACAATTTCCAACAGTTTACACAAAGTTTTATTGCAAATATTAAGTTTTACAAACTTTTGAAAAATATTGAATTTTCAATGCAAAAGTAAGCATTTCAAGCTAGTTTTTCAACGTTAAACACGGTAATTTCAAATTTGAATATGCTGTTTGAAATCATTAGAAAACCAATAAAATTATTGAAAATCGATATGGTATCGATCAGAAAATATTGTTTTTGACAATTTCCAACAGTTTACACAAAGTTTTATTGCAAATATTAAGTTTTACAAACTTTTGAAAATATTGAGTTTTCAATGCAAAAGTAAGCATTTCAAGCTAGTTTTTCAACGTTAAACACGGTAATTTCAAATTTGAATATGCTGTTTGAAATCATTAGAAAACCAATAAAATTATTGAAAATCGATATGGTATCGATCAGAAAATATTGTTTTTGACAATTTCCAACAGTTTACACAAAGTTTTATTGCAAATATTAAGTTTTACAAACTTTTGAAAAATATTGAATTTTCAATGCAAAAGTAAGCATTTCAAGCTAGTTTTTCAACGTTAAACACGGTAATTTCAAATTTGAATATGCTGTTTGAAATCATTAGAAAACCAATAAAATTATTGAAAATCGATATGGTATCGATCAGAAAATATTGTTTTTGACAATTTCCAACAGTTTACACAAAGTTTTATTGCAAATATTAAGTTTTAGAAACTTTTGAAAAATATTGAGTTTTCAATGCAAAAGTAAGCATTTCAAGCTAGTTTTTCAACGTTAAACACGGTAATTTCAAATTTGAATATGCTGTTTGAAATCATTAGAAAACCAATAAAATTATTGAAAATCGATATGGTATCGATCAGAAAATATTGTTTTTGACAATTTCCAACAGTTTACACAAAGTTTTATTGCAAATATTAAGTTTTACAAACTTTTGAAAAATATTGAGTTTTCAATGCAAAAGTAAGCATTTCAAGCTAGTTTTTCAACGTTAAACACGGTAATTTCAAATTTGAATATGCTGTTTGAAATCATTAGAAAACCAATAAAATTATTGAAAATCGATATGGTATCGATCAGAAAATATTGTTTTTGACAATTTCCAACAGTTTACACAAAGTTTTATTGCAAATATTAAGTTTTACACACTTTTGAAAAATATTGAGTTTTCAATGCAAAAGTAAGCATTTCAAGCTAGTTTTTCAACGTTAAACACGGTAATTTCAAATTTGAATATGCTGTTTGAAATCATTAGAAAACCAATAAAATTATTGAAAATCGATATGGTATCGATCAGAAAATATTGTTTTTGACAATTTCCAACAGTTTACACAAAGTTTTATTGCAAATATTAAGTTTTACAAACTTTTGAAAAATATTGAGTTTTCAATGCAAAAGTAAGCATTTCAAGCTAGTTTTTCAACGTTAAACACGGTAATTTCAAATTTGAATATGCTGTTTGAAATCATTAGAAAACCAATAAAATTATTGAAAATCGATATGGTATCGATCAGAAAATATTGTTTTTGACAATTTCCAACAGTTTACACAAAGTTTTATTGCAAATATTAAGTTTTACAAACTTTTGAAAAATATTGAGTTTTCACTGCAAAAGTAAGCATTTCAAGCTAGTTTTTCAACGTTAAACACGGTAATTTCAAATTTGAATATGCTGTTTGAAATCATTAGAAAACCAATAAAATTATTGAAAATCGATATGGTATCGATCAGAAAATATTGTTTTTGACAATTTCCAACAGTTTACACAAAGTTTTATTGCAAATATTAAGTTTTACAAACTTTTGAAAAATATTGAATTTTCAATGCAAAAGTAAGCATTTCAAGCTAGTTTTTCAACGTTAAACACGGTAATTTCAAATTTGAATATGCTGTTTGAAATCATTAGAAAACCAATAAAATTATTGAAAATCGATATGGTATCGATCAGAAAATATTGTTTTTGACAATTTCCAACAGTTTACACAAAGTTTTATTGCAAATATTAAGTTTTACAAACTTTTGAAAATATTGAGTTTTCAATGCAAAAGTAAGCATTTCAAGCTAGTTTTTCAACGTTAAACACGGTAATTTCAAATTTGAATATGCTGTTTGAAATCATTAGAAAACCAATAAAATTATTGAAAATCGATATGGTATCGATCAGAAAATATTGTTTTTGACAATTTCCAACAGTTTACACAAAGTTTTATTGCAAATATTAAGTTTTACAAACTTTTGAAAAATATTGAATTTTCAATGCAAAAGTAAGCATTTCAAGCTAGTTTTTCAACGTTAAACACGGTAATTTCAAATTTGAATATGCTGTTTGAAATCATTAGAAAACCAATAAAATTATTGAAAATCGATATGGTATCGATCAGAAAATATTGTTTTTGACAATTTCCAACAGTTTACACAAAGTTTTATTGCAAATATTAAGTTTTAGAAACTTTTGAAAAATATTGAGTTTTCAATGCAAAAGTAAGCATTTCAAGCTAGTTTTTCAACGTTAAACACGGTAATTTCAAATTTGAATATGCTGTTTGAAATCATTAGAAAACCAATAAAATTATTGAAAATCGATATGGTATCGATCAGAAAATATTGTTTTTGACAATTTCCAACAGTTTACACAAAGTTTTATTGCAAATATTAAGTTTTACAAACTTTTGAAAAATATTGAGTTTTCAATGCAAAAGTAAGCATTTCAAGCTAGTTTTTCAACGTTAAACACGGTAATTTCAAATTTGAATATGCTGTTTGAAATCATTAGAAAACCAATAAAATTATTGAAAATCGATATGGTATCGATCAGAAAATATTGTTTTTGACAATTTCCAACAGTTTACACAAAGTTTTATTGCAAATATTAAGTTTTACACACTTTTGAAAAATATTGAGTTTTCAATGCAAAAGTAAGCATTTCAAGCTAGTTTTTCAACGTTAAACACGGTAATTTCAAATTTGAATATGCTGTTTGAAATCATTAGAAAACCAATAAAATTATTGAAAATCGATATGGTATCGATCAGAAAATATTGTTTTTGACAATTTCCAACAGTTTACACAAAGTTTTATTGCAAATATTAAGTTTTACAAACTTTTGAAAAATATTGAGTTTTCAATGCAAAAGTAAGCATTTCAAGCTAGTTTTTCAACGTTAAACACGGTAATTTCAAATTTGAATATGCTGTTTGAAATCATTAGAAAACCAATAAAATTATTGAAAATCGATATGGTATCGATCAGAAAATATTGTTTTTGACAATTTCCAACAGTTTACACAAAGTTTTATTGCAAATATTAAGTTTTAGAAACTTTTGAAAAATATTGAGTTTTCAATGCAAAAGTAAGCATTTCAAGCTAGTTTTTCAACGTTAAACACGGTAATTTCAAATTTGAATATGCTGTTTGAAATCATTAGAAAACCAATAAAATTATTGAAAATCGATATGGTATCGATCAGAAAATATTGTTTTTGACAATTTCCAACAGTTTACACAAAGTTTTATTGCAAATATTAAGTTTTACAAACTTTTGAAAAATATTGAGTTTTCAATGCAAAAGTAAGCATTTCAAGCTAGTTTTTCAACGTTAAACACGGTAATTTCAAATTTGAATATGCTGTTTGAAATCATTAGAAAACCAATAAAATTATTGAAAATCGATATGGTATCGATCAGAAAATATTGTTTTTGACAATTTCCAACAGTTTACACAAAGTTTTATTGCAAATATTAAGTTTTACACACTTTTGAAAAATATTGAGTTTTCAATGCAAAAGTAAGCATTTCAAGCTAGTTTTTCAACGTTAAACACGGTAATTTCAAATTTGAATATGCTGTTTGAAATCATTAGAAAACCAATAAAATTATTGAAAATCGATATGGTATCGATCAGAAAATATTGTTTTTGACAATTTCCAACAGTTTACACAAAGTTTTATTGCAAATATTAAGTTTTACAAACTTTTGAAAAATATTGAGTTTTCAATGCAAAAGTAAGCATTTCAAACTAGTTTTTCAACGTTAAACACGGTAATTTCAAATTTGAATATGCTGTTTGAAATCATTAGAAAACCAATAAAATTATTGAAAATCGATATGGTATCGATCAGAAAATATTGTTTTTGACAATTTCCAACAGTTTACACAAAGTTTTATTGCAAATATTAAGTTTTACAAACTTTTGAAAAATATTGAGTTTTCAATGCAAAAGTAAGCATTTCAAGCTAGTTTTTCAACGTTAAACACGGTAATTTCAAATTTGAATATGCTGTTTGAAATCATTAGAAAACCAATAAAATTATTGAAAATCGATATGGTATCGATCAGAAAATATTGTTTTTGACAATTTCCAACAGTTTACACAAAGTTTTATTGCAAATATTAAGTTTTACAAACTTTTGAAAAATATTGAATTTTCAATGCAAAAGTAAGCATTTCAAGCTAGTTTTTCAACGTTAAACACGGTAATTTCAAATTTGAATATGCTGTTTGAAATCATTAGAAAACCAATAAAATTATTGAAAATCGATATGGTATCGATCAGAAAATATTGTTTTTGACAATTTCCAACAGTTTACACAAAGTTTTATTGCAAATATTAAGTTTTACAAACTTTTGAAAAATATTGAATTTTCAATGCAAAAGTAAGCATTTCAAGCTAGTTTTTCAACGTTAAACACGGTAATTTCAAATTTGAATATGCTGTTTGAAATCATTAGAAAACCAATAAAATTATTGAAAATCGATATGGTATCGATCAGAAAATATTGTTTTTGACAATTTCCAACAGTTGACACAAAGTTTTATTGCAAATATTAAGTTTTACAAACTTTTGAAAAATATTGAGTTTTCAATGCAAAAGTAAGCATTTCAAGCTAGTTTTTCAACGTTAAACACGGTAATTTCAAATTTGAATATGCTGTTTGAAATCATTAGAAAACCAATAAAATTATTGAAAATCGATATGGTATCGATCAGAAAATATTGTTTTTGACAATTTCCAACAGTTTACACAAAGTTTTATTGCAAATATTAAGTTTTACAAACTTTTGAAAAATATTGAATTTTCAATGCAAAAGTAAGCATTTCAAGCTAGTTTTTCAACGTTAAACACGGTAATTTCAAATTTGAATATGCTGTTTGAAATCATTAGAAAACCAATAAAATTATTGAAAATCGATATGGTATCGATCAGAAAATATTGTTTTTGACAATTTCCAACAGTTTACACAAAGTTTTATTGCAAATATTAAGTTTTACAAACTTTTGAAAATATTGAGTTTTCAATGCAAAAGTAAGCATTTCAAGCTAGTTTTTCAACGTTAAACACGGTAATTTCAAATTTGAATATGCTGTTTGAAATCATTAGAAAACCAATAAAATTATTGAAAATCGATATGGTATCGATCAGAAAATATTGTTTTTGACAATTTCCAACAGTTTACACAAAGTTTTATTGCAAATATTAAATTTTACAAACTTTTGAAAAATATTGAATTTTCAATGCAAAAGTAAGCATTTCAAGCTAGTTTTTCAACGTTAAACACGGTAATTTCAAATTTGAATATGCTGTTTGAAATCATTAGAAAACCAATAAAATTATTGAAAATCGATATGGTATCGATCAGAAAATATTGTTTTTGACAATTTCCAACAGTTTACACAAAGTTTTATTGCAAATATTAAGTTTTACAAACTTTTGAAAAATATTGAGTTTTCAATGCAAAAGTAAGCATTTCAAGCTAGTTTTTCAACGTTAAACACGGTAATTTCAAATTTGAATATGCTGTTTGAAATCATTAGAAAACCAATAAAATTATTGAAAATCGATCAGAAAATATTGTTTTTGACAATTTCCAACAGTTGACACAAAGTTTTATTGCAAATATTAAGTTTTACAAACTTTTGAAAAATATTGAGTTTTCAATGCAAAAGTAAGCATTTCAAGCTAGTTTTTCAACGTTAAACACGGTAATTTCAAATTTGAATATGCTGTTTGAAATCATTAGAAAACCAATAAAATTATTGAAAATCGATATGGTATCGATCAGAAAATATTGTTTTTGACAATTTCCAACAGTTTACACAAAGTTTTATTGCAAATATTAAGTTTTACAAACTTTTGAAAAATATTGAGTTTTCAATGCAAAAGTAAGCATTTCAAGCTAGTTTTTCAACGTTAAACACGGTAATTTCAAATTTGAATATGCTGTTTGAAATCATTAGAAAACCAATAAAATTATTGAAAATCGATATGGTATCGATCAGAAAATATTGTTTTACAATTTCCAACAGTTTACACAAAGTTTTATTGCAAATATTAAGTTTTACAAACTTTTGAAAAATATTGAATTTTCAATGCAAAAGTAAGCATTTCAAGCTAGTTTTTCAACGTTAAACACGGTAATTTCAAATTTGAATATGCTGTTTGAAATCATTAGAAAACCAATAAAATTATTGAAAATCGATATGGTATCGATCAGAAAATATTGTTTTTGACAATTTCCAACAGTTTACACAAAGTTTTATTGCAAATATTAAGTTTTACAAACTTTTGAAAAATATTGAATTTTCAATGCAAAAGTAAGCATTTCAAGCTAGTTTTTCAACGTTAAACACGGTAATTTCAAATTTGAATATGCTGTTTGAAATCATTAGAAAACCAATAAAATTATTGAAAATCGATATGGTATCGATCAGAAAATATTGTTTTTGACAATTTCCAACAGTTTACACAAAGTTTTATTGCAAATATTAAGTTTTACAAACTTTTGAAAAATATTGAATTTTCAATGCAAAAGTAAGCATTTCAAGCTAGTTTTTCAACGTTAAACACGGTAATTTCAAATTTGAATATGCTGTTTGAAATCATTAGAAAACCAATAAAATTATTGAAAATCGATATGGTATCGATCAGAAAATATTGTTTTTGACAATTTCCAACAGTTTACACAAAGTTTTATTGCAAATATTAAGTTTTACAAACTTTTGAAAAATATTGAATTTTCAATGCAAAAGTAAGCATTTCAAGCTAGTTTTTCAACGTTAAACACGGTAATTTCAAATTTGAATATGCTGTTTGAAATCATTAGAAAACCAATAAAATTATTGAAAATCGATATGGTATCGATCAGAAAATATTGTTTTTGACAATTTCCAACAGTTTACACAAAGTTTTATTGCAAATATTAAGTTTTACAAACTTTTGAAAAATATTGAGTTTTCAATGCAAAAGTAAGCATTTCAAGCTAGTTTTTCAACGTTAAACACGGTAATTTCAAATTTGAATATGCTGTTTGAAATCATTAGAAAACCAATAAAATTATTGAAAATCGATATGGTATCGATCAGAAAATATTGTTTTTGACAATTTCCAACAGTTGACACAAAGTTTTATTGCAAATATTAAGTTTTACAAACTTTTGAAAAATATTGAGTTTTCAATGCAAAAGTAAGCATTTCAAGCTAGTTTTTCAACGTTAAACACGGTAATTTCAAATTTGAATATGCTGTTTGAAATCATTAGAAAACCAATAAAATTATTGAAAATCGATATGGTATCGATCAGAAAATATTGTTTTTGACAATTTCCAACAGTTTACACAAAGTTTTATTGCAAATATTAAGTTTTACAAACTTTTGAAAAATATTGAATTTTCAATGCAAAAGTAAGCATTTCAAGCTAGTTTTTCAACGTTAAACACGGTAATTTCAAATTTGAATATGCTGTTTGAAATCATTAGAAAACCAATAAAATTATTGAAAATCGATATGGTATCGATCAGAAAATATTGTTTTTGACAATTTCCAACAGTTTACACAAAGTTTTATTGCAAATATTAAGTTTTACAAACTTTTGAAAATATTGAGTTTTCAATGCAAAAGTAAGCATTTCAAGCTAGTTTTTCAACGTTAAACACGGTAATTTCAAATTTGAATATGCTGTTTGAAATCATTAGAAAACCAATAAAATTATTGAAAATCGATATGGTATCGATCAGAAAATATTGTTTTTGACAATTTCCAACAGTTTACACAAAGTTTTATTGCAAATATTAAATTTTACAAACTTTTGAAAAATATTGAATTTTCAATGCAAAAGTAAGCATTTCAAGCTAGTTTTTCAACGTTAAACACGGTAATTTCAAATTTGAATATGCTGTTTGAAATCATTAGAAAACCAATAAAATTATTGAAAATCGATATGGTATCGATCAGAAAATATTGTTTTTGACAATTTCCAACAGTTTACACAAAGTTTTATTGCAAATATTAAGTTTTACAAACTTTTGAAAAATATTGAGTTTTCAATGCAAAAGTAAGCATTTCAAGCTAGTTTTTCAACGTTAAACACGGTAATTTCAAATTTGAATATGCTGTTTGAAATCATTAGAAAACCAATAAAATTATTGAAAATCGATCAGAAAATATTGTTTTTGACAATTTCCAACAGTTGACACAAAGTTTTATTGCAAATATTAAGTTTTACAAACTTTTGAAAAATATTGAGTTTTCAATGCAAAAGTAAGCATTTCAAGCTAGTTTTTCAACGTTAAACACGGTAATTTCAAATTTGAATATGCTGTTTGAAATCATTAGAAAACCAATAAAATTATTGAAAATCGATATGGTATCGATCAGAAAATATTGTTTTTGACAATTTCCAACAGTTTACACAAAGTTTTATTGCAAATATTAAGTTTTACAAACTTTTGAAAAATATTGAGTTTTCAATGCAAAAGTAAGCATTTCAAGCTAGTTTTTCAACGTTAAACACGGTAATTTCAAATTTGAATATGCTGTTTGAAATCATTAGAAAACCAATAAAATTATTGAAAATCGATATGGTATCGATCAGAAAATATTGTTTTTGACAATTTCCAACAGTTTACACAAAGTTTTATTGCAAATATTAAGTTTTACAAACTTTTGAAAAATATTGAATTTTCAATGCAAAAGTAAGCATTTCAAGCTAGTTTTTCAACGTTAAACACGGTAATTTCAAATTTGAATATGCTGTTTGAAATCATTAGAAAACCAATAAAATTATTGAAAATCGATATGGTATCGATCAGAAAATATTGTTTTTGACAATTTCCAACAGTTTACACAAAGTTTTATTGCAAATATTAAGTTTTACAAACTTTTGAAAAATATTGAATTTTCAATGCAAAAGTAAGCATTTCAAGCTAGTTTTTCAACGTTAAACACGGTAATTTCAAATTTGAATATGCTGTTTGAAATCATTAGAAAACCAATAAAATTATTGAAAATCGATATGGTATCGATCAGAAAATATTGTTTTTGACAATTTCCAACAGTTTACACAAAGTTTTATTGCAAATATTAAGTTTTACAAACTTTTGAAAAATATTGAGTTTTCAATGCAAAAGTAAGCATTTCAAGCTAGTTTTTCAACGTTAAACACGGTAATTTCAAATTTGAATATGCTGTTTGAAATCATTAGAAAACCAATAAAATTATTGAAAATCGATATGGTATCGATCAGAAAATATTGTTTTTGACAATTTCCAACAGTTTACACAAAGTTTTATTGCAAATATTAAGTTTTACAAACTTTTGAAAAATATTGAATTTTCAATGCAAAAGTAAGCATTTCAAGCTAGTTTTTCAACGTTAAACACGGTAATTTCAAATTTGAATATGCTGTTTGAAATCATTAGAAAACCAATAAAATTATTGAAAATCGATATGGTATCGATCAGAAAATATTGTTTTTGACAATTTCCAACAGTTTACACAAAGTTTTATTGCAAATATTAAGTTTTACAAACTTTTGAAAAATATTGAGTTTTCAATGCAAAAGTAAGCATTTCAAGCTAGTTTTTCAACGTTAAACACGGTAATTTCAAATTTGAATATGCTGTTTGAAATCATTAGAAAACCAATAAAATTATTGAAAATCGATATGGTATCGATCAGAAAATATTGTTTTTGACAATTTCCAACAGTTTACACAAAGTTTTATTGCAAATATTAAGTTTTACAAACTTTTGAAAAATATTGAATTTTCAATGCAAAAGTAAGCATTTCAAGCTAGTTTTTCAACGTTAAACACGGTAATTTCAAATTTGAATATGCTGTTTGAAATCATTAGAAAACCAATAAAATTATTGAAAATCGATATGGTATCGATCAGAAAATATTGTTTTTGACAATTTCCAACAGTTTACACAAAGTTTTATTGCAAATATTAAGTTTTACAAACTTTTGAAAAATATTGAGTTTTCAATGCAAAAGTAAGCATTTCAAGCTAGTTTTTCAACGTTAAACACGGTAATTTCAAATTTGAATATGCTGTTTGAAATCATTAGAAAACCAATAAAATTATTGAAAATCGATATGGTATCGATCAGAAAATATTGTTTTTGACAATTTCCAACAGTTTACACAAAGTTTTATTGCAAATATTAAGTTTTACAAACTTTTGAAAAATATTGAGTTTTCAATGCAAAAGTAAGCATTTCAAGCTAGTTTTTCAACGTTAAACACGGTAATTTCAAATTTGAATATGCTGTTTGAAATCATTAGAAAACCAATAAAATTATTGAAAATCGATATGGTATCGATCAGAAAATATTGTTTTTGACAATTTCCAACAGTTTACACAAAGTTTTATTGCAAATATTAAGTTTTACACACTTTTGAAAAATATTGAGTTTTCAATGCAAAAGTAAGCATTTCAAGCTAGTTTTTCAACGTTAAACACGGTAATTTCAAATTTGAATATGCTGTTTGAAATCATTAGAAAACCAATAAAATTATTGAAAATCGATATGGTATCGATCAGCAAATATTGTTTTTGACAATTTCCAACAGTTTACACAAAGTTTTATTGCAAATATTAAGTTTTACAAACTTTTGAAAAATATTGAGTTTTCAATGCAAAAGTAAGCATTTCAAGCTAGTTTTTCAACGTTAAACACGGTAATTTCAAATTTGAATATGCTGTTTGAAATCATTAGAAAACCAATAAAATTATTGAAAATCGATATGGTATCGATCAGAAAATATTGTTTTTGACAATTTCCAACAGTTTACACAAAGTTTTATTGCAAATATTAAGTTTTACAAACTTTTGAAAAATATTGAGTTTTCAATGCAAAAGTAAGCATTTCAAGCTAGTTTTTCAACGTTAAACACGGTAATTTCAAATTTGAATATGCTGTTTGAAATCATTAGAAAACCAATAAAATTATTGAAAATCGATATGGTATCGATCAGAAAATATTGTTTTTGACAATTTCCAACAGTTTACACAAAGTTTTATTGCAAATATTAAGTTTTACAAACTTTTGAAAAATATTGAATTTTCAATGCAAAAGTAAGCATTTCAAGCTAGTTTTTCAACGTTAAACACGGTAATTTCAAATTTGAATATGCTGTTTGAAATCATTAGAAAACCAATAAAATTATTGAAAATCGATATGGTATCGATCAGAAAATATTGTTTTTGACAATTTCCAACAGTTTACACAAAGTTTTATTGCAAATATTAAGTTTTACAAACTTTTGAAAAATATTGAATTTTCAATGCAAAAGTAAGCATTTCAAGCTAGTTTTTCAACGTTAAACACGGTAATTTCAAATTTGAATATGCTGTTTGAAATCATTAGAAAACCAATAAAATTATTGAAAATCGATATGGTATCGATCAGAAAATATTGTTTTTGACAATTTCCAACAGTTTACACAAAGTTTTATTGCAAATATTAAGTTTTACAAACTTTTGAAAAATATTGAGTTTTCAATGCAAAAGTAAGCATTTCAAGCTAGTTTTTCAACGTTAAACACGGTAATTTCAAATTTGAATATGCTGTTTGAAATCATTAGAAAACCAATAAAATTATTGAAAATCGATATGGTATCGATCAGAAAATATTGTTTTTGACAATTTCCAACAGTTTACACAAAGTTTTATTGCAAATATTAAGTTTTACAAACTTTTGAAAAATATTGAGTTTTCAATGCAAAAGTAAGCATTTCAAGCTAGTTTTTCAACGTTAAACACGGTAATTTCAAATTTGAATATGCTGTTTGAAATCATTAGAAAACCAATAAAATTATTGAAAATCGATATGGTATCGATCAGAAAATATTGTTTTTGACAATTTCCAACAGTTTACACAAAGTTTTATTGCAAATATTAAGTTTTACAAACTTTTGAAAAATATTGAATTTTCAATGCAAAAGTAAGCATTTCAAGCTAGTTTTTCAACGTTAAACACGGTAATTTCAAATTTGAATATGCTGTTTGAAATCATTAGAAAACCAATAAAATTATTGAAAATCGATATGGTATCGATCAGAAAATATTGTTTTTGACAATTTCCAACAGTTTACACAAAGTTTTATTGCAAATATTAAGTTTTACAAACTTTTGAAAAATATTGAGTTTTCAATGCAAAAGTAAGCATTTCAAGCTAGTTTTTCAACGTTAAACACGGTAATTTCAAATTTGAATATGCTGTTTGAAATCATTAGAAAACCAATAAAATTATTGAAAATCGATATGGTATCGATCAGAAAATATTGTTTTTGACAATTTCCAACAGTTTACACAAAGTTTTATTGCAAATATTAAGTTTTACAAACTTTTGAAAAATATTGAGTTTTCAATGCAAAAGTAAGCATTTCAAGCTAGTTTTTCAACGTTAAACACGGTAATTTCAAATTTGAATATGCTGTTTGAAATCATTAGAAAACCAATAAAATTATTGAAAATCGATATGGTATCGATCAGAAAATATTGTTTTTGACAATTTCCAACAGTTTACACAAAGTTTTATTGCAAATATTAAGTTTTACAAACTTTTGAAAAATATTGAGTTTTCAATGCAAAAGTAAGCATTTCAAGCTAGTTTTTCAACGTTAAACACGGTAATTTCAAATTTGAATATGCTGTTTGAAATCATTAGAAAACCAATAAAATTATTGAAAATCGATATGGTATCGATCAGAAAATATTGTTTTTGACAATTTCCAACAGTTTACACAAAGTTTTATTGCAAATATTAAGTTTTACAAACTTTTGAAAAATATTGAGTTTTCAATGCAAAAGTAAGCATTTCAAGCTAGTTTTTCAACGTTAAACACGGTAATTTCAAATTTGAATATGCTGTTTGAAATCATTAGAAAACCAATAAAATTATTGAAAATCGATATGGTATCGATCAGAAAATATTGTTTTTGACAATTTCCAACAGTTTACACAAAGTTTTATTGCAAATATTAAGTTTTACAAACTTTTGAAAAATATTGAGTTTTCAATGCAAAAGTAAGCATTTCAAGCTAGTTTTTCAACGTTAAACACGGTAATTTCAAATTTGAATATGCTGTTTGAAATCATTAGAAAACCAATAAAATTATTGAAAATCGATATGGTATCGATCAGAAAATATTGTTTTTGACAATTTCCAACAGTTTACACAAAGTTTTATTGCAAATATTAAGTTTTACAAACTTTTGAAAAATATTGAGTTTTCAATGCAAAAGTAAGCATTTCAAGCTAGTTTTTCAACGTTAAACACGGTAATTTCAAATTTGAATATGCTGTTTGAAATCATTAGAAAACCAATAAAATTATTGAAAATCGATATGGTATCGATCAGAAAATATTGTTTTTGACAATTTCCAACAGTTTACACAAAGTTTTATTGCAAATATTAAGTTTTACAAACTTTTGAAAAATATTGAGTTTTCAATGCAAAAGTAAGCATTTCAAGCTAGTTTTTCAACGTTAAACACGGTAATTTCAAATTTGAATATGCTGTTTGAAATCATTAGAAAACCAATAAAATTATTGAAAATCGATATGGTATCGATCAGAAAATATTGTTTTTGACAATTTCCAACAGTTTACACAAAGTTTTATTGCAAATATTAAGTTTTACAAACTTTTGAAAAATATTGAGTTTTCAATGCAAAAGTAAGCATTTCAAGCTAGTTTTTCAACGTTAAACACGGTAATTTCAAATTTGAATATGCTGTTTGAAATCATTAGAAAACCAATAAAATTATTGAAAATCGATATGGTATCGATCAGAAAATATTGTTTTTGACAATTTCCAACAGTTTACACAAAGTTTTATTGCAAATATTAAGTTTTACAAACTTTTGAAAAATATTGAGTTTTCAATGCAAAAGTAAGCATTTCAAGCTAGTTTTTCAACGTTAAACACGGTAATTTCAAATTTGAATATGCTGTTTGAAATCATTAGAAAACCAATAAAATTATTGAAAATCGATATGGTATCGATCAGAAAATATTGTTTTTGACAATTTCCAACAGTTTACACAAAGTTTTATTGCAAATATTAAGTTTTACAAACTTTTGAAAAATATTGAGTTTTCAATGCAAAAGTAAGCATTTCAAGCTAGTTTTTCAACGTTAAACACGGTAATTTCAAATTTGAATATGCTGTTTGAAATCATTAGAAAACCAATAAAATTATTGAAAATCGATATGGTATCGATCAGAAAATATTGTTTTTGACAATTTCCAACAGTTTACACAAAGTTTTATTGCAAATATTAAGTTTTACAAACTTTTGAAAAATATTGAATTTTCAATGCAAAAGTAAGCATTTCAAGCTAGTTTTTCAACGTTAAACACGGTAATTTCAAATTTGAATATGCTGTTTGAAATCATTAGAAAACCAATAAAATTATTGAAAATCGATATGGTATCGATCAGAAAATATTGTTTTTGACAATTTCCAACAGTTTACACAAAGTTTTATTGCAAATATTAAGTTTTACAAACTTTTGAAAAATATTGAGTTTTCAATGCAAAAGTAAGCATTTCAAGCTAGTTTTTCAACGTTAAACACGGTAATTTCAAATTTGAATATGCTGTTTGAAATCATTAGAAAACCAATAAAATTATTGAAAATCGATATGGTATCGATCAGAAAATATTGTTTTTGACAATTTCCAACAGTTTACACAAAGTTTTATTGCAAATATTAAGTTTTACAAACTTTTGAAAAATATTGAGTTTTCAATGCAAAAGTAAGCATTTCAAGCTAGTTTTTCAACGTTAAACACGGTAATTTCAAATTTGAATATGCTGTTTGAAATCATTAGAAAACCAATAAAATTATTGAAAATCGATATGGTATCGATCAGAAAATATTGTTTTTGACAATTTCCAACAGTTGACACAAAGTTTTATTGCAAATATTAAGTTTTACAAACTTTTGAAAAATATTGAGTTTTCAATGCAAAAGTAAGCATTTCAAGCTAGTTTTTCAACGTTAAACACGGTAATTTCAAATTTGAATATGCTGTTTGAAATCATTAGAAAACCAATAAAATTATTGAAAATCGATATGGTATCGATCAGAAAATATTGTTTTTGACAATTTCCAACAGTTTACACAAAGTTTTATTGCAAATATTAAGTTTTACAAACTTTTGAAAAATATTGAATTTTCAATGCAAAAGTAAGCATTTCAAGCTAGTTTTTCAACGTTAAACACGGTAATTTCAAATTTGAATATGCTGTTTGAAATCATTAGAAAACCAATAAAATTATTGAAAATCGATATGGTATCGATCAGAAAATATTGTTTTTGACAATTTCCAACAGTTTACACAAAGTTTTATTGCAAATATTAAGTTTTACAAACTTTTGAAAAATATTGAGTTTTCAATGCAAAAGTAAGCATTTCAAGCTAGTTTTTCAACGTTAAACACGGTAATTTCAAATTTGAATATGCTGTTTGAAATCATTAGAAAACCAATAAAATTATTGAAAATCGATATGGTATCGATCAGAAAATATTGTTTTTGACAATTTCCAACAGTTTACACAAAGTTTTATTGCAAATATTAAGTTTTACAAACTTTTGAAAAATATTGAATTTTCAATGCAAAAGTAAGCATTTCAAGCTAGTTTTTCAACGTTAAACACGGTAATTTCAAATTTGAATATGCTGTTTGAAATCATTAGAAAACCAATAAAATTATTGAAAATCGATATGGTATCGATCAGAAAATATTGTTTTTGACAATTTCCAACAGTTTACACAAAGTTTTATTGCAAATATTAAGTTTTACAAACTTTTGAAAAATATTGAGTTTTCAATGCAAAAGTAAGCATTTCAAGCTAGTTTTTCAACGTTAAACACGGTAATTTCAAATTTGAATATGCTGTTTGAAATCATTAGAAAACCAATAAAATTATTGAAAATCGATATGGTATCGATCAGAAAATATTGTTTTTGACAATTTCCAACAGTTTACACAAAGTTTTATTGCAAATATTAAGTTTTACAAACTTTTGAAAAATATTGAGTTTTCAATGCAAAAGTAAGCATTTCAAGCTAGTTTTTCAACGTTAAACACGGTAATTTCAAATTTGAATATGCTGTTTGAAATCATTAGAAAACCAATAAAATTATTGAAAATCGATATGGTATCGATCAGAAAATATTGTTTTTGACAATTTCCAACAGTTTACACAAAGTTTTATTGCAAATATTAAGTTTTACAAACTTTTGAAAAATATTGAGTTTTCAATGCAAAAGTAAGCATTTCAAGCTAGTTTTTCAACGTTAAACACGGTAATTTCAAATTTGAATATGCTGTTTGAAATCATTAGAAAACCAATAAAATTATTGAAAATCGATATGGTATCGATCAGAAAATATTGTTTTTGACAATTTCCAACAGTTTACACAAAGTTTTATTGCAAATATTAAGTTTTACAAACTTTTGAAAAATATTGAGTTTTCAATGCAAAAGTAAGCATTTCAAGCTAGTTTTTCAACGTTAAACACGGTAATTTCAAATTTGAATATGCTGTTTGAAATCATTAGAAAACCAATAAAATTATTGAAAATCGATATGGTATCGATCAGAAAATATTGTTTTTGACAATTTCCAACAGTTTACACAAAGTTTTATTGCAAATATTAAGTTTTACAAACTTTTGAAAAATATTGAATTTTCAATGCAAAAGTAAGCATTTCAAGCTAGTTTTTCAACGTTAAACACGGTAATTTCAAATTTGAATATGCTGTTTGAAATCATTAGAAAACCAATAAAATTATTGAAAATCGATATGGTATCGATCAGAAAATATTGTTTTTGACAATTTCCAACAGTTTACACAAAGTTTTATTGCAAATATTAAGTTTTACAAACTTTTGAAAAATATTGAGTTTTCAATGCAAAAGTAAGCATTTCAAGCTAGTTTTTCAACGTTAAACACGGTAATTTCAAATTTGAATATGCTGTTTGAAATCATTAGAAAACCAATAAAATTATTGAAAATCGATATGGTATCGATCAGAAAATATTGTTTTTGACAATTTCCAACAGTTTACACAAAGTTTTATTGCAAATATTAAGTTTTACAAACTTTTGAAAAATATTGAGTTTTCAATGCAAAAGTAAGCATTTCAAGCTAGTTTTTCAACGTTAAACACGGTAATTTCAAATTTGAATATGCTGTTTGAAATCATTAGAAAACCAATAAAATTATTGAAAATCGATATGGTATCGATCAGAAAATATTGTTTTTGACAATTTCCAACAGTTTACACAAAGTTTTATTGCAAATATTAAGTTTTACAAACTTTTGAAAAATATTGAGTTTTCAATGCAAAAGTAAGCATTTCAAGCTAGTTTTTCAACGTTAAACACGGTAATTTCAAATTTGAATATGCTGTTTGAAATCATTAGAAAACCAATAAAATTATTGAAAATCGATATGGTATCGATCAGAAAATATTGTTTTTGACAATTTCCAACAGTTTACACAAAGTTTTATTGCAAATATTAAGTTTTACAAACTTTTGAAAAATATTGAGTTTTCAATGCAAAAGTAAGCATTTCAAGCTAGTTTTTCAACGTTAAACACGGTAATTTCAAATTTGAATATGCTGTTTGAAATCATTAGAAAACCAATAAAATTATTGAAAATCGATATGGTATCGATCAGAAAATATTGTTTTTGACAATTTCCAACAGTTTACACAAAGTTTTATTGCAAATATTAAGTTTTACAAACTTTTGAAAAATATTGAGTTTTCAATGCAAAAGTAAGCATTTCAAGCTAGTTTTTCAACGTTAAACACGGTAATTTCAAATTTGAATATGCTGTTTGAAATCATTAGAAAACCAATAAAATTATTGAAAATCGATATGGTATCGATCAGAAAATATTGTTTTTGACAATTTCCAACAGTTTACACAAAGTTTTATTGCAAATATTAAGTTTTACAAACTTTTGAAAAATATTGAGTTTTCAATGCAAAAGTAAGCATTTCAAGCTAGTTTTTCAACGTTAAACACGGTAATTTCAAATTTGAATATGCTGTTTGAAATCATTAGAAAACCAATAAAATTATTGAAAATCGATATGGTATCGATCAGAAAATATTGTTTTTGACAATTTCCAACAGTTTACACAAAGTTTTATTGCAAATATTAAGTTTTACAAACTTTTGAAAAATATTGAGTTTTCAATGCAAAAGTAAGCATTTCAAGCTAGTTTTTCAACGTTAAACACGGTAATTTCAAATTTGAATATGCTGTTTGAAATCATTAGAAAACCAATAAAATTATTGAAAATCGATATGGTATCGATCAGAAAATATTGTTTTTGACAATTTCCAACAGTTTACACAAAGTTTTATTGCAAATATTAAGTTTTACAAACTTTTGAAAAATATTGAGTTTTCAATGCAAAAGTAAGCATTTCAAGCTAGTTTTTCAACGTTAAACACGGTAATTTCAAATTTGAATATGCTGTTTGAAATCATTAGAAAACCAATAAAATTATTGAAAATCGATATGGTATCGATCAGAAAATATTGTTTTTGACAATTTCCAACAGTTTACACAAAGTTTTATTGCAAATATTAAGTTTTACAAACTTTTGAAAAATATTGAGTTTTCAATGCAAAAGTAAGCATTTCAAGCTAGTTTTTCAACGTTAAACACGGTAATTTCAAATTTGAATATGCTGTTTGAAATCATTAGAAAACCAATAAAATTATTGAAAATCGATATGGTATCGATCAGAAAATATTGTTTTTGACAATTTCCAACAGTTTACACAAAGTTTTATTGCAAATATTAAGTTTTACAAACTTTTGAAAAATATTGAGTTTTCAATGCAAAAGTAAGCATTTCAAGCTAGTTTTTCAACGTTAAACACGGTAATTTCAAATTTGAATATGCTGTTTGAAATCATTAGAAAACCAATAAAATTATTGAAAATCGATATGGTATCGATCAGAAAATATTGTTTTTGACAATTTCCAACAGTTTACACAAAGTTTTATTGCAAATATTAAGTTTTACAAACTTTTGAAAAATATTGAGTTTTCAATGCAAAAGTAAGCATTTCAAGCTAGTTTTTCAACGTTAAACACGGTAATTTCAAATTTGAATATGCTGTTTGAAATCATTAGAAAACCAATAAAATTATTGAAAATCGATATGGTATCGATCAGAAAATATTGTTTTTGACAATTTCCAACAGTTTACACAAAGTTTTATTGCAAATATTAAGTTTTACAAACTTTTGAAAAATATTGAGTTTTCAATGCAAAAGTAAGCATTTCAAGCTAGTTTTTCAACGTTAAACACGGTAATTTCAAATTTGAATATGCTGTTTGAAATCATTAGAAAACCAATAAAATTATTGAAAATCGATATGGTATCGATCAGAAAATATTGTTTTTGACAATTTCCAACAGTTTACACAAAGTTTTATTGCAAATATTAAGTTTTACAAACTTTTGAAAAATATTGAGTTTTCAATGCAAAAGTAAGCATTTCAAGCTAGTTTTTCAACGTTAAACACGGTAATTTCAAATTTGAATATGCTGTTTGAAATCATTAGAAAACCAATAAAATTATTGAAAATCGATATGGTATCGATCAGAAAATATTGTTTTTGACAATTTCCAACAGTTTACACAAAGTTTTATTGCAAATATTAAGTTTTACAAACTTTTGAAAAATATTGAGTTTTCAATGCAAAAGTAAGCATTTCAAGCTAGTTTTTCAACGTTAAACACGGTAATTTCAAATTTGAATATGCTGTTTGAAATCATTAGAAAACCAATAAAATTATTGAAAATCGATATGGTATCGATCAGAAAATATTGTTTTTGACAATTTCCAACAGTTTACACAAAGTTTTATTGCAAATATTAAGTTTTACAAACTTTTGAAAAATATTGAGTTTTCAATGCAAAAGTAAGCATTTCAAGCTAGTTTTTCAACGTTAAACACGGTAATTTCAAATTTGAATATGCTGTTTGAAATCATTAGAAAACCAATAAAATTATTGAAAATCGATATGGTATCGATCAGAAAATATTGTTTTTGACAATTTCCAACAGTTTACACAAAGTTTTATTGCAAATATTAAGTTTTACAAACTTTTGAAAAATATTGAGTTTTCAATGCAAAAGTAAGCATTTCAAGCTAGTTTTTCAACGTTAAACACGGTAATTTCAAATTTGAATATGCTGTTTGAAATCATTAGAAAACCAATAAAATTATTGAAAATCGATATGGTATCGATCAGAAAATATTGTTTTTGACAATTTCCAACAGTTTACACAAAGTTTTATTGCAAATATTAAGTTTTACAAACTTTTGAAAAATATTGAGTTTTCAATGCAAAAGTAAGCATTTCAAGCTAGTTTTTCAACGTTAAACACGGTAATTTCAAATTTGAATATGCTGTTTGAAATCATTAGAAAACCAATAAAATTATTGAAAATCGATATGGTATCGATCAGAAAATATTGTTTTTGACAATTTCCAACAGTTTACACAAAGTTTTATTGCAAATATTAAGTTTTACAAACTTTTGAAAAATATTGAGTTTTCAATGCAAAAGTAAGCATTTCAAGCTAGTTTTTCAACGTTAAACACGGTAATTTCAAATTTGAATATGCTGTTTGAAATCATTAGAAAACCAATAAAATTATTGAAAATCGATATGGTATCGATCAGAAAATATTGTTTTTGACAATTTCCAACAGTTTACACAAAGTTTTATTGCAAATATTAAGTTTTACAAACTTTTGAAAAATATTGAGTTTTCAATGCAAAAGTAAGCATTTCAAGCTAGTTTTTCAACGTTAAACACGGTAATTTCAAATTTGAATATGCTGTTTGAAATCATTAGAAAACCAATAAAATTATTGAAAATCGATATGGTATCGATCAGAAAATATTGTTTTTGACAATTTCCAACAGTTTACACAAAGTTTTATTGCAAATATTAAGTTTTACAAACTTTTGAAAAATATTGAGTTTTCAATGCAAAAGTAAGCATTTCAAGCTAGTTTTTCAACGTTAAACACGGTAATTTCAAATTTGAATATGCTGTTTGAAATCATTAGAAAACCAATAAAATTATTGAAAATCGATATGGTATCGATCAGAAAATATTGTTTTTGACAATTTCCAACAGTTTACACAAAGTTTTATTGCAAATATTAAGTTTTACAAACTTTTGAAAAATATTGAATTTTCAATGCAAAAGTAAGCATTTCAAGCTAGTTTTTCAACGTTAAACACGGTAATTTCAAATTTGAATATGCTGTTTGAAATCATTAGAAAACCAATAAAATTATTGAAAATCGATATGGTATCGATCAGAAAATATTGTTTTTGACAATTTCCAACAGTTTACACAAAGTTTTATTGCAAATATTAAGTTTTACAAACTTTTGAAAAATATTGAATTTTCAATGCAAAAGTAAGCATTTCAAGCTAGTTTTTCAACGTTAAACACGGTAATTTCAAATTTGAATATGCTGTTTGAAATCATTAGAAAACCAATAAAATTATTGAAAATCGATATGGTATCGATCAGAAAATATTGTTTTTGACAATTTCCAACAGTTTACACAAAGTTTTATTGCAAATATTAAGTTTTACAAACTTTTGAAAAATATTGAATTTTCAATGCAAAAGTAAGCATTTCAAGCTAGTTTTTCAACGTTAAACACGGTAATTTCAAATTTGAATATGCTGTTTGAAATCATTAGAAAACCAATAAAATTATTGAAAATCGATATGGTATCGATCAGAAAATATTGTTTTTGACAATTTCCAACAGTTTACACAAAGTTTTATTGCAAATATTAAGTTTTACAAACTTTTGAAAAATATTGAGTTTTCAATGCAAAAGTAAGCATTTCAAGCTAGTTTTTCAACGTTAAACACGGTAATTTCAAATTTGAATATGCTGTTTGAAATCATTAGAAAACCAATAAAATTATTGAAAATCGATATGGTATCGATCAGAAAATATTGTTTTTGACAATTTCCAACAGTTTACACAAAGTTTTATTGCAAATATTAAGTTTTACAAACTTTTGAAAAATATTGAGTTTTCAATGCAAAAGTAAGCATTTCAAGCTAGTTTTTCAACGTTAAACACGGTAATTTCAAATTTGAATATGCTGTTTGAAATCATTAGAAAACCAATAAAATTATTGAAAATCGATATGGTATCGATCAGAAAATATTGTTTTTGACAATTTCCAACAGTTTACACAAAGTTTTATTGCAAATATTAAGTTTTACAAACTTTTGAAAAATATTGAGTTTTCAATGCAAAAGTAAGCATTTCAAGCTAGTTTTTCAACGTTAAACACGGTAATTTCAAATTTGAATATGCTGTTTGAAATCATTAGAAAACCAATAAAATTATTGAAAATCGATATGGTATCGATCAGAAAATATTGTTTTTGACAATTTCCAACAGTTTACACAAAGTTTTATTGCAAATATTAAGTTTTACAAACTTTTGAAAAATATTGAGTTTTCAATGCAAAAGTAAGCATTTCAAGCTAGTTTTTCAACGTTAAACACGGTAATTTCAAATTTGAATATGCTGTTTGAAATCATTAGAAAACCAATAAAATTATTGAAAATCGATATGGTATCGATCAGAAAATATTGTTTTTGACAATTTCCAACAGTTTACACAAAGTTTTATTGCAAATATTAAGTTTTACAAACTTTTGAAAAATATTGAATTTTCAATGCAAAAGTAAGCATTTCAAGCTAGTTTTTCAACGTTAAACACGGTAATTTCAAATTTGAATATGCTGTTTGAAATCATTAGAAAACCAATAAAATTATTGAAAATCGATATGGTATCGATCAGAAAATATTGTTTTTGACAATTTCCAACAGTTTACACAAAGTTTTATTGCAAATATTAAGTTTTACAAACTTTTGAAAAATATTGAGTTTTCAATGCAAAAGTAAGCATTTCAAGCTAGTTTTTCAACGTTAAACACGGTAATTTCAAATTTGAATATGCTGTTTGAAATCATTAGAAAACCAATAAAATTATTGAAAATCGATATGGTATCGATCAGAAAATATTGTTTTTGACAATTTCCAACAGTTTACACAAAGTTTTATTGCAAATATTAAGTTTTACAAACTTTTGAAAAATATTGAGTTTTCAATGCAAAAGTAAGCATTTCAAGCTAGTTTTTCAACGTTAAACACGGTAATTTCAAATTTGAATATGCTGTTTGAAATCATTAGAAAACCAATAAAATTATTGAAAATCGATATGGTATCGATCAGAAAATATTGTTTTTGACAATTTCCAACAGTTTACACAAAGTTTTATTGCAAATATTAAGTTTTACAAACTTTTGAAAAATATTGAGTTTTCAATGCAAAAGTAAGCATTTCAAGCTAGTTTTTCAACGTTAAACACGGTAATTTCAAATTTGAATATGCTGTTTGAAATCATTAGAAAACCAATAAAATTATTGAAAATCGATATGGTATCGATCAGAAAATATTGTTTTTGACAATTTCCAACAGTTTACACAAAGTTTTATTGCAAATATTAAGTTTTACAAACTTTTGAAAAATATTGAGTTTTCAATGCAAAAGTAAGCATTTCAAGCTAGTTTTTCAACGTTAAACACGGTAATTTCAAATTTGAATATGCTGTTTGAAATCATTAGAAAACCAATAAAATTATTGAAAATCGATATGGTATCGATCAGAAAATATTGTTTTTGACAATTTCCAACAGTTTACACAAAGTTTTATTGCAAATATTAAGTTTTACAAACTTTTGAAAAATATTGAATTTTCAATGCAAAAGTAAGCATTTCAAGCTAGTTTTTCAACGTTAAACACGGTAATTTCAAATTTGAATATGCTGTTTGAAATCATTAGAAAACCAATAAAATTATTGAAAATCGATATGGTATCGATCAGAAAATATTGTTTTTGACAATTTCCAACAGTTTACACAAAGTTTTATTGCAAATATTAAGTTTTACAAACTTTTGAAAAATATTGAGTTTTCAATGCAAAAGTAAGCATTTCAAGCTAGTTTTTCAACGTTAAACACGGTAATTTCAAATTTGAATATGCTGTTTGAAATCATTAGAAAACCAATAAAATTATTGAAAATCGATATGGTATCGATCAGAAAATATTGTTTTTGACAATTTCCAACAGTTTACACAAAGTTTTATTGCAAATATTAAGTTTTACAAACTTTTGAAAAATATTGAGTTTTCAATGCAAAAGTAAGCATTTCAAGCTAGTTTTTCAACGTTAAACACGGTAATTTCAAATTTGAATATGCTGTTTGAAATCATTAGAAAACCAATAAAATTATTGAAAATCGATATGGTATCGATCAGAAAATATTGTTTTTGACAATTTCCAACAGTTTACACAAAGTTTTATTGCAAATATTAAGTTTTACAAACTTTTGAAAAATATTGAATTTTCAATGCAAAAGTAAGCATTTCAAGCTAGTTTTTCAACGTTAAACACGGTAATTTCAAATTTGAATATGCTGTTTGAAATCATTAGAAAACCAATAAAATTATTGAAAATCGATATGGTATCGATCAGAAAATATTGTTTTTGACAATTTCCAACAGTTTACACAAAGTTTTATTGCAAATATTAAGTTTTACAAACTTTTGAAAAATATTGAGTTTTCAATGCAAAAGTAAGCATTTCAAGCTAGTTTTTCAACGTTAAACACGGTAATTTCAAATTTGAATATGCTGTTTGAAATCATTAGAAAACCAATAAAATTATTGAAAATCGATATGGTATCGATCAGAAAATATTGTTTTTGACAATTTCCAACAGTTTACACAAAGTTTTATTGCAAATATTAAGTTTTACAAACTTTTGAAAAATATTGAATTTTCAATGCAAAAGTAAGCATTTCAAGCTAGTTTTTCAACGTTAAACACGGTAATTTCAAATTTGAATATGCTGTTTGAAATCATTAGAAAACCAATAAAATTATTGAAAATCGATATGGTATCGATCAGAAAATATTGTTTTTGACAATTTCCAACAGTTTACACAAAGTTTTATTGCAAATATTAAGTTTTACAAACTTTTGAAAAATATTGAATTTTCAATGCAAAAGTAAGCATTTCAAGCTAGTTTTTCAACGTTAAACACGGTAATTTCAAATTTGAATATGCTGTTTGAAATCATTAGAAAACCAATAAAATTATTGAAAATCGATATGGTATCGATCAGAAAATATTGTTTTTGACAATTTCCAACAGTTTACACAAAGTTTTATTGCAAATATTAAGTTTTACAAACTTTTGAAAAATATTGAGTTTTCAATGCAAAAGTAAGCATTTCAAGCTAGTTTTTCAACGTTAAACACGGTAATTTCAAATTTGAATATGCTGTTTGAAATCATTAGAAAACCAATAAAATTATTGAAAATCGATATGGTATCGATCAGAAAATATTGTTTTTGACAATTTCCAACAGTTGACACAAAGTTTTATTGCAAATATTAAGTTTTACAAACTTTTGAAAAATATTGAGTTTTCAATGCAAAAGTAAGCATTTCAAGCTAGTTTTTCAACGTTAAACACGGTAATTTCAAATTTGAATATGCTGTTTGAAATCATTAGAAAACCAATAAAATTATTGAAAATCGATATGGTATCGATCAGAAAATATTGTTTTTGACAATTTCCAACAGTTTACACAAAGTTTTATTGCAAATATTAAGTTTTACAAACTTTTGAAAAATATTGAATTTTCAATGCAAAAGTAAGCATTTCAAGCTAGTTTTTCAACGTTAAACACGGTAATTTCAAATTTGAATATGCTGTTTGAAATCATTAGAAAACCAATAAAATTATTGAAAATCGATATGGTATCGATCAGAAAATATTGTTTTTGACAATTTCCAACAGTTTACACAAAGTTTTATTGCAAATATTAAGTTTTACAAACTTTTGAAAAATATTGAGTTTTCAATGCAAAAGTAAGCATTTCAAGCTAGTTTTTCAACGTTAAACACGGTAATTTCAAATTTGAATATGCTGTTTGAAATCATTAGAAAACCAATAAAATTATTGAAAATCGATATGGTATCGATCAGAAAATATTGTTTTTGACAATTTCCAACAGTTTACACAAAGTTTTATTGCAAATATTAAGTTTTACAAACTTTTGAAAAATATTGAATTTTCAATGCAAAAGTAAGCATTTCAAGCTAGTTTTTCAACGTTAAACACGGTAATTTCAAATTTGAATATGCTGTTTGAAATCATTAGAAAACCAATAAAATTATTGAAAATCGATATGGTATCGATCAGAAAATATTGTTTTTGACAATTTCCAACAGTTTACACAAAGTTTTATTGCAAATATTAAGTTTTACAAACTTTTGAAAAATATTGAATTTTCAATGCAAAAGTAAGCATTTCAAGCTAGTTTTTCAACGTTAAACACGGTAATTTCAAATTTGAATATGCTGTTTGAAATCATTAGAAAACCAATAAAATTATTGAAAATCGATATGGTATCGATCAGAAAATATTGTTTTTGACAATTTCCAACAGTTTACACAAAGTTTTATTGCAAATATTAAGTTTTACAAACTTTTGAAAAATATTGAGTTTTCAATGCAAAAGTAAGCATTTCAAGCTAGTTTTTCAACGTTAAACACGGTAATTTCAAATTTGAATATGCTGTTTGAAATCATTAGAAAACCAATAAAATTATTGAAAATCGATATGGTATCGATCAGAAAATATTGTTTTTGACAATTTCCAACAGTTTACACAAAGTTTTATTGCAAATATTAAGTTTTACAAACTTTTGAAAAATATTGAGTTTTCAATGCAAAAGTAAGCATTTCAAGCTAGTTTTTCAACGTTAAACACGGTAATTTCAAATTTGAATATGCTGTTTGAAATCATTAGAAAACCAATAAAATTATTGAAAATCGATATGGTATCGATCAGAAAATATTGTTTTTGACAATTTCCAACAGTTTACACAAAGTTTTATTGCAAATATTAAGTTTTACAAACTTTTGAAAAATATTGAATTTTCAATGCAAAAGTAAGCATTTCAAGCTAGTTTTTCAACGTTAAACACGGTAATTTCAAATTTGAATATGCTGTTTGAAATCATTAGAAAACCAATAAAATTATTGAAAATCGATATGGTATCGATCAGAAAATATTGTTTTTGACAATTTCCAACAGTTTACACAAAGTTTTATTGCAAATATTAAGTTTTACAAACTTTTGAAAAATATTGAGTTTTCAATGCAAAAGTAAGCATTTCAAGCTAGTTTTTCAACGTTAAACACGGTAATTTCAAATTTGAATATGCTGTTTGAAATCATTAGAAAACCAATAAAATTATTGAAAATCGATATGGTATCGATCAGAAAATATTGTTTTTGACAATTTCCAACAGTTTACACAAAGTTTTATTGCAAATATTAAGTTTTACAAACTTTTGAAAAATATTGAATTTTCAATGCAAAAGTAAGCATTTCAAGCTAGTTTTTCAACGTTAAACACGGTAATTTCAAATTTGAATATGCTGTTTGAAATCATTAGAAAACCAATAAAATTATTGAAAATCGATATGGTATCGATCAGAAAATATTGTTTTTGACAATTTCCAACAGTTTACACAAAGTTTTATTGCAAATATTAAGTTTTACAAACTTTTGAAAAATATTGAGTTTTCAATGCAAAAGTAAGCATTTCAAGCTAGTTTTTCAACGTTAAACACGGTAATTTCAAATTTGAATATGCTGTTTGAAATCATTAGAAAACCAATAAAATTATTGAAAATCGATATGGTATCGATCAGAAAATATTGTTTTTGACAATTTCCAACAGTTTACACAAAGTTTTATTGCAAATATTAAGTTTTACAAACTTTTGAAAAATATTGAGTTTTCAATGCAAAAGTAAGCATTTCAAGCTAGTTTTTCAACGTTAAACACGGTAATTTCAAATTTGAATATGCTGTTTGAAATCATTAGAAAACCAATAAAATTATTGAAAATCGATATGGTATCGATCAGAAAATATTGTTTTTGACAATTTCCAACAGTTTACACAAAGTTTTATTGCAAATATTAAGTTTTACACACTTTTGAAAAATATTGAGTTTTCAATGCAAAAGTAAGCATTTCAAGCTAGTTTTTCAACGTTAAACACGGTAATTTCAAATTTGAATATGCTGTTTGAAATCATTAGAAAACCAATAAAATTATTGAAAATCGATATGGTATCGATCAGCAAATATTGTTTTTGACAATTTCCAACAGTTTACACAAAGTTTTATTGCAAATATTAAGTTTTACAAACTTTTGAAAAATATTGAGTTTTCAATGCAAAAGTAAGCATTTCAAGCTAGTTTTTCAACGTTAAACACGGTAATTTCAAATTTGAATATGCTGTTTGAAATCATTAGAAAACCAATAAAATTATTGAAAATCGATATGGTATCGATCAGAAAATATTGTTTTTGACAATTTCCAACAGTTTACACAAAGTTTTATTGCAAATATTAAGTTTTACAAACTTTTGAAAAATATTGAGTTTTCAATGCAAAAGTAAGCATTTCAAGCTAGTTTTTCAACGTTAAACACGGTAATTTCAAATTTGAATATGCTGTTTGAAATCATTAGAAAACCAATAAAATTATTGAAAATCGATATGGTATCGATCAGAAAATATTGTTTTTGACAATTTCCAACAGTTTACACAAAGTTTTATTGCAAATATTAAGTTTTACAAACTTTTGAAAAATATTGAATTTTCAATGCAAAAGTAAGCATTTCAAGCTAGTTTTTCAACGTTAAACACGGTAATTTCAAATTTGAATATGCTGTTTGAAATCATTAGAAAACCAATAAAATTATTGAAAATCGATATGGTATCGATCAGAAAATATTGTTTTTGACAATTTCCAACAGTTTACACAAAGTTTTATTGCAAATATTAAGTTTTACAAACTTTTGAAAAATATTGCGTTTTCAATGCAAAAGTAAGCATTTCAAGCTAGTTTTTCAACGTTAAACACGGTAATTTCAAATTTGAATATGCTGTTTGAAATCATTAGAAAACCAATAAAATTATTGAAAATCGATATGGTATCGATCAGAAAATATTGTTTTTGACAATTTCCAACAGTTTACACAAAGTTTTATTGCAAATATTAAGTTTTACAAACTTTTGAAAAATATTGAGTTTTCAATGCAAAAGTAAGCATTTCAAGCTAGTTTTTCAACGTTAAACACGGTAATTTCAAATTTGAATATGCTGTTTGAAATCATTAGAAAACCAATAAAATTATTGAAAATCGATATGGTATCGATCAGAAAATATTGTTTTTGACAATTTCCAACAGTTTACACAAAGTTTTATTGCAAATATTCAGTTTTACAAACTTTTGAAAAATATTGAGTTTTCAATGCAAAAGTAAGCATTTCAAGCTAGTTTTTCAACGTTAAACACGGTAATTTCAAATTTGAATATGCTGTTTGAAATCATTAGAAAACCAATAAAATTATTGAAAATCGATATGGTATCGATCAGAAAATATTGTTTTTGACAATTTCCAACAGTTTACACAAAGTTTTATTGCAAATATTAAGTTTTACAAACTTTTGAAAAATATTGAGTTTTCAATGCAAAAGTAAGCATTTCAAGCTAGTTTTTCAACGTTAAACACGGTAATTTCAAATTTGAATATGCTGTTTGAAATCATTAGAAAACCAATAAAATTATTGAAAATCGATATGGTATCGATCAGAAAATATTGTTTTTGACAATTTCCAACAGTTTACACAAAGTTTTATTGCAAATATTAAGTTTTACAAACTTTTGAAAAATATTGAATTTTCAATGCAAAAGTAAGCATTTCAAGCTAGTTTTTCAACGTTAAACACGGTAATTTCAAATTTGAATATGCTGTTTGAAATCATTAGAAAACCAATAAAATTATTGAAAATCGATATGGTATCGATCAGAAAATATTGTTTTTGACAATTTCCAACAGTTTACACAAAGTTTTATTGCAAATATTAAGTTTTACAAACTTTTGAAAAATATTGAATTTTCAATGCAAAAGTAAGCATTTCAAGCTAGTTTTTCAACGTTAAACACGGTAATTTCAAATTTGAATATGCTGTTTGAAATCATTAGAAAACCAATAAAATTATTGAAAATCGATATGGTATCGATCAGAAAATATTGTTTTTGACAATTTCCAACAGTTTACACAAAGTTTTATTGCAAATATTAAGTTTTACAAACTTTTGAAAAATATTGAGTTTTCAATGCAAAAGTAAGCATTTCAAGCTAGTTTTTCAACGTTAAACACGGTAATTTCAAATTTGAATATGCTGTTTGAAATCATTAGAAAACCAATAAAATTATTGAAAATCGATATGGTATCGATCAGAAAATATTGTTTTTGACAATTTCCAACAGTTGACACAAAGTTTTATTGCAAACATTAAGTTTTACAAACTTTTGAAAAATATTGAGTTTTCAATGCAAAAGTAAGCATTTCAAGCTAGTTTTTCAACGTTAAACACGGTAATTTCAAATTTGAATATGCTGTTTGAAATCATTAGAAAACCAATAAAATTATTGAAAATCGATATGGTATCGATCAGAAAATATTGTTTTTGACAATTTCCAACAGTTTACACAAAGTTTTATTGCAAATATTAAGTTTTACAAACTTTTGAAAAATATTGAATTTTCAATGCAAAAGTAAGCATTTCAAGCTAGTTTTTCAACGTTAAACACGGTAATTTCAAATTTGAATATGCTGTTTGAAATCATTAGAAAACCAATAAAATTATTGAAAATCGATATGGTATCGATCAGAAAATATTGTTTTTGACAATTTCCAACAGTTTACACAAAGTTTTATTGCAAATATTAAGTTTTACAAACTTTTGAAAATATTGAGTTTTCAATGCAAAAGTAAGCATTTCAAGCTAGTTTTTCAACGTTAAACACGGTAATTTCAAATTTGAATATGCTGTTTGAAATCATTACAAAACCAATAAAATTATTGAAAATCGATATGGTATCGATCAGAAAATATTGTTTTTGACAATTTCCAACAGTTTACACAAAGTTTTATTGCAAATATTAAGTTTTACAAACTTTTGAAAAATATTGAATTTTCAATGCAAAAGTAAGCATTTCAAGCTAGTTTTTCAACGTTAAACACGGTAATTTCAAATTTGAATATGCTGTTTGAAATCATTAGAAAACCAATAAAATTATTGAAAATCGATATGGTATCGATCAGAAAATATTGTTTTTGACAATTTCCAACAGTTTACACAAAGTTTTATTGCAAATATTAAGTTTTACAAACTTTTGAAAAATATTGAGTTTTCAATGCAAAAGTAAGCATTTCAAGCTAGTTTTTCAACGTTAAACACGGTAATTTCAAATTTGAATATGCTGTTTGAAATCATTAGAAAACCAATAAAATTATTGAAAATCGATATGGTATCGATCAGAAAATATTGTTTTTGACAATTTCCAACAGTTTACACAAAGTTTTATTGCAAATATTAAGTTTTACACACTTTTGAAAAATATTGAGTTTTCAATGCAAATGTAAGCATTTCAAGCTAGTTTTTCAACGTTAAACACGGTAATTTCAAATTTGAATATGCTGTTTGAAATCATTAGAAAACCAATAAAATTATTGAAAATCGATATGGTATCGATCAGAAAATATTGTTTTTGACAATTTCCAACAGTTTACACAAAGTTTTATTGCAAATATTAAGTTTTACAAACTTTTGAAAAATATTGAGTTTTCAATGCAAAAGTAAGCATTTCAAGCTAGTTTTTCAACGTTAAACACGGTAATTTCAAATTTGAATATGCTGTTTGAAATCATTAGAAAACCAATAAAATTATTGAAAATCGATATGGTATCGATCAGAAAATATTGTTTTTGACAATTTCCAACAGTTTACACAAAGTTTTATTGCAAATATTAAGTTTTACAAACTTTTGAAAAATATTGAATTTTCAATGCAAAAGTAAGCATTTCAAGCTAGTTTTTCAACGTTAAACACGGTAATTTCAAATTTGAATATGCTGTTTGAAATCATTAGAAAACCAATAAAATTATTGAAAATCGATATGGTATCGATCAGAAAATATTGTTTTTGACAATTTCCAACAGTTTACACAAAGTTTTATTGCAAATATTAAGTTTTACAAACTTTTGAAAAATATTGAGTTTTCAATGCAAAAGTAAGCATTTCAAGCTAGTTTTTCAACGTTAAACACGGTAATTTCAAATTTGAATATGCTGTTTGAAATCATTAGAAAACCAATAAAATTATTGAAAATCGATATGGTATCGATCAGAAAATATTGTTTTTGACAATTTCCAACAGTTTACACAAAGTTTTATTGCAAATATTAAGTTTTACAAACTTTTGAAAAATATTTAGTTTTCAATGCAAAAGTAAGCATTTCAAGCTAGTTTTTCAACGTTAAACACGGTAATTTCAAATTTGAATATGCTGTTTGAAATCATTAGAAAACCAATAAAATTATTGAAAATCGATATGGTATCGATCAGAAAATATTGTTTTTGACAATTTCCAACAGTTTACACAAAGTTTTATTGCAAATATTAAGTTTTACACACTTTTGAAAAATATTGAGTTTTCAATGCAAAAGTAAGCATTTCAAGCTAGTTTTTCAACGTTAAACACGGTAATTTCAAATTTGAATATGCTGTTTGAAATCATTAGAAAACCAATAAAATTATTGAAAATCGATATGGTATCGATCAGAAAATATTGTTTTTGACAATTTCCAACAGTTTACACAAAGTTTTATTGCAAATATTAAGTTTTACAAACTTTTGAAAAATATTGAATTTTCAATGCAAAAGTAAGCATTTCAAGCTAGTTTTTCAACGTTAAACACGGTAATTTCAAATTTGAATATGCTGTTTGAAATCATTAGAAAACCAATAAAATTATTGAAAATCGATATGGTATCGATCAGAAAATATTGTTTTTGACAATTTCCAACAGTTTACACAAAGTTTTATTGCAAATATTAAGTTTTACAAACTTTTGAAAAATATTGAGTTTTCAATGCAAAAGTAAGCATTTCAAGCTAGTTTTTCAACGTTAAACACGGTAATTTCAAATTTGAATATGCTGTTTGAAATCATTAGAAAACCAATAAAATTATTGAAAATCGATATGGTATCGATCAGAAAATATTGTTTTTGACAATTTCCAACAGTTTACACAAAGTTTTATTGCAAATATTAAGTTTTACAAACTTTTGAAAAATATTGAGTTTTCAATGCAAAAGTAAGCATTTCAAGCTAGTTTTTCAACGTTAAACACGGTAATTTCAAATTTGAATATGCTGTTTGAAATCATTAGAAAACCAATAAAATTATTGAAAATCGATATGGTATCGATCAGAAAATATTGTTTTTGACAATTTCCAACAGTTTACACAAAGTTTTATTGCAAATATTAAGTTTTACACACTTTTGAAAAATATTGAGTTTTCAATGCAAAAGTAAGCATTTCAAGCTAGTTTTTCAACGTTAAACACGGTAATTTCAAATTTGAATATGCTGTTTGAAATCATTAGAAAACCAATAAAATTATTGAAAATCGATATGGTATCGATCAGAAAATATTGTTTTTGACAATTTCCAACAGTTTACACAAAGTTTTATTGCAAATATTAAGTTTTACAAACTTTTGAAAAATATTGAATTTTCAATGCAAAAGTAAGCATTTCAAGCTAGTTTTTCAACGTTAAACACGGCAATTTCAAATTTGAATATGCTGTTTGAAATCATTAGAAAACCAATAAAATTATTGAAAATCGATATGGTATCGATCAGAAAATATTGTTTTTGACAATTTCCAACAGTTTACACAAAGTTTTATTGCAAATATTAAGTTTTACAAACTTTTGAAAAATATTGAGTTTTCAATGCAAAAGTAAGCATTTCAAGCTAGTTTTTCAACGTTAAACACGGTAATTTCAAATTTGAATATGCTGTTTGAAATCATTAGAAAACCAATAAAATTATTGAAAATCGATATGGTATCGATCAGAAAATATTGTTTTTGACAATTTCCAACAGTTGACACAAAGTTTTATTGCAAATATTAAGTTTTACAAACTTTTGAAAAATATTGAGTTTTCAATGCAAAAGTAAGCATTTCAAGCTAGTTTTTCAACGTTAAACACGGTAATTTCAAATTTGAATATGCTGTTTGAAATCATTAGAAAACCAATAAAATTATTGAAAATCGATATGGTATCGATCAGAAAATATTGTTTTTGACAATTTCCAACAGTTTACACAAAGTTTTATTGCAAATATTAAGTTTTACAAACTTTTGAAAAATATTGAATTTTCAATGCAAAAGTAAGCATTTCAAGCTAGTTTTTCAACGTTAAACACGGTAATTTCAAATTTGAATATGCTGTTTGAAATCATTAGAAAACCAATAAAATTATTGAAAATCGATATGGTATCGATCAGAAAATATTGTTTTTGACAATTTCCAACAGTTTACACAAAGTTTTATTGCAAATATTAAGTTTTACAAACTTTTGAAAATATTGAGTTTTCAATGCAAAAGTAAGCATTTCAAGCTAGTTTTTCAACGTTAAACACGGTAATTTCAAATTTGAATATGCTGTTTGAAATCATTAGAAAACCAATAAAATTATTGAAAATCGATATGGTATCGATCAGAAAATATTGTTTTTGACAATTTCCAACAGTTTACACAAAGTTTTATTGCAAATATTAAGTTTTACAAACTTTTGAAAAATATTGAATTTTCAATGCAAAAGTAAGCATTTCAAGCTAGTTTTTCAACGTTAAACACGGTAATTTCAAATTTGAATATGCTGTTTGAAATCATTAGAAAACCAATAAAATTATTGAAAATCGATATGGTATCGATCAGAAAATATTGTTTTTGACAATTTCCAACAGTTTACACAAAGTTTTATTGCAAATATTAAGTTTTACAAACTTTTGAAAAATATTGAGTTTTCAATGCAAAAGTAAGCATTTCAAGCTAGTTTTTCAACGTTAAACACGGTAATTTCAAATTTGAATATGCTGTTTGAAATCATTAGAAAACCAATAAAATTATTGAAAATCGATATGGTATCGATCAGAAAATATTGTTTTTGACAATTTCCAACAGTTTACACAAAGTTTTATTGCAAATATTAAGTTTTACACACTTTTGAAAAATATTGAGTTTTCAATGCAAATGTAAGCATTTCAAGCTAGTTTTTCAACGTTAAACACGGTAATTTCAAATTTGAATATGCTGTTTGAAATCATTAGAAAACCAATAAAATTATTGAAAATCGATATGGTATCGATCAGAAAATATTGTTTTTGACAATTTCCAACAGTTTATACAAAGTTTTATTGCAAATATTAAGTTTTACAAACTTTTGAAAAATATTAAGTTTTCAATGCAAAAGTAAGCATTTCAAGCTAGTTTTTCAACGTTAAACACGGTAATTTCAAATTTGAATATGCTGTTTGAAATCATTAGAAAACCAATAAAATTATTGAAAATCGATATGGTATCGATCAGAAAATATTGTTTTTGACAATTTCCAACAGTTTACACAAAGTTTTATTGCAAATATTAAGTTTTACAAACTTTTGAAAAATATTGAATTTTCAATGCAAAAGTAAGCATTTCAAGCTAGTTTTTCAACGTTAAACACGGTAATTTCAAATTTGAATATGCTGTTTGAAATCATTAGAAAACCAATAAAATTATTGAAAATCGATATGGTATCGATCAGAAAATATTGTTTTTGACAATTTCCAACAGTTTACACAAAGTTTTATTGCAAATATTAAGTTTTACAAACTTTTGAAAAATATTGAGTTTTCAATGCAAAAGTAAGCATTTCAAGCTAGTTTTTCAACGTTAAACACGGTAATTTCAAATTTGAATATGCTGTTTGAAATCATTAGAAAACCAATAAAATTATTGAAAATCGATATGGTATCGATCAGAAAATATTGTTTTTGACAATTTCCAACAGTTTACACAATGTTTTATTGCAAATATTATGTTTTACAAACTTTTGACAAATATTGAGTTTTCAATGCAAAAGTAAGCATTTCAAGCTAGTTTTTCAACGTTAAACACGGTAATTTCAAATTTGAATATGCTGTTTGAAATCATTAGAAAACCAATAAAATTATTGAAAATCGATATGGTATCGATCAGAAAATATTGTTTTTGACAATTTCCAACAGTTTACACAAAGTTTTATTGCAAATATTAAGTTTTACAAACTTTTGAAAAATATTGAATTTTCAATGCAAAAGTAAGCATTTCAAGCTAGTTTTTCAACGTTAAACACGGTAATTTCAAATTTGAATATGCTGTTTGAAATCATTACAAAACCAATAAAATTATTGAAAATCGATATGGTATCGATCAGAAAATATTGTTTTTGACAATTTCCAACAGTTTACACAAAGTTTTATTGCAAATATTAAGTTTTACAAACTTTTGAAAAATATTGAGTTTTCAATGCAAAAGTAAGCATTTCAAGCTAGTTTTTCAACGTTAAACACGGTAATTTCAAATTTGAATATGCCGTTTGAAATCATTAGAAAACCAATAAAATTATTGAAAATCGATATGGTATCGATCAGAAAATATTGTTTTTGACAATTTCCAACAGTTTACACAATGTTTTATTGCAAATATTATGTTTTACAAACTTTTGACAAATATTGAGTTTTCAATGCAAAAGTAAGCATTTCAAGCTAGTTTTTCAACGTTAAACACGGTAATTTCAAATTTGAATATGCTGTTTGAAATCATTAGAAAACCAATAAAATTATTGAAAATCGATATGGTATCGATCAGAAAATATTGTTTTTGACAATTTCCAACAGTTTACACAAAGTTTTATTGCAAATATTAAGTTTTACAAACTTTTGAAAAATATTGAATTTTCAATGCAAAAGTAAGCATTTCAAGCTAGTTTTTCAACGTTAAACACGGTAATTTCAAATTTGAATATGCTGTTTGAAATCATTACAAAACCAATAAAATTATTGAAAATCGATATGGTATCGATCAGAAAATATTGTTTTTGACAATTTCCAACAGTTTACACAAAGTTTTATTGCAAATATTAAGTTTTACAAACTTTTGAAAAATATTGAGTTTTCAATGCAAAAGTAAGCATTTCAAGCTAGTTTTTCAACGTTAAACACGGTAATTTCAAATTTGAATATGCCGTTTGAAATCATTAGAAAACCAATAAAATTATTGAAAATCGATATGGTATCGATCAGAAAATATTGTTTTTGACAATTTCCAACAGTTTACACAAAGTTTTATTGCAAATATTAAGTTTTACAAACTTTTGAAAAATATTGAAATTTCAATGCAAAAGCAAGCAATTCAAGCTACTTTTCATCGTTAAACACGGTAATTTCAAATTTGAATATGCTGTTTGAAATCATTAGAAAACCAATAAAATTATTGAAAATCGATATGGTATCGATCAGAAAATATTGTTTTTGACAATTTCCAACAGTTTACACAATGTTTTATTGCAAATATTAAGTTTTACAAACTTTAGAAAAATATTGAATTTTCAATGCAAAAGTAAGCATTTCAAGCTAGTTTTTCAACGTTAAACACGGTAATTTCAAATTTGAATATGCTGTTTGAAATCATTAGAAAACCAATAAAATTATTGAAAATCGATATGGTATCGATCAGAAAATATTGTTTTTGACAATTTCCAACAGTTTACACAAAGTTTTATTGCAAATATTAAGTTTTACAAACTTTTGAAAAATATTGAATTTTCAATGCAAAAGTAAGCATTTCAAGCTAGTTTTTCAACGTTAAACACGGTAATTTCAAATTTGAATATGCTGTTTGAAATCATTACAAAACCAATAAAATTATTGAAAATCGATATGGTATCGATCAGAAAATATTGTTTTTGACAATTTCCAACAGTTTACACAAAGTTTTATTGCAAATATTAAGTTTTACAAACTTTTGAAAAATATTGAATTTTCAATGCAAAAGTAAGCATTTCAAGCTAGTTTTTCAACGTTAAACACGGTAATTTCAAATTTGAATATGCTGTTTGAAATCATTACAAAACCAATAAAATTATTGAAAATCGATATGGTATCGATCAGAAAATATTGTTTTTGACAATTTCCAACAGTTTACACAAAGTTTTATTGCAAATATTAAGTTTTACAAACTTTTGAAAAATATTGAGTTTTCAATGCAAAAGTAAGCATTTCAAGCTAGTTTTTCAACGTTAAACACGGTAATTTCAAATTTGAATATGCCGTTTGAAATCATTAGAAAACCAATAAAATTATTGAAAATCGATATGGTATCGATCAGAAAATATTGTTTTTGACAATTTCCAACAGTTTACACAAAGTTTTATTGCAAATATTAAGTTTTACAAACTTTTGAAAAATATTGAAATTTCAATGCAAAAGCAAGCAATTCAAGCTACTTTTCATCGTTAAACACGGTAATTTCAAATTTGAATATGCTGTTTGAAATCATTAGAAAACCAATAAAATTATTGAAAATCGATATGGTATCGATCAGAAAATATTGTTTTTGACAATTTCCAACAGTTTACACAATGTTTTATTGCAAATATTAAGTTTTACAAACTTTAGAAAAATATTGAATTTTCAATGCAAAAGTAAGCATTTCAAGCTAGTTTTTCAACGTTAAACACGGTAATTTCAAATTTGAATATGCTGTTTGAAATCATTAGAAAACCAATAAAATTATTGAAAATCGATATGGTATCGATCAGAAAATATTGTTTTTGACAATTTCCAACAGTTTACACAAAGTTTTATTGCAAATATTAAGTTTTACAAACTTTTGAAAAATATTGAATTTTCAATGCAAAAGTAAGCATTTCAAGCTAGTTTTTCAACGTTAAACACGGTAATTTCAAATTTGAATATGCTGTTTGAAATCATTACAAAACCAATAAAATTATTGAAAATCGATATGGTATCGATCAGAAAATATTGTTTTTGACAATTTCCAACAGTTTACACAATGTTTTATTGCAAATATTAAGTTTTACAAACTTTTGAAAAATATAGAGTTTTCAATGCAAAAGTAAGCATTTCAAGCTAGTTTTTCAACGTTAAACACGGTAATTTCAAATTTGAATATGCCGTTTGAAATCATTAGAAAACCAATAAAATTATTGAAAATCGATATGGTATCGATCAGAAAATATTGTTTTTGACAATTTCCAACAGTTTACACAAAGTTTTATTGCAAATATTAAGTTTTACAAACTTTTGAAAAATATTGAATTTTCAATGCAAAAGTAAGCATTTCAAGCTAGTTTTTCAACGTTAAACACGGTAATTTCAAATTTGAATATGCTGTTTGAAATCATTAGAAAACCAATAAAATTATTGAAAATCGATATGGTATCGATCAGAAAATATTGTTTTTGACAATTTCCAACAGTTTACACAAAGTTTTATTGCAAATATTAAGTTTTACAAACTTTTGAAAAATATTGAATTTTCAATGCAAAAGTAAGCATTTCAAGCTAGTTTTTCAACGTTAAACACGGTAATTTCAAATTTGAATATGCTGTTTGAAATCATTAGAAAACCAATAAAATTATTGAAAATCGATATGGTATCGATCAGAAAATATTGTTTTTGACAATTTCCAACAGTTTACACAAAGTTTTATTGCAAATATTAAGTTTTACAAACTTTTGAAAAATATTGAATTTTCAATGCAAAAGTAAGCATTTCAAGCTAGTTTTTCAACGTTAAACACGGTAATTTCAAATTTGAATATGCTGTTTGAAATCATTAGAAAACCAATAAAATTATTGAAAATCGATATGGTATCGATCAGAAAATATTGTTTTTGACAATTTCCAACAGTTTACACAAAGTTTTATTGCAAATATTAAGTTTTACAAACTTTTGAAAAATATTGAATTTTCAATGCAAAAGTAAGCATTTCAAGCTAGTTTTTCAACGTTAAACACGGTAATTTCAAATTTGAATATGCTGTTTGAAATCATTAGAAAACCAATAAAATTATTGAAAATCGATATGGTATCGATCAGAAAATATTGTTTTTGACAATTTACAACAGTTTACACAAAGTTTTATTGCAAATATTAAGTTTTACAAACTTTTGAAAAATATTGAGTTTTCAATGCAAAAGTAAGCATTTCAAGCTAGTTTTTCAACGTTAAACACGGTAATTTCAAATTTGAATATGCTGTTTGAAATCATTAGAAAACCAATAAAATTATTGAAAATCGATATGGTATCGATCAGAAAATATTGTTTTTGACAATTTCCAACAGTTTACACAAAGTTTTATTGCAAATATTAAGTTTTAGAAACTTTTGAAAAATATTGAGTTTTCAATGCAAAAGTAAGCATTTCAAGCTAGTTTTTCAACGTTAAACACGGTAATTTCAAATTTGAATATGCTGTTTGAAATCATTAGAAAACCAATAAAATTATTGAAAATCGATATGGTATCGATCAGAAAATATTGTTTTTGACAATTTCCAACAGTTGACACAAAGTTTTATTGCAAATATTAAGTTTTACAAACTTTTGAAAAATATTGAGTTTTCAATGCAAAAGTAAGCATTTCAAGCTAGTTTTTCAACGTTAAACACGGTAATTTCAAATTTGAATATGCTGTTTGAAATCATTAGAAAACCAATAAAATTATTGAAAATCGATATGGTATCGATCAGAAAATATTGTTTTTGACAATTTCCAACAGTTGACACAAAGTTTTATTGCAAATATTAAGTTTTACACACTTTTGAAAAATATTGAGTTTTCAATGCAAAAGCAAGCATTTCAAGCTAGTTTTTCAACGTTAAACACGGTAATTTCAAATTTGAATATGCTGTTTGAAATCATTAGAAAACCAATAAAATTATTGAAAATCGATATGGTATCGATCAGAAAATATTGTTTTTGACAATTTCCAACAGTTTACACAACGTTTTATTGCAAATATTAAGTTTTACAAACTTTTGAAAAATATTGAGTTTTCAATGCAAAAGTAAGCATTTCAAGCTAGTTTTTCAACGTTAAACACGGTAATTTCAAATTTGAATATGCTGTTTGAAATCATTACAAAACCAATAAAATTATTGAAAATCGATATGGTATCGATCAGAAAATATTGTTTTTGACAATTTCCAACAGTTGACACAAAGTTTTATTGCAAATATTAAGTTTTACAAACTTTTGAAAAATATTGAGTTTTCAATGCAAAAGTAAGCATTTCAAGCTAGTTTTTCAACGTTAAACACGGTAATTTCAAATTTGAATATGCTGTTTGAAATCATTAGAAAACCAATAAAATTATTGAAAATCGATATGGTATCGATCAGAAAATATTGTTTTTGACAATTTCCAACAGTTTACACAAAGTTTTATTGCAAATATTAAGTTTTACAAACTTTTGAAAAATATTGAGTTTTCAATGCAAAAGTAAGCATTTCAAGCTAGTTTTTCAACGTTAAACACGGTAATTTCAAATTTGAATATGCTGTTTGAAATCATTAGAAAACCAATAAAATTATTGAAAATCGATATGGTATCGATCAGAAAATATTGTTTTTGACAATTTCCAACAGTTTACACAAAGTTTTATTGCAAATATTAAGTTTTACAAACTTTTGAAAAATATTGAATTTTCAATGCAAAAGTAAGCATTTCAAGCTAGTTTTTCAACGTTAAACACGGTAATTTCAAATTTGAATATGCTGTTTGAAATCATTAGAAAACCAATAAAATTATTGAAAATCGATATGGTATCGATCAGAAAATATTGTTTTTGACAATTTCCAACAGTTTACACAAAGTTTTATTGCAAATATTAAGTTTTACAAACTTTTGAAAAATATTGAGTTTTCAATGCAAAAGTAAGCATTTCAAGCTAGTTTTTCAACGTTAAACACGGTAATTTCAAATTTGAATATGCTGTTTGAAATCATTAGAAAACCAATAAAATTATTGAAAATCAATATGGTATCGATCAGAAAATATTGTTTTTGACAATTTCCAACAGTTTACACAAAGTTTTATTGCAAATATTAAGTTTTACAAACTTTTGAAAAATATTGAATTTTCAATGCAAAAGTAAGCATTTCAAGCTAGTTTTTCAACGTTAAACACGGTAATTTCAAATTTGAATATGCTGTTTGAAATCATTAGAAAACCAATAAAATTATTGAAAATCGATATGGTATCGATCAGAAAATATTGTTTTTGACAATTTCCAACAGTTTACACAAAGTTTTATTGCAAATATTAAGTTTTACAAACTTTTGAAAAATATTGAGTTTTCAATGCAAAAGTAAGCATTTCAAGCTAGTTTTTCAACGTTAAACACGGTAATTTCAAATTTGAATATGCTGTTTGAAATCATTAGAAAACCAATAAAATTATTGAAAATCGATATGGTATCGATCAGAAAATATTGTTTTTGACAATTTCCAACAGTTTACACAAAGTTTTATTGCAAATATTAAGTTTTACAAACTTTTGAAAAATATTGAGTTTTCAATGCAAAAGTAAGCATTTCAAGCTAGTTTTTCAACGTTAAACACGGTAATTTCAAATTTGAATATGCTGTTTGAAATCATTAGAAAACCAATAAAATTATTGAAAATCGATATGGTATCGATCAGAAAATATTGTTTTTGACAATTTCCAACAGTTTACACAAAGTTTTATTGCAAATATTAAGTTTTACAAACTTTTGAAAAATATTGAATTTTCAATGCAAAAGTAAGCATTTCAAGCTAGTTTTTCAACGTTAAACACGGTAATTTCAAATTTGAATATGCTGTTTGAAATCATTAGAAAACCAATAAAATTATTGAAAATCGATATGGTATCGATCAGAAAATATTGTTTTTGACAATTTCCAACAGTTTACACAAAGTTTTATTGCAAATATTAAGTTTTACAAACTTTTGAAAAATATTGAATTTTCAATGCAAAAGTAAGCATTTCAAGCTAGTTTTTCAACGTTAAACACGGTAATTTCAAATTTGAATATGCTGTTTGAAATCATTAGAAAACCAATAAAATTATTGAAAATCGATATGGTATCGATCAGAAAATATTGTTTTTGACAATTTCCAACAGTTTACACAAAGTTTTATTGCAAATATTAAGTTTTACAAACTTTTGAAAAATATTGAGTTTTCAATGCAAAAGTAAGCATTTCAAGCTAGTTTTTCAACGTTAAACACGGTAATTTCAAATTTGAATATGCTGTTTGAAATCATTAGAAAACCAATAAAATTATTGAAAATCGATATGGTATCGATCAGAAAATATTGTTTTTGACAATTTCCAACAGTTTACACAAAGTTTTATTGCAAATATTAAGTTTTACAAACTTTTGAAAAATATTGAGTTTTCAATGCAAAAGTAAGCATTTCAAGCTAGTTTTTCAACGTTAAACACGGTAATTTCAAATTTGAATATGCTGTTTGAAATCATTAGAAAACCAATAAAATTATTGAAAATCGATATGGTATCGATCAGAAAATATTGTTTTTGACAATTTCCAACAGTTTACACAAAGTTTTATTGCAAATATTAAGTTTTACAAACTTTTGAAAAATATTGAATTTTCAATGCAAAAGTAAGCATTTCAAGCTAGTTTTTCAACGTTAAACACGGTAATTTCAAATTTGAATATGCTGTTTGAAATCATTAGAAAACCAATAAAATTATTGAAAATCGATATGGTATCGATCAGAAAATATTGTTTTTGGCAATTTCCAACAGTTTACACAAAGTTTTATTGCAAATATTAAGTTTTACAAACTTTTGAAAAATATTGAATTTTCAATGCAAAAGTAAGCATTTCAAGCTAGTTTTTCAACGTTAAACACGGTAAATTCAAATTTGAATATGCTGTTTGAAATCATTAGAAAACCAATAAAATTATTGAAAATCGATATGGTATCGATCAGAAAATATTGTTTTTGACAATTTCCAACAGTTTACACAAAGTTTTATTGCAAATATTAAGTTTTACAAACTTTTGAAAAATATTGAGTTTTCAATGCAAAAGTAAGCATTTCAAGCTAGTTTTTCAACGTTAAACACGGTAATTTCAAATTTGAATATGCTGTTTGAAATCATTAGAAAACCAATAAAATTATTGAAAATCGATATGGTATCGATCAGAAAATATTGTTTTTGACAATTTCCAACAGTTTACACAAAGTTTTATTGCAAATATTAAGTTTTACAAACTTTTGAAAAATATTGAATTTTCAATGCAAAAGTAAGCATTTCAAGCTAGTTTTTCAACGTTAAACACGGTAATTTCAAATTTGAATATGCTGTTTGAAATCATTAGAAAACCAATAAAATTATTGAAAATCGATATGGTATCGATCAGAAAATATTGTTTTTGGCAATTTCCAACAGTTTACACAAAGTTTTATTGCAAATATTAAGTTTTACAAACTTTTGAAAAATATTGAATTTTCAATGCAAAAGTAAGCATTTCAAGCTAGTTTTTCAACGTTAAACACGGTAAATTCAAATTTGAATATGCTGTTTGAAATCATTAGAAAACCAATAAAATTATTGAAAATCGATATGGTATCGATCAGAAAATATTGTTTTTGACAATTTCCAACAGTTTACACAAAGTTTTATTGCAAATATTAAGTTTTACAAACTTTTGAAAAATATTGAGTTTTCAATGCAAAAGTAAGCATTTCAAGCTAGTTTTTCAACGTTAAACACGGTAATTTCAAATTTGAATATGCTGTTTGAAATCATTAGAAAACCAATAAAATTATTGAAAATCGATATGGTATCGATCAGAAAATATTGTTTTTGACAATTTCCAACAGTTTACACAAACTTTTATTGCAAATATTAAGTTTTACAAACTTTTGAAAAATATTGAAATTTCAATGCAAAAGCAAGCAATTCAAGCTACTTTTCAACGTTAAACACGGTAATTTCAAATTTGAATATGCTGTTTGAAATCATTAGAAAACCAATAAAATTATTGAAAATCGATATGGTATCGATCAGAAAATATTGTTTTTGACAATTTCCAACAGTTTACACAAAGTTTTATTGCAAATATTAAGTTTTACAAACTTTTGAAAAATATTGAGTTTTCAATGCAAAAGTAAGCATTTCAAGCTAGTTTTTCAACGTTAAACACGGTAATTTCAAATTTGAATATGCTGTTTGAAATCATTAGAAAACCAATAAAATTATTGAAAATCGATATGGTATCGATCAGAAAATATTGTTTTTGACAATTTCCAACAGTTTACACAAAGTTTTATTGCAAATATTAAGTTTTACAAACTTTTGAAAAATATTGAATTTTCAATGCAAAAGTAAGCATTTCAAGCTAGTTTTTCAACGTTAAACACGGTAATTTCAAATTTGAATATGCTGTTTGAAATCATTAGAAAACCAATAAAATTATTGAAAATCGATATGGTATCGATCAGAAAATATTGTTTTTGACAATTTCCAACAGTTTACACAAAGTTTTATTGCAAATATTAAGTTTTACAAACTTTTGAAAAATATTGAATTTTCAATGCAAAAGTAAGCATTTCAAGCTAGTTTTTCAACGTTAAACACGGTAATTTCAAATTTGAATATGCTGTTGGAATCATTAGAAAACCAATAAAATTATTGAAAATCGATATGGTATCGATCAGAAAATATTGTTTTTGACAATTTCCAACAGTTTACACAAAGTTTTATTGCAAATATTAAGTTTTACAAACTTTTGAAAAATATTGAGTTTTCAATGCAAAAGTAAGCATTTCAAGCTAGTTTTTCAACGTTAAACACGGTAATTTCAAATTTGAATATGCTGTTTGAAATCATTAGAAAACCAATAAAATTATTGAAAATCGATATGGTATCGATCAGAAAATATTGTTTTTGACAATTTCCAACAGTTTACACAAAGTTTTATTGCAAATATTAAGTTTTACAAACTTTTGAAAAATATTGAAATTTCAATGCAAAAGCAAGCAATTCAAGCTACTTTTCAACGTTAAACACGGTAATTTCAAATTTGAATATGCTGTTTGAAATCATTAGAAAACCAATAAAATTATTGAAAATCGATATGGTATCGATCAGAAAATATTGTTTTTGACAATTTCCAACAGTTTACACAAAGTTTTATTGCAAATATTAAGTTTTACAAACTTTTGAAAAAAATTGAGTTTTCAATGCAAAAGTAAGCATTTCAAGCTAGTTTTTCAACGTTAAACACGGTAATTTCAAATTTGAATATGCTGTTTGAAATCATTAGAAAACCAATAAAATTATTGAAAATCGATATGGTATCGATCAGAAAATATTGTTTTTGACAATTTCCAACAGTTTACACAAAGTTTTATTGCAAATATTAAGTTTTACAAACTTTTGAAAAATATTGAAATTTCAATGCAAAAGCAAGCAATTCAAGCTACTTTTCAACGTTAAACACGGTAATTTCAAATTTGAATATGCTGTTTGAAATCATTAGAAAACCAATAAAATTATTGAAAATCGATATGGTATCGATCAGAAAATATTGTTTTTGACAATTTCCAACAGTTTACACAAAGTTTTATTGCAAATATTAAGTTTTACAAACTTTTGAAAAATATTGAATTTTCAATGCAAAAGTAAGCATTTCAAGCTAGTTTTTCAACGTTAAACACGGTAATTTCAAATTTGAATATGCTGTTTGAAATCATTAGAAAACCAATAAAATTATTGAAAATCGATATGGTATCGATCAGAAAATATTGTTTTTGACAATTTCCAACAGTTTACACAAAGTTTTATTGCAAATATTAAGTTTTACAAACTTTTGAAAAATATTGAAATTTCAATGCAAAAGCAAGCAATTCAAGCTACTTTTCAACGTTAAACACGGTAATTTCAAATTTGAATATGCTGTTTGAAATCATTAGAAAACCAATAAAATTATTGAAAATCGATATGGTATCGATCAGAAAATATTGTTTTTGACAATTTCCAACAGTTTACACAAAGTTTTATTGCAAATATTAAGTTTTACAAACTTTTGAAAAATATTGAGTTTTCAATGCAAAAGTAAGCATTTCAAGCTAGTTTTTCAACGTTAAACACGGTAATTTCAAATTTGAATATGCTGTTTGAAATCATTAGAAAACCAATAAAATTATTGAAAATCGATATGGTATCGATCAGAAAATATTGTTTTTGACAATTTCCAACAGTTTACACAAAGTTTTATTGCAAATATTAAGTTTTACAAACTTTTGAAAAATATTGAATTTTCAATGCAAAAGTAAGCATTTCAAGCTAGTTTTTCAACGTTAAACACGGTAATTTCAAATTTGAATATGCTGTTTGAAATCATTAGAAAACCAATAAAATTATTGAAAATCGATATGGTATCGATCAGAAAATATTGTTTTTGACAATTTCCAACAGTTTACACAAAGTTTTATTGCAAATATTAAGTTTTACAAACTTTTGAAAAATATTGAGTTTTCAATGCAAAAGTAAGCATTTCAAGCTAGTTTTTCAACGTTAAACACGGTAATTTCAAATTTGAATATGCTGTTTGAAATCATTAGAAAACCAATAAAATTATTGAAAATCGATATGGTATCGATCAGAAAATATTGTTTTTGACAATTTCCAACAGTTTACACAACGTTTTATTGCAAATATTAAGTTTTACAAACTTTTGAAAAATATTGAGTTTTCAATGCAAAAGTAAGCATTTCAAGCTAGTTTTTCAACGTTAAACACGGTAATTTCAAATTTGAATATGCTGTTTGAAATCATTAGAAAACCAATAAAATTATTGAAAATCGATATGGTATCGATCAGAAAATATTGTTTTTGACAATTTCCAACAGTTTACACAAAGTTTTATTGCAAATATTAAGTTTTACAAACTTTTGAAAAATATTGAAATTTCAATGCAAAAGCAAGCAATTCAAGCTAGTTTTTCAACGTTAAACACGGTAATTTCAAATTTGAATATGCTGTTTGAAATCATTAGAAAACCAATAAAATTATTGAAAATCGATATGGTATCGATCAGAAAATATTGTTTTTGACAATTTCCAACAGTTTACACAAAGTTTTATTGCAAATATTAAGTTTTACAAACTTTTGAAAAATATTGAAATTTCAATGCAAAAGCAAGCAATTCAAGCTACTTTTCAACGTTAAACACGGTAGTTTGAAATTTGAATATGCTGTTTGAAATCATTAGAAAACCAATAAAATTATTGAAAATCGATATGGTATCGATCAGAAAATATTGTTTTTGACAATTTCCAACAGTTTACACAAAGGTTTATTGCAAATATTAAGTTTTACAAACTTTTGAAAAATATTGAATTTTCAATGCAAAAGTAAGCATTTCAAGCTAGTTTTTCAACGTTAAACACGGTAATTTCAAATTTGAATATGCTGTTTGAAATCATTAGAAAACCAATAAAATTATTGAAAATCGATATGGTATCGACCAGAAAATATTGTTTTTGACAATTTCCAACAGTTTACACAAAGTTTTATTGCAAATATTAAGTTTTACAAACTTTTGAAAAATATTGAGTTTTCAATGCAAAAGTAAGCATTTCAAGCTAGTTTTTCAACGTTAAACACGGTAATTTCAAATTTGAATATGCTGTTTGAAATCATTAGAAAACCAATAAAATTATTGAAAATCGATATGGTATCGATCAGAAAATATTGTTTTTGACAATTTCCAACAGTTTACACAAAGTTTTATTGCAAATATTAAGTTTTACAAACTTTTGAAAAATATTGAATTTTCAATGCAAAAGTAAGCATTTCAAGCTAGTTTTTCAACGTTAAACACGGTAATTTCAAATTTGAATATGCTGTTTGAAATCATTACAAAACCAATAAAATTATTGAAAATCGATATGGTATCGATCAGAAAATATTGTTTTTGACAATTTCCAACAGTTTACACAAAGTTTTATTGCAAATATTAAGTTTTACAAACTTTTGAAAAATATTGAATTTTCAATGCAAAAGTAAGCATTTCAAGCTAGTTTTTCAACGTTAAACACGGTAATTTCAAATTTGAATATGCCGTTTGAAATCATTAGAAAACCAATAAAATTATTGAAAATCGATATGGTATCGATCAGAAAATATTGTTTTTGACAATTTCCAACAGTTTACACAAAGTTTTATTGCAAATATTAAGTTTTACAAACTTTTGAAAAATATTGAGTTTTCAATGCAAAAGTAAGCATTTCAAGCTAGTTTTTCAACGTTAAACGGTAATTTCAAATTTGAATATGCTGTTTGAAATCATTAGAAAACCAATAAAATTATTGAAAATCGATATGGTATCGATCAGAAAATATTGTTTTTGACAATTTCCAACAGTTTACACAAAGTTTTATTGCAAATATTAAGTTTTACAAACTTTTGAAAAATATTGAATTTTCAATGCAAAAGTAAGCATTTCAAGCTAGTTTTTCAACGTTAAACACGGTAATTTCAATTTTGAATATGCCGTTTGAAATCATTAGAAAACCAATAAAATTATTGAAAATCGATATGGTATCAATCAGAAAATATTGTTTTTGACAATTTCCAACAGTTTACACAAAGTTTTATTGCAAATATTAAGTTTTACAAACTTTTGAAAAATATTAAATTTTCAATGCAAAAGTAAGCATTTCAAGCTAGTTTTTCAACGTTAAACACGGTAATTTCAAATTTGAATATGCTGTTTGAAATCATTAGAAAACCAATAAAATTATTGAAAATCGATATGGTATCGATCAGAAAATATTGTTTTTGACAATTTCCAACAGTTTACACAAAGTTTTATTGCAAATATTAAGTTTTACAAACTTTTGAAAAAAATTGAGTTTTCAATGCAAAAGTAAGCATTTCAAGCTAGTTTTTCAACGTTAAACACGGTAATTTCAAATTTGAATATGCTGTTTGAAATCATTAGAAAACCAATAAAATTATTGAAAATCGATATGGTATCGATCAGAAAATATTGTTTTTGACAATTTCCAACAGTTTACACAAAGTTTTATTGCAAATATTAAGTTTTACAAACTTTTGAAAAATATTGAAATTTCAATGCAAAAGCAAGCAATTCAAGCTACTTTTCAACGTTAAACACGGTAATTTCAAATTTGAATATGCTGTTTGAAATCATTAGAAAACCAATAAAATTATTGAAAATCGATATGGTATCGATCAGAAAATATTGTTTTTGACAATTTCCAACAGTTTACACAAAGTTTTATTGCAAATATTAAGTTTTACAAACTTTTGAAAAATATTGAATTTTCAATGCAAAAGTAAGCATTTCAAGCTAGTTTTTCAACGTTAAACACGGTAATTTCAAATTTGAATATGCTGTTTGAAATCATTAGAAAACCAATAAAATTATTGAAAATCGATATGGTATCGATCAGAAAATATTGTTTTTGACAATTTCCAACAGTTTACACAAAGTTTTATTGCAAATATTAAGTTTTACAAACTTTTGAAAAATATTGAAATTTCAATGCAAAAGCAAGCAATTCAAGCTACTTTTCAACGTTAAACACGGTAATTTCAAATTTGAATATGCTGTTTGAAATCATTAGAAAACCAATAAAATTATTGAAAATCGATATGGTATCGATCAGAAAATATTGTTTTTGACAATTTCCAACAGTTTACACAAAGTTTTATTGCAAATATTAAGTTTTACAAACTTTTGAAAAATATTGAGTTTTCAATGCAAAAGTAAGCATTTCAAGCTAGTTTTTCAACGTTAAACACGGTAGTTTGAAATTTGAATATGCTGTTTGAAATCATTAGAAAACCAATAAAATTATTGAAAATCGATATGGTATCGATCAGAAAATATTGTTTTTGACAATTTCCAACAGTTTACACAAAGTTTTATTGCAAATATTAAGTTTTACAAACTTTTGAAAAATATTGAATTTTCAATGCAAAAGTAAGCATTTCAAGCTAGTTTTTCAACGTTAAACACGGTAATTTCAAATTTGAATATGCTGTTTGAAATCATTAGAAAACCAATAAAATTATTGAAAATCGATATGGTATCGATCAGAAAATATTGTTTTTGACAATTTCCAACAGTTTACACAAAGTTTTATTGCAAATATTAAGTTTTACAAACTTTTGAAAAATATTGAGTTTTCAATGCAAAAGTAAGCATTTCAAGCTAGTTTTTCAACGTTAAACACGGTAATTTCAAATTTGAATATGCTGTTTGAAATCATTAGAAAACCAATAAAATTATTGAAAATCGATATGGTATCGATCAGAAAATATTGTTTTTGACAATTTCCAACAGTTTACACAACGTTTTATTGCAAATATTAAGTTTTACAAACTTTTGAAAAATATTGAGTTTTCAATGCAAAAGTAAGCATTTCAAGCTAGTTTTTCAACGTTAAACACGGTAATTTCAAATTTGAATATGCTGTTTGAAATCATTAGAAAACCAATAAAATTATTGAAAATCGATATGGTATCGATCAGAAAATATTGTTTTTGACAATTTCCAACAGTTTACACAAAGTTTTATTGCAAATATTAAGTTTTACAAACTTTTGAAAAATATTGAAATTTCAATGCAAAAGCAAGCAATTCAAGCTAGTTTTTCAACGTTAAACACGGTAATTTCAAATTTGAATATGCTGTTTGAAATCATTAGAAAACCAATAAAATTATTGAAAATCGATATGGTATCGATCAGAAAATATTGTTTTTGACAATTTCCAACAGTTTACACAAAGTTTTATTGCAAATATTAAGTTTTACAAACTTTTGAAAAATATTGAAATTTCAATGCAAAAGCAAGCAATTCAAGCTACTTTTCAACGTTAAACACGGTAGTTTGAAATTTGAATATGCTGTTTGAAATCATTAGAAAACCAATAAAATTATTGAAAATCGATATGGTATCGATCAGAAAATATTGTTTTTGACAATTTCCAACAGTTTACACAAAGGTTTATTGCAAATATTAAGTTTTACAAACTTTTGAAAAATATTGAATTTTCAATGCAAAAGTAAGCATTTCAAGCTAGTTTTTCAACGTTAAACACGGTAATTTCAAATTTGAATATGCTGTTTGAAATCATTAGAAAACCAATAAAATTATTGAAAATCGATATGGTATCGACCAGAAAATATTGTTTTTGACAATTTCCAACAGTTTACACAAAGTTTTATTGCAAATATTAAGTTTTACAAACTTTTGAAAAATATTGAGTTTTCAATGCAAAAGTAAGCATTTCAAGCTAGTTTTTCAACGTTAAACACGGTAATTTCAAATTTGAATATGCTGTTTGAAATCATTAGAAAACCAATAAAATTATTGAAAATCGATATGGTATCGATCAGAAAATATTGTTTTTGACAATTTCCAACAGTTTACACAAAGTTTTATTGCAAATATTAAGTTTTACAAACTTTTGACAAATATTGAGTTTTCAATGCAAAAGCAAGCAATTCAAGCTAGTTTTTCAACGTTAAACACGGTAATTTCAAATTTGAATATGCTGTTTGAAATCATTAGAAAACCAATAAAATTATTGAAAATCGATATGGTATCGATCAGAAAATATTGTTTTTGACAATTTCCAACAGTTTACACAAAGTTTTATTGCAAATATTAAGTTTTACAAACTTTTGAAAAATATTGAAATTTCAATGCAAAAGCAAGCAATTCAAGCTACTTTTCAACGTTAAACACGGTAGTTTGAAATTTGAATATGCTGTTTGAAATCATTAGAAAACCAATAAAATTATTGAAAATCGATATGGTATCGATCAGAAAATATTGTTTTTGACAATTTCCAACAGTTTACACAAAGGTTTATTGCAAATATTAAGTTTTACAAACTTTTGAAAAATATTGAATTTTCAATGCAAAAGTAAGCATTTCAAGCTAGTTTTTCAACGTTAAACACGGTAATTTCAAATTTGAATATGCTGTTTGAAATCATTAGAAAACCAATAAAATTATTGAAAATCGATATGGTATCGACCAGAAAATATTGTTTTTGACAATTTCCAACAGTTTACACAAAGTTTTATTGCAAATATTAAGTTTTACAAACTTTTGAAAAATATTGAGTTTTCAATGCAAAAGTAAGCATTTCAAGCTAGTTTTTCAACGTTAAACACGGTAATTTCAAATTTGAATATGCTGTTTGAAATCATTAGAAAACCAATAAAATTATTGAAAATCGATATGGTATCGATCAGAAAATATTGTTTTTGACAATTTCCAACAGTTTACACAAAGTTTTATTGCAAATATTAAGTTTTACAAACTTTTGAAAAATATTGAATTTTCAATGCAAAAGTAAGCATTTCAAGCTAGTTTTTCAACGTTAAACACGGTAATTTCAAATTTGAATATGCTGTTTGAAATCATTACAAAACCAATAAAATTATTGAAAATCGATATGGTATCGATCAGAAAATATTGTTTTTGACAATTTCCAACAGTTTACACAAAGTTTTATTGCAAATATTAAGTTTTACAAACTTTTGAAAAATATTGAATTTTCAATGCAAAAGTAAGCATTTCAAGCTAGTTTTTCAACGTTAAACACGGTAATTTCAAATTTGAATATGCCGTTTGAAATCATTAGAAAACCAATAAAATTATTGAAAATCGATATGGTATCGATCAGAAAATATTGTTTTTGACAATTTCCAACAGTTTACATAAAGTTTTATTGCAAATATTAAGTTTTACAAACTTTTGAAAAATATTGAGTTTTCAATGCAAAAGTAAGCATTTCAAGCTAGTTTTTCAACGTTAAACGGTAATTTCAAATTTGAATATGCTGTTTGAAATCATTAGAAAACCAATAAAATTATTGAAAATCGATATGGTATCGATCAGAAAATATTGTTTTTGACAATTTCCAACAGTTTACACAAAGTTTTATTGCAAATATTAAGTTTTACAAACTTTTGAAAAATATTGAATTTTCAATGCAAAAGTAATCATTTCAAGCTAGTTTTTCAACGTTAAACACGGTAATTTCAATTTTGAATATGCCGTTTGAAATCATTAGAAAACCAATAAAATTATTGAAAATCGATATGGTATCGATCAGAAAATATTGTTTTTGACAATTTCCAACAGTTTACACAAAGTTTTATTGCAAATATTAAGTTTTACAAACTTTTGAAAAATATTAAATTTTCAATGCAAAAGTAAGCATTTCAAGCTAGTTTTTCAACGTTAAACACGGTAATTTCAAATTTGAATATGCTGTTTGAAATCATTAGAAAACCAATAAAATTATTGAAAATCGATATGGTATCGATCAGAAAATATTGTTTTTGACAATTTCCAACAGTTTACACAAAGTTTTATTGCAAATATTAAGTTTTACAAACTTTTGAAAAATATTGAATTTTCAATGCAAAAGTAAGCATTTCAAGCTAGTTTTTCAACGTTAAACACGGTAATTTCAAATTTGAATATGCTGTTTGAAATCATTACAAAACCAATTAAATTATTGAAAATCGATATGGTATCGATCAGAAAATATTGTTTTTGACAATTTCCAACAGTTTACACAAAGTTTTATTGCAAATATTAAGTTTTACAAACTTTTGAAAAATATTGAATTTTCAATGCAAAAGTAAGCATTTCAAGCTAGTTTTTCAACGTTAAACACGGTAATTTCAAATTTGAATATGCCGTTTGAAATCATTAGAAAACCAATAAAATTATTGAAAATCGATATGCTATCGATCAGAAAATATTGTTTTTGACAATTTCCAACAGTTTACACAAAGTTTTATTGCAAATATTAAGTTTTACAAACTTTTGAAAAATATTGAATTTTCAATGCAAAAGTAAGCATTTCAAGCTAGTTTTTCAACGTTAAACACGGTAATTTCAAATTTGAATATGCTGTTTGAAATCATTAGAAAACCAATAAAATTATTGAAAATCGATATGGTATCGATCAGAAAATATTGTTTTTGACAATTTCCAACAGTTTACACAAAGTTTTTTTGCAAATATTAAGTTTTACAAACTTTTGAAAATATTGAGTTTTCAATGCAAAAGTAAGCATTTCAAGCTAGTTTTTCAACGTTAAACACGGTAATTTCAAATTTGAATATGCTGTTTGAAATCATTAGAAAACCAATAAAATTATTGAAAATCGATATGGTATCGATCAGAAAATATTGTTTTTGACAATTTCCAACAGTTTACACAAAGTTTTATTGCAAATATTAAGTTTTACAAACTTTTGAAAAATATTGAATTTTCAATGCAAAAGTAAGCATTTCAAGCTAGTTTTTCAACGTTAAACACGGTAATTTCAAATTTGAATATGCTGTTTGAAATCATTAGAAAACCAATAAAATTATTGAAAATCGATATGGTATCGATCAGAAAATATTGTTTTTGACAATTTCCAACAGTTTACACAAAGTTTTATTGCAAATATTAAGTTTTACAAACTTTTGAAAAATATTGAAATTTCAATGCAAAAGCAAGCAATTCAAGCTACTTTTCAACGTTAAACACGGTAATTTCAAATTTGAATATGCTGTTTGAAATCATTAGAAAACCAATAAAATTATTGAAAATCGATATGGTATCGATCAGAAAATATTGTTTTTGACAATTTCCAACAGTTTACACAAAGTTTTATTGCAAATATTAAGTTTTACAAACTTTTGAAAAATATTGAGTTTTCAATGCAAAAGTAAGCATTTCAAGCTAGTTTTTCAACGTTAAACACGGTAATTTCAAATTTGAATATGCTGTTTGAAATCATTAGAAAACCAATAAAATTATTGAAAATCGATATGGTATCGATCAGAAAATATTGTTTTTGACAATTTCCAACAGTTTACACAAAGTTTTATTGCAAATATTAAGTTTTACAAACTTTTGAAAAATATTGAATTTTCAATGCAAAAGTAAGCATTTCAAGCTAGTTTTTCAACGTTAAACACGGTAATTTCAAATTTGAATATGCTGTTTGAAATCATTAGAAAACCAATAAAATTATTGAAAATCGATATGGTATCGATCAGAAAATATTGTTTTTGACAATTTCCAACAGTTTACACAAAGTTTTATTGCAAATATTAAGTTTTACAAACTTTTGAAAAATATTGAAATTTCAATGCAAAAGCAAGCAATTCAAGCTACTTTTCATCGTTAAACACGGTAATTTCAAATTTGAATATGCTGTTTGAAATCATTAGAAAACCAATAAAATTATTGAAAATCGATATGGTATCGATCAGAAAATATTGTTTTTGACAATTTCCAACAGTTTACACAATGTTTTATTGCAAATATTAAGTTTTACAAACTTTAGAAAAATATTGAATTTTCAATGCAAAAGTAAGCATTTCAAGCTAGTTTTTCAACGTTAAACACGGTAATTTCAAATTTGAATATGCTGTTTGAAATCATTAGAAAACCAATAAAATTATTGAAAATCGATATGGTATCGATCAGAAAATATTGTTTTTGACAATTTCCAACAGTTTACACAAAGTTTTATTGCAAATATTAAGTTTTACAAACTTTTGAAAAATATTGAATTTTCAATGCAAAAGTAAGCATTTCAAGCTAGTTTTTCAACGTTAAACACGGTAATTTCAAATTTGAATATGCCGTTTGAAATCATTAGAAAACCAATAAAATTATTGAAAATCGATATGGTATCGATCAGAAAATATTGTTTTTGACAATTTCCAACAGTTTACACAATGTTTTATTGCAAATATTATGTTTTACAAACTTTTGACAAATATTGAGTTTTCAATGCAAAAGTAAGCATTTCAAGCTAGTTTTTCAACGTTAAACACGGTAATTTCAAATTTGAATATGCTGTTTGAAATCATTAGAAAACCAATAAAATTATTGAAAATCGATATGGTATCGATCAGAAAATATTGTTTTTGACAATTTCCAACAGTTTACACAAAGTTTTATTGCAAATATTAAGTTTTACAAACTTTTGAAAAATATTGAATTTTCAATGCAAAAGTAAGCATTTCAAGCTAGTTTTTCAACGTTAAACACGGTAATTTCAAATTTGAATATGCTGTTTGAAATCATTACAAAACCAATAAAATTATTGAAAATCGATATGGTATCGATCAGAAAATATTGTTTTTGACAATTTCCAACAGTTTACACAAAGTTTTATTGCAAATATTAAGTTTTACAAACTTTTGAAAAATATTGAGTTTTCAATGCAAAAGTAAGCATTTCAAGCTAGTTTTTCAACGTTAAACACGGTAATTTCAAATTTGAATATGCCGTTTGAAATCATTAGAAAACCAATAAAATTATTGAAAATCGATATGGTATCGATCAGAAAATATTGTTTTTGACAATTTCCAACAGTTTACACAAAGTTTTATTGCAAATATTAAGTTTTACAAACTTTAGAAAAATATTGAATTTTCAATGCAAAAGTAAGCATTTCAAGCTAGTTTTTCAACGTTAAACACGGTAATTTCAAATTTGAATATGCTGTTTGAAATCATTACAAAACCAATAAAATTATTGAAAATCGATATGGTATCGATCATAAAATATTGTTTTTGACAATTTCCAACAGTTTACACAAAGTTTTATTGCAAATATTAAGTTTTACAAACTTTTGAAAAATATTGAATTTTCAATGCAAAAGTAAGCATTTCAAGCTAGTTTTTCAACGTTAAACACGGTAATTTCAAATTTGAATATGCCGTTTGAAATCATTAGAAAACCAATAAAATTATTGAAAATCGATATGCTATCGATCAGAAAATATTGTTTTTGACAATTTCCAACAGTTTACACAAAGTTTTATTGCAAATATTAAGTTTTACAAACTTTTGAAAAATATTGAATTTTCAATGCAAAAGTAAGCATTTCAAGCTAGTTTTTCAACGTTAAACACGGTAATTTCAAATTTGAATATGCTGTTTGAAATCATTAGAAAACCAATAAAATTATTGAAAATCGATATGGTATCGATCAGAAAATATTGTTTTTGACAATTTCCAACAGTTTACACAAAGTTTTATTGCAAATATTAAGTTTTACAAACTTTTGAAAATATTGAGTTTTCAATGCAAAAGTAAGCATTTCAAGCTAGTTTTTCAACGTTAAACACGGTAATTTCAAATTTGAATATGCTGTTTGAAATCATTAGAAAACCAATAAAATTATTGAAAATCGATATGGTATCGATCAGAAAATATTGTTTTTGACAATTTCCAACAGTTTACACAAAGTTTTATTGCAAATATTAAGTTTTACAAACTTTTGAAAAATATTGAATTTTCAATGCAAAAGTAAGCATTTCAAGCTAGTTTTTCAACGTTAAACACGGTAATTTCAAATTTGAATATGCTGTTTGAAATCATTAGAAAACCAATAAAATTATTGAAAATCGATATGGTATCGATCAGAAAATATTGTTTTTGACAATTTCCAACAGTTTACACAAAGTTTTATTGCAAATATTAAGTTTTACAAACTTTTGAAAAATATTGAAATTTCAATGCAAAAGCAAGCAATTCAAGCTACTTTTCAACGTTAAACACGGTAATTTCAAATTTGAATATGCTGTTTGAAATCATTAGAAAACCAATAAAATTATTGAAAATCGATATGGTATCGATCAGAAAATATTGTTTTTGACAATTTCCAACAGTTTACACAAAGTTTTATTGCAAATATTAAGTTTTACAAACTTTTGAAAAATATTGAGTTTTCAATGCAAAAGTAAGCATTTCAAGCTAGTTTTTCAACGTTAAACACGGTAATTTCAAATTTGAATATGCTGTTTGAAATCATTAGAAAACCAATAAAATTATTGAAAATCGATATGGTATCGATCAGAAAATATTGTTTTTGACAATTTCCAACAGTTTACACAAAGTTTTATTGCAAATATTAAGTTTTACAAACTTTTGAAAAATATTGAATTTTCAATGCAAAAGTAAGCATTTCAAGCTAGTTTTTCAACGTTAAACACGGTAATTTCAAATTTGAATATGCTGTTTGAAATCATTAGAAAACCAATAAAATTATTGAAAATCGATATGGTATCGATCAGAAAATATTGTTTTTGACAATTTCCAACAGTTTACACAAAGTTTTATTGCAAATATTAAGTTTTACAAACTTTTGAAAAATATTGAAATTTCAATGCAAAAGCAAGCAATTCAAGCTACTTTTCATCGTTAAACACGGTAATTTCAAATTTGAATATGCTGTTTGAAATCATTAGAAAACCAATAAAATTATTGAAAATCGATATGGTATCGATCAGAAAATATTGTTTTTGACAATTTCCAACAGTTTACACAAAGTTTTATTGCAAATATTAAGTTTTACAAACTTTTGAAAAATATTGAATTTTCAATGCAAAAGTAAGCATTTCAAGCTAGTTTTTCAACGTTAAACACGGTAATTTCAAATTTGAATATGCTGTTTGAAATCATTAGAAAACCAATAAAATTATTGAAAATCGATATGGTATCGATCAGAAAATATTGTTTTTGACAATTTCCAACAGTTTACACAAAGTTTTATTGCAAATATTAAGTTTTACAAACTTTTGAAAAATATTGAATTTTCAATGCAAAAGTAAGCATTTCAAGCTAGTTTTTCAACGTTAAACACGGTAATTTCAAATTTGAATATGCTGTTTGAAATCATTACAAAACCAATAAAATTATTGAAAATCGATATGGTATCGATCAGAAAATATTGTTTTTGACAATTTCCAACAGTTTACACAAAGTTTTATTGCAAATATTAAGTTTTACAAACTTTTGAAAAATATTGAGTTTTCAATGCAAAAGTAAGCATTTCAAGCTAGTTTTTCAACGTTAAACACGGTAATTTCAAATTTGAATATGCCGTTTGAAATCATTAGAAAACCAATAAAATTATTGAAAATCGATATGGTATCGATCAGAAAATATTGTTTTTGACAATTTCCAACAGTTTACACAAAGTTTTATTGCAAATATTAAGTTTTACAAACTTTTGAAAAATATTGAAATTTCAATGCAAAAGCAAGCAATTCAAGCTACTTTTCATCGTTAAACACGGTAATTTCAAATTTGAATATGCTGTTTGAAATCATTAGAAAACCAATAAAATTATTGAAAATCGATATGGTATCGATCAGAAAATATTGTTTTTGACAATTTCCAACAGTTTACACAATGTTTTATTGCAAATATTAAGTTTTACAAACTTTAGAAAAATATTGAATTTTCAATGCAAAAGTAAGCATTTCAAGCTAGTTTTTCAACGTTAAACACGGTAATTTCAAATTTGAATATGCTGTTTGAAATCATTAGAAAACCAATAAAATTATTGAAAATCGATATGGTATCGATCAGAAAATATTGTTTTTGACAATTTCCAACAGTTTACACAAAGTTTTATTGCAAATATTAAGTTTTACAAACTTTTGAAAAATATTGAATTTTCAATGCAAAAGTAAGCATTTCAAGCTAGTTTTTCAACGTTAAACACGGTAATTTCAAATTTGAATATGCTGTTTGAAATCATTACAAAACCAATAAAATTATTGAAAATCGATATGGTATCGATCAGAAAATATTGTTTTTGACAATTTCCAACAGTTTACACAAAGTTTTATTGCAAATATTAAGTTTTACAAACTTTTGAAAAATATTGAGTTTTCAATGCAAAAGTAAGCATTTCAAGCTAGTTTTTCAACGTTAAACACGGTAATTTCAAATTTGAATATGCCGTTTGAAATCATTAGAAAACCAATAAAATTATTGAAAATCGATATGGTATCGATCAGAAAATATTGTTTTTGACAATTTCCAACAGTTTACACAAAGTTTTATTGCAAATATTAAGTTTTACAAACTTTTGAAAAATATTGAATTTTCAAGCTAGTTTTTCAACGTTAAACACGGTAATTTCAAATTTGAATATGCTGTTTGAAATCATTAGAAAACCAATAAAATTATTGAAAATCGATATGGTATCGATCAGAAAATATTGTTTTTGACAATTTCCAACAGTTTACACAAAGTTTTATTGCAAATATTAAGTTTTACAAACTTTTGAAAAATATTGAATTTTCAATGCAAAAGTAAGCATTTCAAGCTAGTTTTTCAACGTTAAACGGTAATTTCAAATTTGAATATGCTGTTTGAAATCATTAGAAAACCAATAAAATTATTGAAAATCGATATGGTATCGATCAGAAAATATTGTTTTTAACAATTTCCAACAGTTTACACAAAGTTTTATTGCAAATATTAAGTTTTACAAACTTTTGAAAAATATTGAATTTTCAATGCAAAAGTAAGCATTTCAAGCTAGTTTTTCAACGTTAAACACGGTAATTTCAAATTTGAATATGCTGTTTGAAATCATTAGAAAACCAATAAAATTATTGAAAATCGATATGGTATCGATCAGAAAATATTGTTTTTGACAATTTCCAACAGTTTACACAAAGTTTTATTGCAAATATTAAGTTTTACAAACTTTTGAAAAATATTGAGTTTTCAATGCAAAAGTAAGCATTTCAAGCTAGTTTTTCAACGTTAAACACGGTAATTTCAAATTTGAATATGCTGTTTGAAATCATTAGAAAACCAATAAAATTATTGAAAATCGATATGGTATCGATCAGAAAATATTGTTTTTGACAATTTCCAACAGTTTACACAAAGTTTTATTGCAAATATTAAGTTTTACAAACTTTTGAAAAATATTGAGTTTTCAATGCAAAAGTAAGCATTTCAAGCTAGTTTTTCAACGTTAAACACGGTAATTTCAAATTTGAATATGCTGTTTGAAATCATTAGAAAACCAATAAAATTATTGAAAATCGATATGGTATCGATCAGAAAATATTGTTTTTGACAATTTCCAACAGTTTACACAAAGTTTTATTGCAAATATTAAGTTTTACAAACTTTTGAAAAATATTGAATTTTCAATGCAAAAGTAAGCATTTCAAGCTAGTTTTTCAACGTTAAACACGGTAATTTCAAATTTGAATATGCTGTTTGAAATCATTACAAAACCAATAAAATTATTGAAAATCGATATGGTATCGATCAGAAAATATTGTTTTTGACAATTTCCAACAGTTTACACAAAGTTTTATTGCAAATATTAAGTTTTACAAACTTTTGAAAAATATTGAGTTTTCAATGCAAAAGTAAGCATTTCAAGCTAGTTTTTCAACGTTAAACACGGTAATTTCAAATTTGAATATGCCGTTTGAAATCATTAGAAAACCAATAAAATTATTGAAAATCGATATGGTATCGATCAGAAAATATTGTTTTTGACAATTTCCAACAGTTTACACAAAGTTTTATTGCAAATATTAAGTTTTACAAACTTTTGAAAAATATTGAAATTTCAATGCAAAAGCAAGCAATTCAAGCTACTTTTCATCGTTAAACACGGTAATTTCAAATTTGAATATGCTGTTTGAAATCATTAGAAAACCAATAAAATTATTGAAAATCGATATGGTATCGATCAGAAAATATTGTTTTTGACAATTTCCAACAGTTTACACAATGTTTTATTGCAAATATTAAGTTTTACAAACTTTAGAAAAATATTGAATTTTCAATGCAAAAGTAAGCATTTCAAGCTAGTTTTTCAACGTTAAACACGGTAATTTCAAATTTGAATATGCTGTTTGAAATCATTAGAAAACCAATAAAATTATTGAAAATCGATATGGTATCGATCAGAAAATATTGTTTTTGACAATTTCCAACAGTTTACACAAAGTTTTATTGCAAATATTAAGTTTTACAAACTTTTGAAAAATATTGAATTTTCAATGCAAAAGTAAGCATTTCAAGCTAGTTTTTCAACGTTAAACACGGTAATTTCAAATTTGAATATGCTGTTTGAAATCATTACAAAACCAATAAAATTATTGAAAATCGATATGGTATCGATCAGAAAATATTGTTTTTGACAATTTCCAACAGTTTACACAAAGTTTTATTGCAAATATTAAGTTTTACAAACTTTTGAAAAATATTGAGTTTTCAATGCAAAAGTAAGCATTTCAAGCTAGTTTTTCAACGTTAAACACGGTAATTTCAAATTTGAATATGCCGTTTGAAATCATTAGAAAACCAATAAAATTATTGAAAATCGATATGGTATCGATCAGAAAATATTGTTTTTGACAATTTCCAACAGTTTACACAAAGTTTTATTGCAAATATTAAGTTTTACAAACTTTTGAAAAATATTGAATTTTCAAGCTAGTTTTTCAACGTTAAACACGGTAATTTCAAATTTGAATATGCTGTTTGAAATCATTAGAAAACCAATAAAATTATTGAAAATCGATATGGTATCGATCAGAAAATATTGTTTTTGACAATTTCCAACAGTTTACACAAAGTTTTATTGCAAATATTAAGTTTTACAAACTTTTGAAAAATATTGAATTTTCAATGCAAAAGTAAGCATTTCAAGCTAGTTTTTCAACGTTAAACGGTAATTTCAAATTTGAATATGCTGTTTGAAATCATTAGAAAACCAATAAAATTATTGAAAATCGATATGGTATCGATCAGAAAATATTGTTTTTAACAATTTCCAACAGTTTACACAAAGTTTTATTGCAAATATTAAGTTTTACAAACTTTTGAAAAATATTGAATTTTCAATGCAAAAGTAAGCATTTCAAGCTAGTTTTTCAACGTTAAACACGGTAATTTCAAATTTGAATATGCTGTTTGAAATCATTAGAAAACCAATAAAATTATTGAAAATCGATATGGTATCGATCAGAAAATATTGTTTTTGACAATTTCCAACAGTTTACACAAAGTTTTATTGCAAATATTAAGTTTTACAAACTTTTGAAAAATATTGAGTTTTCAATGCAAAAGTAAGCATTTCAAGCTAGTTTTTCAACGTTAAACACGGTAATTTCAAATTTGAATATGCTGTTTGAAATCATTAGAAAACCAATAAAATTATTGAAAATCGATATGGTATCGATCAGAAAATATTGTTTTTGACAATTTCCAACAGTTTACACAAAGTTTTATTGCAAATATTAAGTTTTACAAACTTTTGAAAAATATTGAGTTTTCAATGCAAAAGTAAGCATTTCAAGCTAGTTTTTCAACGTTAAACACGGTAATTTCAAATTTGAATATGCTGTTTGAAATCATTAGAAAACCAATAAAATTATTGAAAATCGATATGGTATCGATCAGAAAATATTGTTTTTGACAATTTCCAACAGTTTACACAAAGTTTTATTGCAAATATTAAGTTTTACAAACTTTTGAAAAATATTGAGTTTTCAATGCAAAAGTAAGCATTTCAAGCTAGTTTTTCAACGTTAAACACGGTAATTTCAAATTTGAATATGCTGTTTGAAATCATTAGAAAACCAATAAAATTATTGAAAATCGATATGGTATCGATCAGAAAATATTGTTTTTGACAATTTCCAACAGTTTACACAAAGTTTTATTGCAAATATTAAGTTTTACAAACTTTTGAAAAATATTGAATTTTCAATGCAAAAGTAAGCATTTCAAGCTAGTTTTTCAACGTTAAACACGGTAATTTCAAATTTGAATATGCTGTTTGAAATCATTAGAAAACCAATAAAATTATTGAAAATCGATATGGTATCGATCAGAAAATATTGTTTTTGACAATTTCCAACAGTTTACACAAAGTTTTATTGCAAATATTAAGTTTTACAAACTTTTGAAAAATATTGAGTTTTCAATGCAAAAGTAAGCATTTCAAGCTAGTTTTTCAACGTTAAACACGGTAATTTCAAATTTGAATATGCTGTTTGAAATCATTAGAAAACCAATAAAATTATTGAAAATCGATATGGTATCGATCAGAAAATATTGTTTTTGACAATTTCCAACAGTTTACACAAAGTTTTATTGCAAATATTAAGTTTTACAAACTTTTGAAAAATATTGAGTTTTCAATGCAAAAGTAAGCATTTCAAGCTAGTTTTTCAACGTTAAACACGGTAATTTCAAATTTGAATATGCTGTTTGAAATCATTAGAAAACCAATAAAATTATTGAAAATCGATATGGTATCGATCAGAAAATATTGTTTTTGACAATTTCCAACAGTTTACACAAAGTTTTATTGCAAATATTAAGTTTTACAAACTTTTGAAAAATATTGAATTTTCAATGCAAAAGTAAGCATTTCAAGCTAGTTTTTCAACGTTAAACACGGTAATTTCAAATTTGAATATGCTGTTTGAAATCATTAGAAAACCAATCAAATTATTGAAAATCGATATGGTATCGATCAGAAAATATTGTTTTTGACAATTTCCAACAGTTTACACAAAGTTTTATTGCAAATATTAAGTTTTACAAACTTTTGAAAAATATTGAGTTTTCAATGCAAAAGTAAGCATTTCAAGCTAGTTTTTCAACGTTAAACACGGTAATTTCAAATTTGAATATGCTGTTTGAAATCATTAGAAAACCAATAAAATTATTGAAAATCGATATGGTATCGATCAGAAAATATTGTTTTTGACAATTTCCAACAGTTTACACAAAGTTTTATTGCAAATATTAAGTTTTACAAACTTTTGAAAAATATTGAATTTTCAATGCAAAAGTAAGCATTTCAAGCTAGTTTTTCAACGTTAAACACGGTAATTTCAAATTTGAATATGCTGTTTGAAATCATTAGAAAACCAATAAAATTATTGAAAATCGATATGGTATCGATCAGAAAATATTGTTTTTGACAATTTCCAACAGTTTACACAAAGTTTTATTGCAAATATTAAGTTTTACAAACTTTTGAAAAATATTGAATTTTCAATGCAAAAGTAAGCATTTCAAGCTAGTTTTTCAACGTTAAACACGGTAATTTCAAATTTGAATATGCTGTTTGAAATCATTAGAAAACCAATAAAATTATTGAAAATCGATATGGTATCGATCAGAAAATATTGTTTTTGACAATTTCCAACAGTTTACACAAAGTTTTATTGCAAATATTAAGTTTTACAAACTTTTGAAAAATATTGAGTTTTCAATGCAAAAGTAAGCATTTCAAGCTAGTTTTTCAACGTTAAACACGGTAATTTCAAATTTGAATATGCTGTTTGAAATCATTAGAAAACCAATAAAATTATTGAAAATCGATATGGTATCGATCAGAAAATATTGTTTTTGACAATTTCCAACAGTTTACACAAAGTTTTATTGCAAATATTAAGTTTTACAAACTTTTGAAAAATATTGAGTTTTCAATGCAAAAGTAAGCATTTCAAGCTAGTTTTTCAACGTTAAACACGGTAATTTCAAATTTGAATATGCTGTTTGAAATCATTAGAAAACCAATAAAATTATTGAAAATCGATATGGTATCGATCAGAAAATATTGTTTTTGACAATTTCCAACAGTTTACACAAAGTTTTATTGCAAATATTAAGTTTTACAAACTTTTGAAAAATATTGAATTTTCAATGCAAAAGTAAGCATTTCAAGCTAGTTTTTCAACGTTAAACACGGTAATTTCAAATTTGAATATGCTGTTTGAAATCATTAGAAAACCAATAAAATTATTGAAAATCGATATGGTATCGATCAGAAAATATTGTTTTTGACAATTTCCAACAGTTTACACAAAGTTTTATTGCAAATATTAAGTTTTACAAACTTTTGAAAAATATTGAGTTTTCAATGCAAAAGTAAGCATTTCAAGCTAGTTTTTCAACGTTAAACACGGTAATTTCAAATTTGAATATGCTGTTTGAAATCATTAGAAAACCAATAAAATTATTGAAAATCGATATGGTATCGATCAGAAAATATTGTTTTTGACAATTTCCAACAGTTTACACAAAGTTTTATTGCAAATATTAAGTTTTACAAACTTTTGAAAAATATTGAATTTTCAATGCAAAAGTAAGCATTTCAAGCTAGTTTTTCAACGTTAAACACGGTAATTTCAAATTTGAATATGCTGTTTGAAATCATTAGAAAACCAATAAAATTATTGAAAATCGATATGGTATCGATCAGAAAATATTGTTTTTGACAATTTCCAACAGTTTACACAAAGTTTTATTGCAAATATTAAGTTTTACAAACTTTTGAAAAATATTGAGTTTTCAATGCAAAAGTAAGCATTTCAAGCTAGTTTTTCAACGTTAAACACGGTAATTTCAAATTTGAATATGCTGTTTGAAATCATTAGAAAACCAATAAAATTATTGAAAATCGATATGGTATCGATCAGAAAATATTGTTTTTGACAATTTCCAACAGTTTACACAAAGTTTTATTGCAAATATTAAGTTTTACAAACTTTTGAAAAATATTGAGTTTTCAATGCAAAAGTAAGCATTTCAAGCTAGTTTTTCAACGTTAAACACGGTAATTTCAAATTTGAATATGCTGTTTGAAATCATTAGAAAACCAATAAAATTATTGAAAATCGATATGGTATCGATCAGAAAATATTGTTTTTGACAATTTCCAACAGTTTACACAAAGTTTTATTGCAAATATTAAGTTTTACAAACTTTTGAAAAATATTGAGTTTTCAATGCAAAAGTAAGCATTTCAAGCTAGTTTTTCAACGTTAAACACGGTAATTTCAAATTTGAATATGCTGTTTGAAATCATTAGAAAACCAATAAAATTATTGAAAATCGATATGGTATCGATCAGAAAATATTGTTTTTGACAATTTCCAACAGTTTACACAAAGTTTTATTGCAAATATTAAGTTTTACAAACTTTTGAAAAATATTGAGTTTTCAATGCAAAAGTAAGCATTTCAAGCTAGTTTTTCAACGTTAAACACGGTAATTTCAAATTTGAATATGCTGTTTGAAATCATTAGAAAACCAATAAAATTATTGAAAATCGATATGGTATCGATCAGAAAATATTGTTTTTGACAATTTCCAACAGTTTACACAAAGTTTTATTGCAAATATTAAGTTTTACAAACTTTTGAAAAATATTGAGTTTTCAATGCAAAAGTAAGCATTTCAAGCTAGTTTTTCAACGTTAAACACGGTAATTTCAAATTTGAATATGCTGTTTGAAATCATTAGAAAACCAATAAAATTATTGAAAATCGATATGGTATCGATCAGAAAATATTGTTTTTGACAATTTCCAACAGTTTACACAAAGTTTTATTGCAAATATTAAGTTTTACAAACTTTTGAAAAATATTGAGTTTTCAATGCAAAAGTAAGCATTTCAAGCTAGTTTTTCAACGTTAAACACGGTAATTTCAAATTTGAATATGCTGTTTGAAATCATTAGAAAACCAATAAAATTATTGAAAATCGATATGGTATCGATCAGAAAATATTGTTTTTGACAATTTCCAACAGTTGACACAAAGTTTTATTGCAAATATTAAGTTTTACAAACTTTTGAAAAATATTGAGTTTTCAATGCAAAAGTAAGCATTTCAAGCTAGTTTTTCAACGTTAAACACGGTAATTTCAAATTTGAATATGCTGTTTGAAATCATTAGAAAACCAATAAAATTATTGAAAATCGATATGGTATCGATCAGAAAATATTGTTTTTGACAATTTCCAACAGTTTACACAAAGTTTTATTGCAAATATTAAGTTTTACAAACTTTTGAAAAATATTGAGTTTTCAATGCAAAAGTAAGCATTTCAAGCTAGTTTTTCAACGTTAAACACGGTAATTTCAAATTTGAATATGCTGTTTGAAATCATTAGAAAACCAATAAAATTATTGAAAATCGATATGGTATCGATCAGAAAATATTGTTTTTGACAATTTCCAACAGTTTACACAAAGTTTTATTGCAAATATTAAGTTTTACAAACTTTTGAAAAATATTGAATTTTCAATGCAAAAGTAAGCATTTCAAGCTAGTTTTTCAACGTTAAACACGGTAATTTCAAATTTGAATATGCTGTTTGAAATCATTAGAAAACCAATAAAATTATTGAAAATCGATATGGTATCGATCAGAAAATATTGTTTTTGACAATTTCCAACAGTTTACACAAAGTTTTATTGCAAATATTAAGTTTTACAAACTTTTGAAAAATATTGAATTTTCAATGCAAAAGTAAGCATTTCAAGCTAGTTTTTCAACGTTAAACACGGTAATTTCAAATTTGAATATGCTGTTTGAAATCATTAGAAAACCAATAAAATTATTGAAAATCGATATGGTATCGATCAGAAAATATTGTTTTTGACAATTTCCAACAGTTTACACAAAGTTTTATTGCAAATATTAAGTTTTACAAACTTTTGAAAAATATTGAATTTTCAATGCAAAAGTAAGCATTTCAAGCTAGTTTTTCAACGTTAAACACGGTAATTTCAAATTTGAATATGCTGTTTGAAATCATTAGAAAACCAATAAAATTATTGAAAATCGATATGGTATCGATCAGAAAATATTGTTTTTGACAATTTCCAACAGTTTACACAAAGTTTTATTGCAAATATTAAGTTTTACAAACTTTTGAAAAATATTGAGTTTTCAATGCAAAAGTAAGCATTTCAAGCTAGTTTTTCAACGTTAAACACGGTAATTTCAAATTTGAATATGCTGTTTGAAATCATTAGAAAACCAATAAAATTATTGAAAATCGATATGGTATCGATCAGAAAATATTGTTTTTGACAATTTCCAACAGTTTACACAAAGTTTTATTGCAAATATTAAGTTTTACAAACTTTTGAAAAATATTGAATTTTCAATGCAAAAGTAAGCATTTCAAGCTAGTTTTTCAACGTTAAACACGGTAATTTCAAATTTGAATATGCTGTTTGAAATCATTAGAAAACCAATAAAATTATTGAAAATCGATATGGTATCGATCAGAAAATATTGTTTTTGACAATTTCCAACAGTTTACACAAAGTTTTATTGCAAATATTAAGTTTTACAAACTTTTGAAAAATATTGAGTTTTCAATGCAAAAGTAAGCATTTCAAGCTAGTTTTTCAACGTTAAACACGGTAATTTCAAATTTGAATATGCTGTTTGAAATCATTAGAAAACCAATAAAATTATTGAAAATCGATATGGTATCGATCAGAAAATATTGTTTTTGACAATTTCCAACAGTTTACACAAAGTTTTATTGCAAATATTAAGTTTTACAAACTTTTGAAAAATATTGAATTTTCAATGCAAAAGTAAGCATTTCAAGCTAGTTTTTCAACGTTAAACACGGTAATTTCAAATTTGAATATGCTGTTTGAAATCATTAGAAAACCAATAAAATTATTGAAAATCGATATGGTATCGATCAGAAAATATTGTTTTTGACAATTTCCAACAGTTTACACAAAGTTTTATTGCAAATATTAAGTTTTACAAACTTTTGAAAAATATTGAGTTTTCAATGCAAAAGTAAGCATTTCAAGCTAGTTTTTCAACGTTAAACACGGTAATTTCAAATTTGAATATGCTGTTTGAAATCATTAGAAAACCAATAAAATTATTGAAAATCGATATGGTATCGATCAGAAAATATTGTTTTTGACAATTTCCAACAGTTTACACAAAGTTTTATTGCAAATATTAAGTTTTACAAACTTTTGAAAAATATTGAGTTTTCAATGCAAAAGTAAGCATTTCAAGCTAGTTTTTCAACGTTAAACACGGTAATTTCAAATTTGAATATGCTGTTTGAAATCATTAGAAAACCAATAAAATTATTGAAAATCGATATGGTATCGATCAGAAAATATTGTTTTTGACAATTTCCAACAGTTTACACAAAGTTTTATTGCAAATATTAAGTTTTACAAACTTTTGAAAAATATTGAGTTTTCAATGCAAAAGTAAGCATTTCAAGCTAGTTTTTCAACGTTAAACACGGTAATTTCAAATTTGAATATGCTGTTTGAAATCATTAGAAAACCAATAAAATTATTGAAAATCGATATGGTATCGATCAGAAAATATTGTTTTTGACAATTTCCAACAGTTTACACAAAGTTTTATTGCAAATATTAAGTTTTACAAACTTTTGAAAAATATTGAGTTTTCAATGCAAAAGTAAGCATTTCAAGCTAGTTTTTCAACGTTAAACACGGTAATTTCAAATTTGAATATGCTGTTTGAAATCATTAGAAAACCAATAAAATTATTGAAAATCGATATGGTATCGATCAGAAAATATTGTTTTTGACAATTTCCAACAGTTTACACAAAGTTTTATTGCAAATATTAAGTTTTACAAACTTTTGAAAAATATTGAGTTTTCAATGCAAAAGTAAGCATTTCAAGCTAGTTTTTCAACGTTAAACACGGTAATTTCAAATTTGAATATGCTGTTTGAAATCATTAGAAAACCAATAAAATTATTGAAAATCGATATGGTATCGATCAGAAAATATTGTTTTTGACAATTTCCAACAGTTTACACAAAGTTTTATTGCAAATATTAAGTTTTACAAACTTTTGAAAAATATTGAATTTTCAATGCAAAAGTAAGCATTTCAAGCTAGTTTTTCAACGTTAAACACGGTAATTTCAAATTTGAATATGCTGTTTGAAATCATTAGAAAACCAATAAAATTATTGAAAATCGATATGGTATCGATCAGAAAATATTGTTTTTGACAATTTCCAACAGTTTACACAAAGTTTTATTGCAAATATTAAGTTTTACAAACTTTTGAAAAATATTGAGTTTTCAATGCAAAAGTAAGCATTTCAAGCTAGTTTTTCAACGTTAAACACGGTAATTTCAAATTTGAATATGCTGTTTGAAATCATTAGAAAACCAATAAAATTATTGAAAATCGATATGGTATCGATCAGAAAATATTGTTTTTGACAATTTCCAACAGTTTACACAAAGTTTTATTGCAAATATTAAGTTTTACAAACTTTTGAAAAATATTGAGTTTTCAATGCAAAAGTAAGCATTTCAAGCTAGTTTTTCAACGTTAAACACGGTAATTTCAAATTTGAATATGCTGTTTGAAATCATTAGAAAACCAATAAAATTATTGAAAATCGATATGGTATCGATCAGAAAA